>JAODKM010000032.1:1087405-1117747 GCA_026780845.1 Petrocephalus sullivani
CATCAGTGAAATGGGGACGTTAGCCTCGATAGCTGCTAAGCTACCTTCAGTCATAACTATTAATTATGATAACCATTGGCAGCTAATGCTGCGCCAATATAAAAACAAAATAGTATATTAATGACAGGCAATGTATTAAATGTTTTTAAATCTGTTATTTTATCAACATACTGCTTAAAAGTGCTTGGTAATTAGGAATGGAAATGACCGTGATTTTATGCCGTGAATGTCACTGTTTGGAACTACTCACTGTCTCCGTGACTCAGAAGTTTGCCGAAAATTTCTCCGCCATTTTTTTTAGACGGGAGTGTCGCTGTCGCTACCTGATCTGTACAGCTGCGCCACTCTGTTTCTCACACTCCTGATTCTTTCTTTTCTGTTTTTACCGCTCTGCTACACGTAATGCAGCGTAAGCACACTGTGCCACAGTAATAATCCTCTGTGTGAAACACGCTGATCACTGAGCAGTACATAGTAGTGTGGATTAAACGAAGCATCGAAGCAAAGAATTTGCATCGATAATTTTTTGTAATCGAGTTATTCGAGTTACTCGATGAATCGTTGCAGCCCTACTTTGATTAGAACATTATTGAGGTTCCATCGTTTTTAATTCTCCCTCATTTTTCGCTACAGAGGATTGCTTAAATAGCCCAGTTAGGAGACCCCTACCCATGTCAACCTAGAGACCCTAGAGAAGTTACGCCATCCTGGGTATAATGTATAGCAGTGCTGTCTAACTTTTTTACAATGACTGCTACTTTTAAAACTGAAGATACTACACAATCGAGATTGATTATTCTGCCGATGGAATTTGTGACAGATCAATGTCTTGGAGAGCAACGAGTGGATCGCAATGAACCAGCTGGCCACCACTGCATGGAATGTAGTGTCTAATAAACTATAATTATGCACTTTAGTAAATAAACAATAAACAATAATAAATCTTATTGTGCAATATACGTAGAATGGGGTCACATTAAAGGCCAAACCACCTGTCCTTAGGCATCACGGCGCTCGCAGGGCGTCAGTCCTGAGGTGGTGTTGGCAAGGAAAGCAATTAAGGAAGCCACCTTCCCCCGTTTGACCACAAGCCCCATAATCAGCCTGACTGTCTAAATGGAGTCTTCTCTGCCCTGCTCGCCTCTTCTTTTATGATTGCATCACCTCTTTTTTTCACCCCTCTAACTGTCATCTTATCACACCCCCATCGAGACAATCCATCTCCCCAGCATTCACAATGTACCCTTTCAGCATTAAAAGAAAAAGCCAAAATATTGTATCTGATTGGACAAACAGTCATTTAACATGCAAAGGTTAATGCTGGATTGCTTTGATAAGCCAGTCAGCTAGGTTTGGACCATTATATGTTAACAATATAGGTTGTGTGTGTGGGTGTGGGCCAGAGAACTAAAACTCTATATGAGCATATTAAACAAAACCAACCAGTTGGAGATTTACCTTTCAGTCAATTAAATTGACATTATTGTGCCGTGTCACTGGCATTTATCCTGCAGTGGACTTTAACACACCTCCAAAACAGGGAATATTAATAATGGCACTGGCCAATACAAGTGTGACCCTGCTAGTGAGCACAGGGGGGGCAGGCAAGGGAAGAGGTGCAGTAAAATGTAGGTTTCTTGTAAGCAATTTCTGCTTTGCATCGTATGAAATGTGCTTGTAAGTTCTGACAGCAAAACGCATAATACCTGAGGGGTGTTATATTAATCAGTAGTCCACACAAACCTTATTGCCTCTGACTAAAATAACTTCTTAGAATCTTAGTTAAATTTACATAATTTTTCAGTTGTGTGAAACTGTTCTTCATGAGCTTACAAGCCCTTCACTTATGTCTCAGTCTTTTTGATATATCCAGCCATCTGTCACCCATACAACTTACCTACTACAGGGCCACGGTGAGTTTGGAGCCTAACGCAAGTAGTGCAGAGCACACTGCAGGACACACACACACACACACACACACACACAAAATGGGGAACTTAGAAATAACAGTTCTCGTCTCTGCAAATGTCTGCATGGACATGTGGAGACCATCCCCTTATACTGAAGTTTATTATGGACACCAGTAGTATGTACCAATAATGTTTTATAAACAAACCTAGAGAGCTCAAGAAATTGCCAAGCAGGTTAGAATTTATTACATGCGGCTGGAGGGATTACCTGGGGATATTGAGGACTTGCCCAGTTGGGGATCGTTGGATTTTGCAGTGACACAGCGGCGAGGGGCAGGGGAGAAAACAAGGTGATGATCTACTTAGTGGTTCTGAGACAAAATGGGTTTATTAACTCAACTGGACAAAACTGAGGAGGCACAAAATAAAGGGGTCATACACGAGGGGTCAACACAAAAACAGGAAGAACAAGGATTAACAAACTAAAGAAAACATAACTTAACACGGCTCGGGAGCAGAGTAACACAGGGAGCAGGCCGAGGGAGAACAAGCCAAGTAATACATCACATTCTCAACGACACACTGATGAAATTAATACACTGATAACTGGACTAACGAGGACGGGCAGGGGCGGAACACAAGACAATCAACCAACCACAGTGGGCGCAGGACAATGAGCAACAGATGGAACAATTAAACATAAGCACTGGGAAACAGGCAACAGAACTAAGGGACTCTAACAAGGCACATACCGGGAATACCACACTAGGATAAGTAACAAAGACAAAATTACAAGTAGACCCAAACTAAAAAAGAACAAGCAGGACAACCTAAAACAGAGAAGCATGAGATAAACACAAAGGAACAGAAAACCAAAAACTACATAGAGGTGAGACTGGTCTAGAACCCATAAGTGGAGGAATCTCAGCCTCTGTGCCAGACACTGAACCCACTGAGCTATGTGGCAGCCCAGAGAACAGGGAAGACACACTGGGGCTGAAGGGCAAACAGGGAAGAGGACAGGATGGCCAGCAACACCTGCTGGCCAGAACAGGGAAGGAACACAATGGGGCAGGGTTGGCTGGTACAGACCCTGACACTGTAGAGTCTCCGGAATAAAATGTCCTTTGTATGATATTCCATTTGTGAGATAAGTATTTTTGTTGAATGAGTACTGTGAAAATATGTTAGTGGATTTACAGTTAGCGGAACTAAATTTGCTAAGTGCTAAGAGTTTTCAGAAGTGGAAACGCTAATCCGGTAAGAAAAAAAATTTAGCTTCGCTAATTAGCGGTTAGCAGATAAGCGAAACCCTGCCCACCACTGCGCATAGAGCTGCTCTTGGTGGAGTACCAGGTGATCAGCACTTTTGTGCAGAGTTACAGTCTCAGGGGCCATATAGACACATCTGTCCAAGAGCCATTGACATCTCAAGAATCCTGATCCTTGAGACTGACATCATTATCTCTATTATCGTGCCAGTGTTGTGCACGACATGCTTGTTGCTTTTGCAGGAATGCCTAACTACATGCTGAGTGAGGCGCTCTGCTGAAGGGGACCCATGCAGCAATCTGGAGTAGAGGCTCTAGTGAGAAAAGGAAGATTGCGCTGTCAGGACAAATGCATCTGCCCACAGTTTTCAATCTCTGATACCATTAGTGCTTTTCTCTGGAACATGTAACTGTGCCCAGGGTTTGAAGTTACTCTAGAACCTGATCATTCTTAATGGCTTATTTCCAATAGGATACAAATGTAACCGGTCAGTCCCTGCACTCTGCGTTGTGTCAGTGCTAGTGGTGGTCAGGTGTGTGGGGTGCATGGACGTTTTATTGAGCTGATGGACACAATTAGGAAGGGGGTAAATCTCCCTCATGCTCAGGCCGTCTCTCTCGCTCTCTCTTCTCATGTGCACAGCACAGAAAGGCCGCGCTAAGCACGAATTATCGAGACTGAACATAAATTGGGAATGACAAAATAATATGAATTAAATAAACTAAGACAAGTTAAGCCATACCTGATGGACACAATCAGAAAAGGGGGCAAATCTCGCTCCCTCCCAGGCTCTCACTCACTCTGCACAAAATACAATTATGAGTATGCATACAGCATATGTAAAATATAAACGTAACAGTAATCCCTACTTATAAAACATAATTGATTAAAATGATTATATAGAATAACTGAGGTGATTGAGGGACTTGAGGGACCCTGACATTCACAGCAGCACAGAAAGGGAAAAGGAAGCGATATCAGGGCCCTTATAAGGCAGAAAGGCAGGGGAAGATGGGATAGCGGACAAGAGCATGATGGGAAAATTAAAGGGGAATTGTACCCATCAGGTTAAATGAAAAGGACAGAATTTTGTATAATTATAACCAAAATATGAGAGTAAATTATCAACCTGTTACACATAGACCCTTCTTAAAAACATTGCTGTGACTTTTGAGTATTTATTGGCTTGGTGGTCTTTGCTCTTTGGGTTAATTAAGATTCCATTTCATCACTTTCTTTGTCCCTTCGATGTGAAGTTGACTTCTGCCTGTGGCCATTTGAAGTGATTCTGAGAAAAGACTTTGTTAAAACAGGGAACAGAATGCAAAAGAAATCTGTCTGTACTGAATACAGACACTATTTTATGAGTACTGTTACTGCTGCAATCTATTAAACATAAAACAGACTCACTGCTAATCACATTTTAACAGCAGCAGAGACATCCAACTCCTCACAATCTAACTGCTCTTCTAGGCTGTCATATACTGGGATTAGTGACATTTTTTTCAGTATTACTGGGGAAATTATTCAAAGTAGCCCACAGAGAGCGTTAATTAAAAATCCAAACACATCCTGTATCCAAGCTGAAGGGAAATGCACCTTCCGGTGGGCCTCCCTTTCGGTGGGTCTCCCTTTCCGGTGGGTCTCCCTTTCGGTGGGCCTCCTTTCCGGTGGGTCTCCCTTTCAGTGGGCCTCCCTTTCCGGTGGGCCTCCCTTTCGGTGGGCCTCCTTTCCGGTGGGTCTCCCTTTCACATTTGTGCCAATGGACAGTGGCTTCTTGATGTTGTATGAGCAGAACTTTGCTATCATACATATATGCAAGAAATGCCTCATTAAAAAACCACCCAGCTGTGTGAGTGGGTGTGGTGTAGCACTGCAAACTAGGCAGAGATCCTGATAAAAAGGCTGCTTAATCCATCATCCATTATAAATAATGATTTCATAAAATAACCATTAAAACATTTAGTGTGGTAGTCTATCAGAACATGTGATTTGTGGTTTTTTTTATTTATAAGGCTGGAGTATCAATGTCATTGTCAGCTTCTCCCAGTGAGGGGCAAAGTGCTAGAATGTCAAGCAAGTCAGATAAAGCATGTTTGTCCATGGCCGCAGACTCTAACATGTCCCTAGACATTCCTAAGCTGGACAGGAGATATAACCCCTCTAGTGTGTCCTGGGGCTTCTCCAGGGCCTCCACCCAGTGGGCTCCTGCCTGTCAATCTCATGCTCCATCGCCCATTCACTTGTGAACGAGATCCTGAGATGAGCTGAGTTATTTCACTGAGGGCAGACTCACCACCCGCTTTTGAAGTGAGCAATCCACTCTTTTCTGGGGGAGAACCATGGCCGTGGATTTGGATTCTCATCCCTGTCAATTCACTTTTGGCACTGACATGTTCAAGGGTGTGCTGGAGGTACTGGTCCACTGAAGCCAAAAGCACAACATCCTCTCCAAAGAGCCAAGCTGCCATTTCAGTCCCCAATACCAGAAACTTCTCCTCTGTGGAGAAGACAACAAAGGAAAGGTGACCAGACACACCCTTGGCAGACACCAGCACCCACGCTAGTAGGCTAAGGTCTTGTGCCAAGTAAGCGGGCATCGTTCTTGCTACAATCACAGTGGGTCCCTCAGTATGTTCAGGGGCACAATCCCTCACACAGCTGTGCAAGGGTGGCGAGCTGGCCAGGCCAGAATCCGTAACATTCCTCCCGAATCCTAGGTTCAAACACTGGCTGGAATCTCCTCTCCAGGATCTTGGCGTAGGCTTTCCGAGAGACTGATATTCCCCCTATAGTTAGAAAACACCTTCAGGTCTCCCTTTTCACAAATAGGGACCACTACTCCTGTTTGGCAACCCAAAGGTACTTTACCTGAATGACATAACAGGTCAGCGACATGACCCTAACAACATACAATGCAAATCTGGGTGGATTTTATCGACCCAAACAGCCTTTCCACAATGGAATTCACTGACCACCTTCACTTGCAGTGGTACACTTTGATCCGTTAAACAGTTCCAGTATGGCCTCCGGGTGAGATTGAGGAGTTCCTCAGAATGTTCTTTCCAAAGCTCAGCAATATCTCCGGAATCAGCACTTCTCCACCATGACTGAACACAGCCTGAGCAAGGCCCCTCCTCCCTTGAATAGTCATTGAATAGTCTGGATAACAGATCTCTCCATGTGCTTTCCGAAATCCTCCCATCCACGAGCCTCCATTAGCCCGATTACCTTCACTGCAGCCTTTCTGCCCTGTCGGTACCTTTCAGCCATCTTAGGTGATGCCTCAGAAATGCCCTGAAGGCCTCCTTCTTCCAGCTGACAGTTCCTGCTCCCACATGAATCCACCAGCAGTCCCAGACTCAGCACCACAGGCACAAACTGGCGTCTAGCCATAACTCTTAAGTCACTACAGTGCCCGAGGTCTTAAACATAGTCCATTCAGACTCAATGTGCCCGATCTTGCTCTGCAGGTGGAATAAGTGTTTCCTGAGGTGCGAGTTGAATCTCTCACATGAAAGCTTCAATCAGATGTTCCCAGAAGATCCTAACTGTTCTTCTGGATCGTCCTGAACCTTTTTCCTTCCTCCCCTTGCACCAAATCCAGCTCACCTCCAGGTGGCGATTGGGTAATAGGACTGCTCCTCTTCTTAGCCTAGTTTCTGAAACACATGGCCTCAAGTCAGATGACAACTAGCAAACCATCACTGGCCATTGGCCTAGGGTGCTCTGGTACCATGTATCCTTATGAACATTGTTTGACCATGGTGCTTGTTATGAACTTAGCTTACACAGAAGGTTAAAGACACTTCACCAAATGGGGTTGGATCTAGGAGGCTATTTTTCCAAATCTCATTTCCCATGTAAGAATTTGAGGAGTCCACAGGCTATACCCAATTTCTCCAAGACGACGGCATCCTCAAAAATGCTCTTTGGTGTATATGAACAAACAACACTCAGAATTTTCCTCTCCGTAACCTGCAGTCCAATAGCGGCAACAGTATTCTCTCAGTCAGGAGGAGGTCATCAGCCTGGGACTTATCAGTATTCCCACACCTGCCTGAGGTCACTCACTATGGGGAATTCTAGCATAAGACTCAACTCCCAATCAAGAGTTCTGATTGCACAGCCGTCACTGTGCACTAGAAGCTGTCTCGATATTGCCCATATCACTAGAAGCTGTCTCGATATAGCCCATATCCTTCCATCTCTGCAGCTTTGACTGCTTCCTCACCAGAGGTGCCCAGGTCCCTTCCCCACACTGAGGTCATAATTCTCAGAGGAGTGAATCATTACTACAATTTAAATATCAATAAAATTAGATTAACTGATTGACTTATCTCCTACTTTGTTGAAATTTGCAGATTAAACACATCGAATAATCAAAGACTGATTTGTGCATATATTGACCCTATTTTGCATGGTAATTTTTAAAACTGGTTGTTTTAAAAAAATGTTTTCGCCATTGTACCAATTTATACAAATTATTAGTTTTTTAGTTCTAACACAATGTTATGTACGAACTGAACAGGCATAATGAGTCTGTAAATATGATGCTTTACCATATAACAATGAGGTATGAGTGATTACAAAAGGACATAGGAGTCATTGCCATAGGGGTATTGCTAAGCACGCATCAGCCAATCACAGACGGCCTACATATGCATCTTTGTAGGTGGTCACACTTGGCCTTATTTAACCCCTGACTTTGCATTGCTGTTCCTGTCACCAGTCTTGTAGAATCAAGTCTGTCAGGTTTGGCTGTAGCCACATCAAGTGAACCATCGTCTCTGTGGCTGTGGGCATTGGCAGCCTGATATTTTGTGAGAAGAGGCAGCCAAGGTGAGGGGGGCCAGGTGGCGAACGGTTAACCTGCGGTCTCTGGAGAAGCAGGCCAGATTAGTCCTACGCTGCGTTATAACCCAACACACATTCATTCCACCAATGACGCAGCTGATCCTCTTATGGCCAATGTGAGCTCATCTCGTTGCTGCCTTCAGGGACCGATCTGTCCCCGGTGGAGTGGTGACCTTAGTGACAGAAGAGGGCTGAGAACCTGCCTTTGGCAAGCGTACAGGTAGCAGGTAAGGCCAGTGCTGCGTTTTCCTGTGTGTGTGTGTGCTTTGCTATGGGAGTCACTGATGTTAAGACATAATACCAAGAGCAACAGATATTTCTTAGCTTCCCAAGTGATGTTCCCAAACTTTGCCAATGGACTCTGGCCTGCTGTGATTTGTTTCGGGTCACTGTCTATGGTAATTCTCTGCCTGAATGATGTAAAAGGATTTTTAAAAGATTTGAAGGTTATTAGACATGTTTATGTTGTACAATTAGGTCACGGTCCTATTTATTTTTGTGTTCTTGTCTCGACCCCAATAAAACAACCTTTTTGTTCGCCAAACGGAGTCCGTCCGTTTTATTCATGACAATGTCAGTGTAACTGCCATCTCATTTGTAAATCAAATGGCGGATGTCATGACAGTACTTATATTAACCTCAGAAATGCTTAATTTTTGCGTAAATTGCCTATATTTTTCAACAATGTTCATTGGTCATTATTTTGCGATATTTACCAAATACATATTAGAGAAGCACACCAGAATATTCTTCTACAGAAAATTTACTATCAGACGACCGCTAGATGGCGGTAGGAAGCAATACTGGTACTAAAGGAACCCCACTCACGATTAGAAACTAAAATATTGCATAATTCGTCCATTTTATATCACGACTATTCACATATCGGTTTGGATTAGAAAATAACGATATTAGTATGTTTCATTGTATATGTTTAATGAAGTATAATGAGTATCATTCACTAGAACATCTTTCCATTATTTTAAGTGCCCATCCTCATACCTTTTAATTAATAGGTACCTCGTAGCTGGCCCACACCAAGGCATAAAGCCAAATTGAGCGAATCGATTATGTAATTATTGTGCATCCCTGTGCTGGGTAAAATCGGATTGTTTTGTTGTGTTTTAAGTCTGAAAAACTGCGAGATTTAAGCAGTTCTCAATTTTAATTACTTGCGTTGCGTATACTCGCCAAAGCAACACTATTCTGGCCAGCACATTAATACGGTTTTATCAGTATCCTGGACTAAATCTCTATTAGCTTTCGCCCACACCGCAGCAGCATAAATATGTCGCAAAAGATAAAAATCGATTATCCCCATCTGTGTGTTATTTCAGTATGCAGTTTATGTATTTTTCTTTTATTTGTAAGTGTTTCCTAAATATATTTGCAGAATTCGGGCAGTATTTTTCATGCCGAACTTCTTACATAGTAATAAAAACAAGTACTATCTTTACCCAGTCATACCACGGCTCATAACGCACGTACTGGATGACGATTCTCCGCAGTATAGAGTATTACGAACGGTTACGTATTTTTATTAGACTTTTTTAGATTTGGTTTCCTTCTTCACTTATTTAAATTTTGCATCAGATACCATCTGGCTGCTTTTTTTCACAACTGAAAAAATTACGGAATACTCCTCTCCGCGCTCGGCGGTA
This sequence comes from Petrocephalus sullivani, assembly GCA_026780845.1. Classification (NCBI taxonomy): domain Eukaryota; kingdom Metazoa; phylum Chordata; class Actinopteri; order Osteoglossiformes; family Mormyridae; genus Petrocephalus; species Petrocephalus sullivani. The sequence goes on from JAODKM010000032.1 coordinate 1,097,106, forward strand.
AGAGCATCTCTGGGAAAAACCCCCGCTGCTCCAGCGAGGAAGCGGCTAAAAATAGAACGGGATCCCCGCATCGACGGAGCTGCGGGGCCCGAGGTGCATCGCTCCCGCTTTGCGATCATTCTGCCAGGGCTATTGTTATTATTAGTAGTATTATTACTAGTAGTATTAATTAATAGTCGTCGTCGTCGTAGTAAACATAAGATTTAATGGCTAATATTATAAAATATATGGGATTTAGGCATAACTGCATGTGCTTTTCAGAGTCCTTGTCGCGCCTTATCATTCTTTGCTTCTCTGCAGTACCGCCGTCTATACGCGTGCATTGTGCCTTTTCCTGCGCACAGGCAGACACAGCATAGCCCAACAACACGCCGCTGAGCCGTGATGCCGGCTGCTCGCATTGTAAGAGTGGCTGCGAGCTAAATTTGTAATTTACTGTCAATAGGAAACTGGAATTTTCGGTGAAATTTTATGGTAGCTGGTGTCTTTAGATTTGCGTCCATGCGTATTTTCAGATATGATCGAAAACGTAGCCGGAGGGGTAATTTAAATATTATAACAATCCCTGTTTTGTTTTTTCCCCCCAATAACCTTTCACGCATATGTCAACAGTAGAATTTAAAAGTGGAATTTATTTTCCATAATGGAAATATTATGTTTGACTTTCCACATAGGTATTGAAATGCCTTGTTATACACCCATCGGACGTGTGTTAAAGCCACCATTTAATACTGGGAGCGTAATGAGCTGCACTGACAGTTTGTTTTCTGCCCGAGTATAAAGGTAGAGGACAAAACGCCATCAGTTCTGGGAAAGATGCTGTTATTATTCCGTGCCAGCAATATGCCTCGTTCCTAGGCACATCAGTGTTACAGTAACTTTCTGAAGTAGCTGTACGTATTTGAAACGCTGTTACATTTTCTGTTATATCTTATGCCTTCGTTGGCGTCCGCCGGGCGAATGACCTTGTCCACGTGACGCGGGGTAAGTGCGCGCGGCCCTGTAGCGTGCCTTCCGCCCGCCTGCTTTATGTTGCCGCAGCTGCAGGCTTCTGCGGCCATACATAATGTATATTCGCCGTCATTTTCTGTGTCTCGCAATTCCTCTGCGTAGTCCTGTCAGCTTATTACCTCCCCCCTGTGAATATTTTCAGGATCCATTTAATCTCCACTGCGTTCACCTGACCACCATGCCTCATACTTTGCCACAGTGCTGCATTCGGACAAGCTTCAGGCTTTACTCAGCAGACAGAAAGTGAGAAAGGTCTGAGACTCCTACTCACCTCAATTCTTCACTGACGCAAAAAAAGCAACCTGTGCTGAGATAGTCACAAGGCCACCTGTTAATACAGCATTAATTCATGCTTGGATTCATTATTAGATAACAAGGCAGTAATTGCCTATTCATATGACATTTTAAATATACTTTTATATAAACTCAGAAGTGTATATTTATAAATCATTTTGCATTGCACCAAATGATTACCAGTATAACCCTCTAGATCTGGAGATCTACCACTGCTTTGCAGAGCTTAGGTGCAGCTATAATTTATCACACCTGATAGAGATAATCAGCTGCCTCAATGGCATCTCAGTATTAGAGCCAGCGATGTTGCAGCTGAGTAGGCTCTAATACTGTGTTGCTGCTGAAGGGCCTGTTTATCTGTATCGGGTGTGTTCAGTTTAGGCCGTACCTAAGCTCTGGGGGGTGGCAGACCTCCAGGAGCAGGGATGAGCAGCCCTGGTCCAGATAAACTAGCAGCACCTCCAGTGATCACAGAAATGTGTCAATTGTGTTGAACACTGGTGATATGGATTTCAAATAAGCTATAAATAAAGGCTGTATAGTTAGAGTAATAACACAAAATCTGTTGGTAAAAGGGGATTTGTATGGCAGCACATTGCACAGGTTATATTCGGTAAGAAGGGTTTACAGACAACTGTAGTGGTTTTCGTTCTTTAATAATATGGCTATTTGAATTAAATGATATAATTATGCTTAGGTATTCTGTGGAACTGAAACAACTGATACCAAAAAGGCAATAAGGGTTATTTTCTTGTTTGAATGGATGAAGATAAAGTAAATAGACGTGATACTTGTCGACTTGTTTCATGCTTATATTTAATTGCATGCACAGCACTTTCTTGCTGTTGTTACTCTTAGCACTGCTGTTAGTATTTTAGGGGAATAGCTAGGAATCACTTCTCTGTTTGCTGAACACAGCCACAGATGCTGGCTGGTGCAGCAGACTCACACCAAGCTTCTAGGCTACTGGAAAATGGATGGATTTAATGATTTATCATCATTGCTTGCAGTCAGTGATTTTACTTGATCCTGTTTCATGTCACACTGCTTATGCTAAGTCTGTATAAAGGTTTCAGTGTATCTAAGTGACACCACTGTAAATTTGTGTCCGTGTCGGGTAATGATATATTTTGCTATGGAGAAAAAATACTGAAAAATATATCGACAAATATTGCGTTATAATTGTTACTATTACATTTTTGGTAATCGTATGTGATAATAAATAAATAATAAATGGGATAAAATATTCAAAATGTTTATGCCCTTTTTTCCAAATATATGATATGTATTTTGTGAAAGTAGGGGCCCGCAAACATTCTGACCCAGCGCACATAGAACGTGGACGTTAATGCCAGCATGCGGTGTCAAAAAAGTGGTTTGACTGGTTGAATATGAAAAACTGCTGAAAATGACCTCAAAGGACAGATAACTTGGTCTGAAGAGCTGTCCTGAGGAAACACAGTCCTGACAATGAAACATATTCTTTGTTGAGACAACCTCTTCTTTGATGTTTGTTTTTATTGACTTGTTATGTAATACTGGGTATACGATACCTAATATACCTACTTGGTTTTCCTAGGCAAATTTTTGTGACTGAGCTTTCACACGTACTTTCCTTCAAAGGAACATTTATCTTGGTTTTACATGCCACCCAAGATTGAGCAAAGACTATGCTATTTCACCATGTCCCCCCAGAGCCCCTGCTGTGCTTAAGGCATACAAGCTATGTCAATACATTTTTCTGACATCTGAGAAAAGCGGACGGCCGGTACTTTTTGGAACATTGCTTGGCGCCATTTTACAAAGTTTTTTGTAAAATATAGGCCTGTTGTTGTTGTTTTGCCTACGATAAACATGGGTGACTATCAAATGAATTCCGACAAGTCCCCACCTCTTTGTGTGACGTCAAAAGCATTACTGTCCAAAGCTAGGAAATGGCCTAGTGCCACAATTTAAGTGCTCAGTATAAGGTTATCCACTTTACATTTGATCTTTGCAATCGGTTTAATTCGTTCTTTTTAGGTTGAAATCATTTTGCGACACACTTTACAAAAAATATTATATTAGACTGAATTCTTTAAATTTTTTGTTGTTTTCAATGATTATGCCTTAGAGTAAGACACAGATAACTTATATTTAGTTCCTTCTAACCTTCGTTCTGATAACAAACTGCGTTAATAAGAAAATATTTAAAGAATTCAACCTAGGGTGGAAATCTCCCCGAAACTGCTCAAAAACAACAACAGCAACAAAAAAAGCTAAATAAGAACCATAAACAGGAAGTATCGCTTAGAGCCAAACAGGGTGACTACAGAGCAAAGTTTCTGTATCAAGAGACCCAAGTTTGTTAGTGTCTCATTAACTGTGAAGAAGGTTATGATTTAAGATTATGAGGTTGTCCTTAATTATGCAATTGCTGGTTTCCATGGTGAGTACATTTGAGATTGCTCACAAGTGCGCAGTTTCTGATGTGAGTTACTGCTTTGTCTGTGCCGTCCTTGTGGCGGAGGAGATAAGAGGGTTTGCGCGAGCCTTTGAACTACCTTGCATTGATGACAGATTTCTTTGACCCTTCATTTACCTGTGCCACGCAGGAAGCCTCCCTCATCGCAGTCCCATCCGCCACACATGGACATGTGTGTTTGCGTGTATTGTGTATAAAATGTGTGTCCCGCGCTGCCCTAACTAGAGTGCGGCATTTCTGTGAGATCTAACGTCAGCTGTTTTTCTGAATCCCGCTCTTGCCTGTTGCATTGTACCATATCTATTTGCATGCCAGCCCTTAACAAGCTCGCCTGCTCTTTCTTCAGCCTGAATCCTAATTAACTCTCTCAAAGGAAGCCGGTCATACCTCTGACAAGGGAGACAGGGAGCACCAGCAAGCCTCTGTCGTCTGCTGTTACAATCCTATTCTGCAGTGCAGTCTGCCAGCCCTGTTCCGCGAGTCCAAGAACCACCTCCAAGTTTTGGTTGCATTTCTCAGAAGAAATATTGACTGGCTGCACCAGCTGAAGAAACGCGGTAAATAAAAGCGACTTATTTACAATTCCTACTTGTAGCAGTGCAAGAGCTGGTGCATTAAAAGCAATTTGGCCGGGTTTGGCTATTTTCTTGGGGTTTGATCACCTTGCACTCAAATGGAAAATCAATTTACATTGGAGGCTTCCAAGTAACCAGAGTGTGGAAAAAGTGTGCAAGATGTCTACATTAATGAGGGCCCTTGGGCATGTCATGAGGACAATTAGTCTACTTGACAAAAATGCATATTAGGACTTTTGTGCTTGGGCGAATTCAGGTGTCATAGTAAACTTACATAGGGAAGTAATGAGGTAACCATTCTGTTATTTATAATGCATTCTTTCACTTATGTTATTGAACTTCTACGCTAAATGTAGTCTGGTCGATGCTTAGACATGAAACCCAATGCAAAACAGTTTTAATGAATACTTGAAAATTGTAAATTACATTTACTTTACGGGTAAAATTGGGTGAATAACATTCAACAAATATTTACATGTAGGGCACCCAGACTTCTATATTCTGGTTTATTCTGGTTTTGTTAAACTGTATTTTTCTAAAGCATTGTACCTCTTGCCTGATGTGTTCCATATTTGATTTAAAAATGCTGAAGAAATGTATTTATTTGCAATGAGTTGTAAGTGTATATTTACACATTTGTTAAGCATGATATATAGATATATAGGATGTGTAGCCCATGTTTAAACTACATTTCCCTGGTCAGTGGGAAAATTAAATGCACTTTACAGACCTGTATTCTTTTCTGCTTCAGTCTGAAGCTAATTCTACATTGAAAGTGGTCTTTAGTTTTCTTCTGCATAGAGCAAATACCTACCACTGATATAGCACATGTCACTGTTATTTTTCTAAGCTGTGTAAGCATGAAAATCTAAGAATGAATGTTGAAAATCTGTCAAAAATCTTTGTAAAGGACTCTATTTGTATTGTAAAAGAATTAGCACTTTTCCTCGATGCGTGGAACATTTGTGAGTCTGTGGGTAGTTTTACATATTCATTTTTTGATTAAGACATCCGTTTCTGTATTGGTCCACATGGAGTTAAAATAGTGCTTTTTGTATATGTCATATATAACAATTGGTAATTATTTCCGTGGGACAGGAATTTCATAATTTCCAAATCATAATTTGCTTAGTTTTAAAGTATATATTCAGACTAAAACTGTAACCTTGAAAAGTATCAGTATCAGTTGACCATCTGTCCATGACTTGTCCATGATATGTCCATGATGATGACATATCATATGAAATTCAGGAAAAGGTCATGGACATTTATGCCTAACAATTCATATTATTTGCAAAGACAGATTAATGGATGAATATCGTGTTTCTCATATATAATGAAATGTCAATTTATCCATTACACTGTCCTTTTGGAAAATAAATTTTTTTTTTTTTTTTAAGTATCTCCTTTTACTGATTTGCTACAGCTGGCACTATCACGGTATTTTTCGATAAATTTAATAACATAAAGAGAAAATCCTGTGGTCTTGAAGAATGTTTTTATGACAAAAGTATAATGGTATTTTATATCTATTTATTTTGTCTGCAGCAGACAAAAAGCAGGACCACCACCATTACTATGCCCTGGCAAAAGTCATATGGGGAAATGATATGAGAGACTGACTGCCCTGATGTGTACCCCAGGTTTTTAGGTTTCTGGAGTTATGCCAGTTATGTTGAATAGCATGCACATTAAAAATAAAAGTGTTTCATTGTATTAAAGCAAATACAGGTATGACAAGAACAAGTTAGTGTTTCGTATATATTAATATCTAGGTATAGACAGTCTGGGGCAATTGATTTCTTTTTCACTCTATTAACAAATGAAAGGGTAAAAATTACATATTAAGACTGGTGACCAAGCAATACCTTATGGAATTAATTTTGTAAGGGCTTGGCATAAAATGTTATATAATAAAGTGTAATAGATATTATTCATGTAAACATAATGTGACAATTTTATTGATTATGATCCAATGCAGGTGACAATCACATAGAAATTAATGTATTTTAAATTATTTATATGTTTATCAGGTTACCGCAATTATTTAAAATTGAATCAATTAAATGTATTATTAAATTCAATGTATTATTAATGTAGAACAGTGCTCATCGTCTTTGGATATAAATACATTGATGTAAAATTCGCTGTGCTTGTGACCATAAAAGTGGTTACAGAAATTTCCTTGGCACTAAATACATATACTGATCAGCCATAATATTTAAACCACTGGCAGGTGAAGTGAATAACACTGATTATCTCGATACAATGGCACCTGTCAAGAGTGCCGTCATATATAAGACAAGTGAAAAGGCAGTTCTTGAAGTTGATGTGTTAGAAACAAGAAAAATGGGCAAGTGTATGGATATGAGTGACTTTGACCAAGGCCAGATAGTGGTGGGTCAGAGCATCTCAAAAACAGCAGATCTTGTGGGGTGTTCCCAGTATGCAGTGGTCAGTACCTACCAAAAGTGGTCCAAGGAAGGACAACCAGTGAACTGGCAATGTGGTCATGGGTGCCCAAGGCTCACTGATGCATACGGGGAGCAAAGCCTAGCCCATCTGGTCCGATTCCACAGGAGAGCTACTGTAGCACAAATTGCTGAGAAGGTTACTGCTGACTATGATAGAAAGGTGTCAGAACACCTTTGGTGCTCTTGTGGTTGGATCATGGTGTGAGGTTGCTCCACCAGAGTTTTAGGCCACTGAAACATTTAGGTCATGCAGGTCCTTGGACATGATCACCTAAGACAACATATGAGTGCCCACAAAGGTTCTGTTATGTTTCTTCAGTGTAGAAATTGTCCTTCGACATGTTGAGCACCTCAACACACTCTGCAGTAAAGATGTATGTCTTTCAGGTATTAATAAGTGAGTATTACAGGCTGTTATACTGCATTAAATCTGTGTACCTTTATGGGAAATTTGGTTTATTTATCTTGTTTCTTGTGAACTGTAGCAAGATCATCAAAATAGCTCTAATTTAATTTGTTTCAAGTTGCATTTTGCTTCCAATCACATTTGGTACTTGGCAGGTTCATGGAGTTCCTAGGTAACGTTTTAGCAGTGTCCAGATTCATTTTAGGACCAATGATTCATGGAAAACTGATTATACTATATATCCTGCAGTATTTACCATTTTTTAATTACAGAAAAAAAACGAATCCTGCTTGTAAAAACAATCTGCATTATATCTGTTGTATATATTGCTTTTTCATATCCCAATACGAAACACAAAATCGAATTGTTGGTTGAAAGTCAGTCAGAGACAAAAATAAGATGTGGAAGCTGTTGGCAGTGATGTGATCGTTTTTATTTTCGGGAGATTCCCTGATCATGCCTGAGGCTGCATTTCATGTAAAACATTAAGTTCCACCATAACTTAAGCAGCAGCTTATAGTTCTACTTGGCTACTATTAATAAGGCATATAGCAATCACTGCCCCCATAGGACATTTTCATTAGGAACGTACCTAATATAACGTCCGTTTTTGTAACAAAAACTTTTCCTTGTGCATTAGCGGCCTTTTATATATTATACATGGTAATATTTTACAATATTACCATTAATATATATTAAATAACCCCCTTTTTTATGTGACCTGCCAGGAGCAGAGAAAAGGCTGCATAACGCATAAGCACTGAAATGTAATAATACAAAAGTAGAATGTGTGCGGTGTAAAAACCTTTGCCTGTTTAGGTTTTAATTAAATAAAGGGAAAACACACACACAGATGCAAATGATCACAAAATCTACAGAATTATATTTAACTGATAATAAAAAATTAAAAAGTTCAGAGGGAATGACATTACGAAGGCACTATGGGTTTAGAAGCTATCGGTTGGGCATTCGGCGATGTGCGTTACGCGCTGGACGGAACAGCTCTGTGAAGGACACGCACAGAACTGTCCGTATGCAAAGTTAGTATATTAAGGGAATATACGGGGAGCGTCCGGGACAGTTATTTGTGCGGTCAGAACCACAAAAGATCATAGGGAATCTTTTTTCACGGCAAATATTTATCGTTATTTGATGTGCATATGTATGTGTGGGTGCTAAGGTTGGGGCCAGTGAATAATTAATGTAACAGCAAGCAGCATTACTTCCCAAACCAGCAAGGAAATGATACTTCACCTGAACCAGGGACCCATACAGGTCGCAGAAACTAATTACTTAATGAAAACGATCTGGTTTCCTACGCAGCTGTGTCCCTGAGCCGCTCCAGGACATAAGCATCACGTAATGTAGGGACAACCTTAATGACTCTGGAACCAATAAATTCTGTCAGCCCTACCTAATTACACATACTATTATTTATGCCCTTGCAATTAATCGTGCAGCTGGGCCAATTCCAACTGCCAACTATTTTAATTAATTTCTTTGTTTTCAATCAAAGTTGTACCACAGAGATGCACCTCAAGGATGGTTATCATCGTGGGGTATCATAGGTGGTCTGTCTCTATTGTTACATGCAAAAGGCATTCCGTCTGAATGGGAACTTCGTGATTTAAGCCACGCTATCGGCTGTGGAATTGTTAATACGCAATTCCCTGCCAAGCATGCCCTTTTAAAATGTATTTTTTATTGTGACAACTAGATAATACGTATATGTTACGTTTAATTCCAGTGATCTTCAGATGAACGGTTCTGGTAATACAACAATATCAACGTACAAAACTTTCTCCTTGTTAATTGTCTAAACATACTACTAACACGGGAAACGGTTAGAGATTAATTTTACATCCCGCTTTCATATTTCAAACTCTTAAGACTAAGCATTAATTTGGGCGATTCGACTGCATAAATGCCTGCGCGTATTCCATGAGAAATGTTCGTACAGGCCCCACCATACAGTGCGTACGGAATACTTATATTGCGAATGCGCATCATTTAATAGCACGCCTAAATATACCTTCCTTGTCTTTCATTGGGCTCGATCCTTTTTAACTGATTAGCCTCTCTGTTTACAGATCGGTGTGTGGCTGCGGAAGACTGACGGTATAAAACCGGCAACTTGGATTTCCCTGGCGCACGCTCCCATCGCCGGCGCGGCGCGGCGCGTCCAGCGGACGCCGCTAATAACGCCACAAAGCCTGTGGCCGGCGCCGTCTGCGGGATCGCGCCCAACTTGGAGAAAGGACTTTGTACCAGTTGCATGTGTGTTTTTCACTGAGACGTAGCGTCATTTTCATTTGCTTCAGCTGCACCTTTCCAGTTTTCTTTTTTCCAGAGGTGAAAAAACAAAACATTTCACCATTTGCCAATGGTGAGAACATAAAGGCAAATGGAACTGGATGTCTGTCCTGGAAAGCCAGCGATCCGACCTCCGTCCTCCTCGCCGGTCCATTCACGGAGAACCGCCGTTTGTGCGCGAAGGCGGCGTGTTCGCTAGCTGCACGGTGACGTTATGAGGCTGGTCCTGGTCAAACCTACCAATGAGACAAGTCGGCTCGATTCTACCGGGGCCGCTCGCAATGAGAGGGCCAAGGTTCCGCGACAGCAGGGCGACGCTGTAGAGGGGATGCAGCAGCGGTACTCGGGAGCTGTCCTCCAGCACCAGACACCCAGCCGAGAACGGAAGGCGCGCGGCGGCGCGGCTCATTCACAAAAAGCGTCTCCGAGTGCAGCCGCCGCAGTCTGCAGCCTGCCGCCACCTCCCCCCCCACTCAGACAGCGCTCCACAATCTTATATCACCAGGCGCTGCCCATCCCCAGCCCTGTCACCCAGAAAGACAGCGCACTTCAGCTGCAAGGCGGCGGCTCTTCCTCGGGCACCGGCCACGGCTGCAGACAGCGAGCTCCGAGCCAGCGCGCCTCTTCCGACCACCGGAGCGCCCCTCTGCTGCAGAACAGCGGGGCCGCCGGCATTCATCTGCAGTCCGAGCTGCCCGTCTTTCAGCACTGCCACTGCAGCTTTTCCAAGGAAGCGAATCCTCATCAGCACCAACCCCACATTTACCCGCAGCCCTCCCCTCCGCTGCCGTCGTCGCTGTTGTTTTTGCAGAACGGCAGCAAGGGGGACAATTTGAGAAGGACTGTTAATTACCAGCAGGAATACAGCGACTGCCACTGCGGGCGAGCAGGGGGGCTGCCGGAGCAGGACCAGTTGTTGCTGCAGCAGCGGCAGCCCTGTAACGATTTCAAGCGAGAGCAGCAGTATCCGCGGAGCCCGTCCTGCAGCTCGCTGCCGCGGAGCACCCAGCAGGCGCTCAACGTGCACGCATGTCAGCCTAGCGATGTAAATCAGCGGCTCTTTCTCTTTCAGCCCCAGGAGCCGCCGCAACAGCAGCATCAGCACCCGCCAGCACCACTGCAGGTGCAGTATCAGCGGCTGGTCGGGAGCAGCTTCCCTAACAACTACTGCGCAAACGGAGCCGGCGAGGCGAGCAGGAGCCGGCAGCCGCTCTCGCTGCAGCGACGGCAAGGAGGCGCGCACTGGCAGCAGCTCTGCGAGCAGGACTACGACAAGCCCGGCCACTTAAGCCAGTGCCATCGGCTGCGGAGCAGCCAGCCCTCCCCGGACCCCCCACCCAATCGCTCGCCAGTGAGGAACGTATCGGCGGCCGGCAGCAACAGAAGTAGCCTTTTCTCGTCCAGCAGCCGCCTGTGGCCGGAGAAGCACCAGGAAGGGAAGCAGATCCGGACGGTGGAACAGCAGGTACCTGTTCGCGAACATGCGGAGCGGATGCCAGGGAGCAGATCGCAGTTACTGGGCTTTGCCAGCGCCGCTTAGGCCGGTGGTGGCGACCTGGCGCCTTAGGGATGCTGACTTGTGGCGGAACCACTGTGAATTTAGAATAAACAATCACACGGGGTGTAGAGGGCTGTGGATGGGATTTGGGGAGTGTGAAGGGGGCGGGGTGCGTGGCTGGGTGTCCGGGGGTCAGGTAACCTTTTTTTTTTTTTTACTGTCACTAGATGGTGTCTTCTCAGTGTTGAGGGCTGTATCTGCTGATGCGTATGTGGAGGACGTGTTGACGGACTGGCCGTGTACTTCTGCATCTGAACATTACGTTCAGTCTTGTGGAAAAAAAAAAATATATATATATATTTCTTTTACCAAACATCTCAATGCAAAGCAGTCAATCCCTGCATTTAACGGAAGGTGTGAATAGGATTTTGCCCAGTTATTGGCCAGCTATTACCAGCAGCATTGTTGCTATATAAGGTTCCCCACAGCACGGATCTGGCTCACCAGTAACTGTGTTTTTGAGGGATCTGTTCGCACGCACGCTTGTCCGTCCAATTACGCTGCGCACATCCACCGTGCTTGGCCATCAGTCTTCTCTGTTTATTACTAATTGCAGTCCATTCGTTGATTGATTAATTCGTTGTTCATTTACTTTGTAACCGCTAAAAAAAGGTGACGTGAAGCAAAACAACAGCGCTTTTTTTGACCATTCATCATTTATGTCTCGGAAACTAACAGTGTGAATAACTAAACCGCTGAGCTAATCAAATAATTTAATATTACAACATGTATATTGATTGTCAGCACTGAGACGTTTTCACGTATCATAGAAATATTAGAAAGATTCATATATGCATGAAAATTAATTTACTGACGCCAAGATATGCATTTCATGCTGTATTATTAATATACTATAGTGCTTAGAATTATTTTGAAACATACAACAGTTTAATCCTCGCCTTGATGGTCTGTTACTGTAACATTTGTTAATATAATTAAGCTAATAAAGCACAGTGTCATAAAGAGATTCAAGAAAATATCATGTTTACCATGTTCTCACTGTTGATTATTTAGGTTTACAGGGAAATAAAATAAGTGTATCATAAAGTGCAATTATTGATTAGGTATTTTCAGTCTGTTTAAGAAGCAAATACACACATATCGCTGTAAATATATGGCTGATATGAACCTGAGGATAAATTAAGTTTTATCGCACCCGGTCTAGATTTTATTTATTTATTTTACATATTAGGCCAGCCAAGTCAAATGGTCTTCAAGATGTTATGTTACTAAAACAGATGCGATTTTTTCCCTCTATGGACACAAAGTATTAAAGGCGTAAAGTAAACGAGATTATGGAAGAGGGAACGAGTAAAAGTGTTTCCCTAAAACCGGGATTCTACCATTAAAAAAACTCATTCATACCGCATTTTAACTTAATATGCTTACATGGATGTTGAACATTTCTTCACCACGGGTGAACTAAATTTAAATTTAATTAGGACTTCATTCATTGCACTTAAAAGGCATCACTAATCACTTAGTTGCAACAGGTATTATAATAACACTAACTATGGAACTTGTTATTATTATGCGGTTAATTCTATTATTATTACCCAACCGTGCATCCTATGTTGGTCTGTGTTGCTATTCCTGGCAGCACAGGGCACGATGCTGGGGTATACTCTGCATATTATTATTATTATTAATTTTTCCAATTGTGAATTATCTGCTATCTAAGGGACAGTGAAGCTGCCCCCCTGGTTTGCATGTAATTACTCTGGCATCGTATGATCCACTTATCATGAAGCGTGTAACCTGACACCCTGGACCAGCTCGCCCTCAGGTAGCTCTACGGTTTGAACAACGTGGATCTCATGCCAGTGCCATGATACTGTAGTTAAACAGACTGCAGTTGGTTATGCATGCATTTCCAATCCAGTAGTGTATTATAATTATTTCAGAGGCCTTTTGCACTGTGGAGTGGCTTCATTGGTAGCGTTGTGCAAACTGCAAGCCGTAGGCATTCCGTTCCACTCTGGACTATTCCACTCCGTGATTGTGGAGTTTATATGGGTAACCCAAGGCCTGTGGGCTGGTACCATTACATTTCCCACAGCGTGTCTGTCGCTTCTAGATTGACATCCTGCCCACAGTTGGCCCTTTGAGTCCTGTGACAGGATCCAGCCTCCTTGTAGCCCTGCATTAAATAAGCACGAACATAAGAGAAGGTATTCGACGAGTGGAGGGTGGTTACATTAGTTCAACATTATTTTGACATTCTTTTGCATAATCTAAATATGAAATCTATTTAGATGTCACATTTATGTATTAATACTGATAATTGAATAAGATGTTTATAATAGCCATTAATGCTCTTTAGTTTGTCTGTTTTTAAGAAAACATTTGCCCATCTGAAGGTTCCTGATGTGACTAATGCATTCATTGTCTTATTGCGGAATTCTACGCTGTCCATGCATCAGCTGCTGAAACCACTGCATGGGCCTTTATCTGCTCTGCATAGCGGTTGCGAGCTGCACTTCACTTTAAAATGATAATCTGTATATTCTAACAGCTGGTTGCATAAAACCAGAGGAGGCCTTGGAATTAAATGTTCTCGGTGGCTTCGTGCTCTAAAAACGAAACCCATTCCCAAGATGGATTATTTTTTTTTGTTAGTTATAACTGCTCACACTTTCAGAGCACGGTGATAGTTTGCCTGACGTAGGCTCACCAAGGAACAGAAACGCTAATGCTAACTCACCTTTCCCCCGTCACACTTTCAGAGCACGGTGATAGTTTGCCTGACGTAGGCTCACTAAGGAACAGAAACGCTAATGCTAACTCACCTTTCCCCCGTCACACTTTCAGAGCACGGTGATAGTTTGCCTGACGTAGGCTCACTAAGGAACAGAAACGCTAATGCTAACTCACCTTTCCCCCCGTCACACTTTCCACGCAGCTACAAGCCACGGTCTACACTAAATGTACCGTACAGCCAACCCTTATTCAGTGTTTACTTCTGGAAGGTTAACATGCATATTTATCGGTGTTGAGCTGTGGTGGTAGGATACTTTGCTTTGAATATTGTCTTGTTTCTTTGTATAAGCACAGTTCCTTACTTGTGGGGATCTTTGAGATATGTTAGAAGTTAGTGTGCTTGTCCTTGCAGTTAATATAGGGTGTTTATATTGTTATGGGGTACGCTGTGGGAACTCACCTGGCCTTTCTCTGCCGTTCATAATGGGTGGCAGGAGCTCCAGTGTAACCAAATGCCAGATCTTCTGGCTATACAGTACTTTCATTCATGGGACCCTTGTGTCCTTCTATCACATGTACACATATGAGCACGGTGAGAATGTTTCACACGTGTCACAGCCTGCTGGAAACTGTATGACATTTCTGTTTTTGAAAACAATTATTTAGCCTGTACCAGTACAATTATTCTTCACTTTTAAAGTTAAATACATAACATTCATATACATTTTTTCGTAATTTTTAAAAATTGGCTTAAAAATTGTATCTCTTTATATTTCTTTGTATTCTGCCCACATGTATGCCAAAATAATGTTCTTTGAGACCATTTTGATTAGCAATTGTCATGCTGAGTCCATACACTGCTGTGTAGCTTTCAAGCTGCTTTGTCTCATCTGTCAACTTTTAAGATTTTAAGCTATTTTAAGTTGCATAAAGATAAAATATAATGCCGCCCCCCCCCCCCCCCCCCAATTAGAAGTGAAGGGTGTCCTACTGTGGGAATCTGGACTTTTTCTCCCTGCTAGGCAGGCTGGCCTCTCCATGCAGCAGTGGTGCCATAGTCAGGTGGCTTCTTAGAGGGCCGTGGACAGCATCTGGCGAGGACATGAGGAGCCGTGCTGATCTGAGGCAGGCTGGCCTCTCCATGCAGCAGTGGTGCCACAGTCAGGTGGCTTCTTAGAGGGCCGTGGACAGCATCTGGCGAGACGAGCCCTTCTGTGTCCATTATGGCACCTGGTGAAGCTCATGCTGAGAACCTAGGCGAGCAATAAGCAGATCAGGAACTCCAAGCAACTCCCAAATGGAAAAGTTATCCAAGGAAGGGCAACAGATGCATGACTAGAGCGAATAAGCCTGTTTGTATTATGTAACTTTTCACTAAAGTGTTCCTTGGAGAAAGACACCTTCCACTAAGTTCCTTCGTAATTTTGTTTTATATTGTGAGCAAAAGTTAATTTTTAATTTTTCTTTCAAATAGATAATACTGTCGAGCATTATCAGGACAAGCATGGGTACTCAGTTGTGAAGTAAAGCAAAGAAAAGTAAAGAAAAGCTTTGAATTGCAGGGGGAAAAACTGTGTAGTTTTATTACGTGGCCTGCCTTAAACAGGCTGTTCTGGGTTACATTACAACTGCCTGTTTGTTACACATACATTCGGACCCTGTAATGCACTTCTTCTTGTTAAGGGCGATACTGTTGCAATATTGTTGCAATCCTGTAATTTGTGTGTGTTTGTATGTGTGTGTGTGTGTGTGTGTGTGGTGGTTGGGGGGGGGGGGGACAGATCCTGCATATAACATTGGGCTGCTGCCATCTGTACGGTGTTTTTGTGGTTAAAGTAAAAGCCTGTAAGCTGATAGTGGGCAAATGACTGGAGCTGTAGCCAAAAAGTCAGTAACTGTACCTGAGCCTGCATCATCCACATCCCCATAGCACCTGCGCCTTGCCTGATTGGCTCTCAGTTTTCCTATTAGAAAAACAGAAACACTTGACCAAGTAGAGCCTCCACTTAAATGTGTGAGGGATGATGATTTGGCTCAGATATGCACACGTCTGTAGTACGTAGATACTCCGGCCAAATCCACACTGTTTTATGGGCCACTTAAACACTCACTTACGCACGGGGACTGTATATATTTCCTGACCCACAGAGTGACCAGTAATAAAATGTAAGAAGGAAGGAAATATAGAATAATCAACTGGATTTTGATATGCAGAAAATACTTTCTGTTTCGGTACATATGATAATTATAATGAATAATAATCATATAAGACATGGTATTGTTAAAATTGAATCTCAGCATAAGTTATTCAGTAGGAAAGCTGCTAAATTCTTGATATATTTTAACGACTTAATTGTATAATAGTGACACTTGTATAATAGTGACAAATCCCCTGTCAGCCATACTGAGAGCCCTTAAAAAGGACCTTGGAGTGTGCACCATTTCAACACTTAAACATGTCATCTACGTTTTAATGTTGCATAATGTGTGTTTTTTTTGCATGCATTTGTTAGGCAAGGTTCCACCAATGATCAGAAGCAAACTGTTCATTTTAACCAATCAAATTTTTTTTTGAATTGTTATTGGTTTTATGGAGAATGTCTTCTTTTATAATGCTTTATTGCGTTATAAAAGCCACACCACCAAGGCTGTATTTTATTTATTATAAATAAGCACTGCATTAAGAAAAATTGCTTGTAGGAGCAACTACTTATTGGATTTATGTTTGATTGATTGATACAGTGTTGCTCTGGGTGTTTTGCTTTAACTGTGATCATTATAATTCGTGTAGAAGCTTTCTGTTTTAAGTGAACCTCAGATCAATATAATAGCCACAGGACAATATTTCGGATTTATGAAGTACGTTACACAGCCCTATTCATCAGCATATCCTCCTAACCAGACCAGCGCTAAGTGGGGCATTTTTTTCCTTGATACAAAGAAACATTCCAGCCGTATTTGTGACCTATGAATATCAACTATGACACATGAAAGCTGCAGACCTGGTAAATGTTTATATGGAATCTCACATGGCTTTGTGAATGTGTGTGATCAAAATTTGGCTCCTGGTAGCAGTTCCACGAACTTGTGTAGTGGGAAGCATGTGGCCTTGGCTGTCATGAATGACGTCCTTAATAATTTAGTAAAAGTTCAATATGAACCCTGATCTCTTCGGATCAGGAAAGCAGTCTAATGAACGTTATTGGTCAGAAGCATGCTTGCCAAGCAAAGCAGAAGAGCTGCCCTGGGAGCAATAAAAATCGCACAGCACCCAGGAAACACTGCAGGTCTCAGGGGGTGCAGTTCTGCATGGAAGAGCTGTGACAACTGTCCTTAAAACTGTAATATTATGCACCTCCAGCAGGGGGTGAAGTTCTGCATGGAGGAGCTATAAAAACTGCCCTTAAAACTGTAATATAAGGCACGTCCAGCATGAAAGTCCAAAAATGAAACTGTTTTCAGATATCAACTAAGTAATTACTAAGAAAGCCATTTCACAGCCCCTTCTAGTACAAATTTCAGACAGACCAAAGTTGGAAAAAGTTGGAAATAGGCAGGGCTCTAGGCCTTGATTTGCTATAATAGTTTCTTGTGATGAGTATGACAATAAATAAACAAACAGACAAATTATTAAATAGCAAGACAGATGAACGAAAGAAAGCCTTACTTAAAATCCTACTAAAACTAAAAAAAGGCATTTTATTGCATGCTTTTAGTGATATTACTTTAAACATTTCAATTATTAAATGATTAAATTATAGAGAGCTGGTCTTACATTTGCCAGCTCTGTGCAACTGGAGATAAATATTTTTGAAGTCTATCTTACCAGTCAGTACCAACTAGATAAAAAAAAGAAACTCTAAAGCATGATATTATTTGAAAATCCATTTGTATTACTGCCACCAGCTATGTTTAAAAGTTAAGCCCAAAATAAAAAATGGCCCTAAACCTGATGGAAGTCCGTCATAACACCTGTAATGAGATGTGAACTGGATAGATTGGGGAGTAGCCAAAATTATATCAACCTGACCTGAAAATCATATGCTACATGGGACTCCTCCTGGTGTAATGAGACTGTCTGTAATGTCATGCATAATGTACTATACATAATGCAGTAGAAGCTAAGTGTTATGCAGTACAAGCTGTATGTAATGTAGTACAAGTTATACACAATATAGTAGCAGCTAAGTAGTTTAATGTAGTATAAGCTAGATGTCATGTAGTATAAACTGTACACAAACAGTTGAACAATTTGTATTGTAGTACAAATTGTATGTGGTGTTTAACCTATGCATAATATAGTAGAAGTGGTGTATAATGTAGTACAGGCTGAATGTCATGTAGTAGAAGTGGTGTGTCATGTGGTACAGGCCATATGTCATGCAGTAGAAGCAGTGTAATGTAGTACAGGTTGTACGTCATGTAGTATAAGCAGTGTGTACTGTAGTACAGGCCGTATGTCATGTACTTCAAGCGGTATGTAATGTAGTTCAGGGCATATATCATGTAGTATAAGTGGTATACAGTATAATGTAGTACAGGCTGTATATTTTGTAGTAGAAGGGGTGTGTAACGTAGTACAGGTCGTATGTAATATAGTACAGGCTGTATGTCATGGTTTAGACGCAGTGTGTAATATAGTACAGGCTGTATGTCATTGTTTAGAAGCAGTGTGTAATATAGTACAGGCTGTATGTCATGCAATAGAACCAGTGTATAATGTAGTACAGGCCGTATGTCATGTAGTAGAAGTGGTGCATAATGTAATACAGGCTGTATGTCATGTAGTAGAAGCGGTGTGTAATGCTTTATGCCAGGAGCAGAGTTACACTGCTGGCCTCTTTTCCTGTTATTGTTTTTCATTCACTGGGGAGGGTCTCCCTGCTGCTGGCCTCTTCATTCCCATGTCCCTCTTTTCGTTTTAAAGCAAAAAAAGAAAAAAAAACATTTAAATGAACTCAATTTACAGTGGTGGCCCCTGAGGAAATTCAGGCACCGCAGTTAATTTCATTTTTTAAAATGACTGCAGAAGAAAATGATAACTTGGGGTGCATTACACTGGCCTTTTTTATATGACATAATCAAGGTAGTAACTTTATTTATATTGGTAGAAAACCTTCATTGTGCAACTCTCAACACCTAAAGGTCTGCAGGTGGAGATGTGTGAGCTGAGTTAAGGTGTGAAATTGCATCTCTGAGAAGCCTAGTGATGAATAATGTCATTCTTACTTCTGGGAATGTGTCCGATTAGGAAAACATGAATTAATCAATCCTCTGTGCAATATGTAATCAAAAATACAACATGCCCCTTGTCACACCTAGGCTAATTGGTAACTAGGGTAACCCTTTTGGCATTATCATTATAAACCAATTTGTAAAGTTAATAGTAATGAGACGTCACTATTGGATGTGCCACAAAAAGTTTAACAAAAATGTTGAACATCAGTATACAGGTTAGCAATGCAGCAACAATCTAAGACATTTAGGTATGATTTAAGCAATAATACGACATTTTAATTGCAAATAAGAGGAAGTTGACTAGGATAAGGATAGTGCTAATATGTATGAGGCCAAAAGAAGAATTTAGCAAGATTAATTAGTTCAAGGAATAACGCAAAAGTGAATTTACCTTTAGCCTCATATTTCTGTTTTTATATGCCACATAAATACAAATGACAAGCAAAAAGTCTGTGTGCTTTGCCTCCTAACAGCCTCCCTTTGTCTGTATGCTTTGCCTCCTAACAGCCTCCCTTTGTCTGTATGCTTTGCCTCCTAACAGCCTCCCTTTGTCTGTATGCTTTGCCTCCGAACAGCCTCCATTTGTCTGTATGCTTTGCCTCCTAACAGCCTCCCTTTGTCTGTGTGCTTTGCCTCCGAACAGCCTCCATTTGTCTGTGTGCTTTGCCTCCTAACAGCCTCCATTTGTCTGTGTGCTTTGCCACCTAACGGCCTCCCTTTGTCTGTGTGCTTTGCCTCCTAACAGCCTCTATTTGTCTGTGTGCTTTGCCTCCTAACAGCCTCCCTTTGTTTGTGTGCTTTGCCTCCTAACAGCCTCCATTTGTCTTTGTGCTTTGCCTCCTAACAGCCTCCATTTGTCTGTGTGCTTTGCCTCCTAACAGCCTCCATTTGTCTGTGTGCTTTGCCTCTTAACGGCCTCCATTTGTCTGTATGCTTTGCCTCCGAACAGCCTCCATGTGTCTGTATGCTTTGCCTCCTAACAGCCTCCCTTTGTCTGTGTGCTTTGCCTCCGAACAGCCTCCATGTGTCTGTGTGCTTTGCCACCTAATGGCCTCCATTTGTCTGTGTGCTTTGCCTCCTAACAGCCTCCCTTTATCTGTGTACTTTGCTGCCTAACGGCCTCCATTTGTCTGTATGCTTTGCCACCTAACAGCCTTCCTTTGTCTGTGTGCTTTGCCGCCTAACGGCCTCCATTTGACTGTATGCTTTGCTGCCTAACAGCCTCCCTTTGTCTGTGTGCTTTGCCTCTTAACAGTCTCCATTTGTCTGTATGCTTTGCCACCTAACAGCCTCCCTTTGTCTGTGTGCTTTGCCTCTTAACAGTCTCCATTTGTCTGTGTGCTTTGCCTCCGAACAGCCTCCCTTTGTCTGTGTGCTTTGCCTCCTAACAGCCTCCCTTTGTCTGTGTGCTTTGCCTCCTAACAGCCTCCCTTTATCTGTGTACTTTGCTGCCTAACGGCCTCCATTTGTCTGTATGCTTTGCCACCTAACAGCCTTCCTTTGTCTGTGTGCTTTCCCTCCTAACAGCCTCCATTTGTCTGTATGCTTTGCCTCCTAACAGCCTCCATTTGTCTGTATGCTTTGCTTCCTAACAGCCTCCATTTGTCTG
>JAODKM010000032.1:1127925-1142457 GCA_026780845.1 Petrocephalus sullivani
GCAGTTCTGAAGGCGAAAGGGGGTCAAACACCGTATTAGTATGGTGTTCCTAATAATCATTTAGGTGAGTGTATAATGCTAAACTATTAAGCATTATTTTTTAAGGGACATTTTTAACAAAACCTCAGTATGTTTGACAGCTGGAAGTCAGTTACAATAAGAGTGTTTTACAGATGAGAACGTCTTGCAGAAGTCAATTTTATTTCTAGAGCACATTTAAAACAACAGTAGTTGACCTAAGCTGACTAATACATGGATAAAATAAGAAGAAATATCTGTAGAGTATGCCATTTGGTGACATCTGGTATGACACTCACGCTTTCAGACTTTCACGCTCACTCAAGAAATCCTACGGCAAATCCATATTATTCAGTTATAAACCTAAAACTAGCTACATCAAAAGCACTGGGCAGCTTGCAAACCCTACAGACTATTTACAAGGTAATAAAACTCTTACATTTACTGTATGTAAATGATTGTGCAGACTTGTCACAAATCGAAAATCTCACGCCAGCCACCTGACCAAAGTTGTCAGCACTGCATTAGAAACACTGGCCTGATTGCTGGTAGAGCTGAACGCTTTCAAGAAAATTTTGAATTGCGATTCATGTGATATATATTGCAGAATGGAAATATACTAACTGAATCAAAAATGTATTTATTCGAACCAAAATTATATAGAACGCACATCTAATAAACCATAAAACAATTCTCTAGCAATGGTAAAGTGATTGTATTTTTACATTTTAAGTGCCGCGTTTGCAAACAGCGATCGACTGCTTTTTTTTTTTCCTTAGTAAAGTGCTTTTGGAAAATCCCATGTACACAAGGGTCAAATTAGCAGAGAACAATGACTCATAAAACTACTATCACAAAAGCTGTAACTGTGTTAAGTTAAATAAAGTAAAGAAAGTAAAACAATTACAGTAATAAAAATATTAGGCATCTTACGGGTAACACTGCTTGGACCCCTAATAATAGGACCTTTCTGAGAACAATCTCTGACCATTACATAGGTAAGTAATTCATTTACGGCTCAGCAGCTGAACCAATATTTTCCTGCACTGGGAATGTGACGTTTCCCTTGGGTTTCAGGCGTCTGTGTTTATGGGAGTATACGCAGTCACTTTGGGCCACCTCTGATTGATGAGCATGATTGGCCCGCGAGGAGCACAGCACTTCTGATTGGTGAGACTGACTGTCACACAAGGAGGATGGAATGAATTTGCAAAACTATTCGCACAACAGTTTTAAACCCTGGGTCAGATGTGCTGTATTAAACATAGCCTTTGTGATTGACTAATTGCATTGTTTAAAATCGTGATTTCGATTTGAAATTGATAAATCGTTCAGCCCTAATTGCTGGTTAGCTATGGTACAGTGTTTTATCGTACTTAGTCAGAATCTGAATCAGAAAAACTTTATTGATCCCTGAGGAAATTGCTCAAGTGAACAGTGAACAGGTGTCCAGTATTTAAAGATTCCAGAATAATGAAAGCAAGAAAAGCCTTGAATGTGTCCGTGAATGTGAGCGTGAATATGTCCGTGAATGTGAGCGTGAACGTGAGCGTGAATGTGTCCGTGAACGTGAGCGTGAATGTGTCCGTGAATGTGTCCGTGAACGTGAGCGTGAATGTGTCCGTGAACGTGAATGTGTCCGTGAATGTGAGCGTGAATGTGAGCGTAAGCATGCAACTGCCGAATGTTTTTGAATGTGGAGTCAGCAACAATGACAAGTTCTCTGGCCAGATAAGGGCAGCAGAGAGCCAGGCAGCCTCAGTGAGTTTTTGTACAGGCAAGGTCACTGCCAAGTTTGGGGAAGATAATTGTTACCCAAAAGTCTCTCAATAAAAGTTGCTTTGTTTTATGATTGTTGTGCTCTATGTCCCACAAATTACACTTTCCACAAATTTCAGAATATTTTACCGTACAGCATTTCTTGTTTTCAGTCTGCATTATTTGCCTACATGTAGATTGGATATTGGATATTAAAGGTTGTGCAGTGGCAGTTACACAGTAAACAGATCATTTGTAGTTCCAGGACTGTGTGCTTTGCATGCAGTCTGCTGTTTAGGGGCAGTCACTGGAGGTCATTTCTTTGCAGTTGCTCTGTTATTTGCTTGTGCAGGTCCTTTTGGTTTGCAGCCCTTTGGTCTGATAGCCTCTCTGGTCTGTTTCGCCCCCCCGAATCCTGTTGCTTCTGCGGCCAGCTGACATGCTGCCCCCAGTACGGTCGGCAGCTCTCTGCGGCAGCAGCCTGATCCACTGCCTTTGGGGCCCTGCTCGCTCTCTCTTACCTCCTCCTCTCCCTTCATCTAACTCCCTCCCATCTCTCTCTCTCTCTCTCTCTTTCGCCCTCTCTCCCTCCATCCCTCCCTCTCTGTCTTAGTGCAGTCTGCTGCAGGCAGCAGCTTGAGTCCAGGCTTGGCACACAGGGTCCATTCAAAGGAACCGCGAAAAAAATTGATAAAAATCCATGTTTGTGTGCAACTCGGGTTTCAGTGGGAAGAGATGCTGGTGGACTCCAGTTTAAGAAAGCGTGTCATTGTTCTGAGAGGCATTAGGAGGAGGAGGAGGAGGGCTGGTGGAATTTAACCAGATGAAGGTGGCCAAGAAGGCTGTGTGGGTTTCTCCATCTGACAGTGAGTTACTGCTGCATGCCTGCAAAAGGCGACTCTCTCTCTCTCTCTCTCTCTCTCTCGCTCGCTCGCTCTGTCTTGCTCCTTCCAGCTTCTGTGATGCTGCTCCTTCACAGCACAGTGATGGCGGCCAATCATAACCACAGGCACTGCAAGTTTTGCTGTGTAGTTTCAGCTGCTCTCTCAATGGTTCTGTATGGCTTGAAGTAGGCTGGAAGTTTGTCTTTTCTCCGTACGAAGAACGAAAGAAAAAGAGGGAGAGTGAACGAGAGAGACGTGAGGGGTGACACAAAAGTGCTGCAGCGCTTTGTCTGAGATCTGCATCCAGGGGCACCCCATCCATAGAAACGCGACTTAGAATTGGCCGTGGGGGACGGGCCGTGGGGGACCTCCCCAAGTGCCTCTCCAGGGCACCTGCAGCGAGAAGCTGCAAGCTGACATGCTGTCAAACAGCAGGGGAAAACCGAGCTCCGGAAAGCTTACGTGATGTCATCAGTATCAACCCCGCAAGACAGTTATTTAGGTGGCGACGCTGCTGACGCCCGGTAACTGGATTTTGGCTGCTCTGTGTTTGGTTTTTTTGGGCACTCAGCAGCTCAGCATCCATGAGCATCACGAGAGGCAGAATGCGGGTTACCAGCTTACGGCTGCCTTGTTGCCATGCAGCCAGGTAGCCCTGTGGGAAGCTGCCGCGCAGAGCAGATTATTTACTGTTGAGTAAATGGTCTTTTAATGTCACATTTCTCACCTGTCAGACGCAACCTGCTCTCTAGTTTTCCGGCTCAGTGAAGTCGCCCGTTTTTCAGGATTGCACAGAACTTCCGCGAGAGAATGAGACGGAAGTTTAAAATGAAAAAAAAACAAAAAAAAAACAAAAAGAATTCCTTAAGCGGTGATGTGGGTCATACACTATTTTAGTATTTAAAACTGGAGGTGGAAAATAGGAAGCATTTTGACTCAGCAGCTGGATTCATATCATTCAGGGCTCTCCTTCTTCTGAGGCAAGACTGAGACAAGACCAGTTTCGCAATTGTGAATATTTTGATAGCTATTTCATGTGAAAGCTTTGAAATATACAAACGTAAACCAGCATAGGATTAGCAAAATGTCAATCCTTGTTTCACAAGGGGAGTATTAATGGTTCTTGTGCTAGACACAGCAAAGTCCTGGTAAAACCGAAAGCAGAGGTGCCGTGGCTGGGGAAGTGATTGTAGTGATTGCATGAAAGGTTTTGGCATAACCATCCCTCCATCCATCCCTCCATCCATCCATCCAAACTGCTTATCCAGTATGGGAACACGATGGACAGGATGTCAATCAAGAAATACCATTCCCTGACAGTGCATATTAAATAAACAGGCTTTTTTAAGCATCAGTTCCAGCGAGCGCTACAAGTCTTCCAGCTGTCAAAAAAATAATGCTCAATGCAATGATGGACAACACAGGATTGATGGAACATTTTTGGTGGGAAGCATCGTGATTTCGCCTGACTGCAAGATGCAATATATGAATCGATGTTTGGGGGTTATAATTGTTTACAGCTGTTAATCTTCAATGGTCAGACAGAGTCACAAAAAAAACAAAAAAGCAGGGGAATGTCCTGCACTAGGGCTGAACGGTTTTAAGAAAAAATCTAATTGCGATTTATCTGACAGATATTGCGATTGCAGTTTCATTAGTGATCTTTTTAAACTCAGTTCAGTATTCACAATATGTGTAGGCCTATAAAAAACTAATTGAGTACAATCGTACACTGAAATCTGAACTGCGCTATACATTAATCCATAGACAAGAATGGAAATATATTAATTGACTCAAAAATGTATTTATTCTAACAAAAATCATATAGAGCATACACCTAATGAACCATAGAAGAATTCTCTAGCAACCCGAACATGGTAAAGTGATTGTATTTTTACATTTTAAGTTCCGTGTTTGCAAACAGCGATCGGCTGCTTTTATACCCTTAGTAACGTGCTACTGCAAAGTCCCACGTACACAAGGGTCAAATTAGCAGAGAGCAATGACGCATAAAAGTACTATCACAAAAGCCACGACTGTGTTAAGTTAAATAAATTAATGAAAATAAAACAATTCCAATAATAAAAATATTAGGCATCTTACGTTAGCATCTAACGCTGCTTGGACCCCTAATAATACAAGGAGGACGGCATGAGTTTGCAAAACTATTCTCACGACAGTTTTAAACCCTGGGTCAGAGGTGCTGTATAAGGCATATCCTAAATCACAGCCTTTGCGATTTGCTAATCCTATGCGATTTGCCGTTTCAAATCCCAATATCGATGTGAAATTGATAAATCGTTCAGCCCTATCCTGCACAGAACAAATAATGATGAAAAACCTTTATGAAGTTTGAAGCTGATATAAAAGTTACTTATTCCTAATTAATTATTTTTCTAGGAGCATAATACAAACAGAAGTCTTGGAACATATTTAGCAAATGCTAAATGCTTTTTAAGGAGATGCTTTCTTGAATGAGAAAATCACTTGCAAAAACACAATATAGGAGGTGAAGGTGTCTGACTGATCAGGGATGGAAAACTGACATGGCTCTTTAAAGGTTAAGAACACAAACGAAAGAACAAGATACATGAATCATATTTGTAGGAGCCTGTGGCTCAGTGGGCTAAGCCTCTATGCCTGTGATCAGAAGGTCACCAGTGTGAGCCCCGGCCTTGGTAGAATAGTATCATCTATGGGCCCTTGAGTGAGGCTCTTAACCCCCAGCTCCATGGACACCACTATGAGTGGCTGCCCTTCACGGCATAGCTTGCACTTACCTACATGTGTGTCATGGAGATCAGTGTAGATGAAAAGAGAATTTCCCCACAGGGATCAATAAAGTCTTAATTATCATTATTAATTATAATAATAATAATAATAATAATAATATCACATGCAAATGCAAGTCACTCTGCCTAACAGCAATGATACAAAATATCAGGGTTGCCAACTTTAGTTAGCTGGCTGGAGTGAGATTTTCACCTCGAGACAAGGCTGCACACACATTTGCATGTAGCAATTTAATTACCTTGTAAATAGTCTGTACTGCTTGCAAACTACCCCCAACACTTCTGATGTAGCTAATTTTGGGTTTATTATGGAATAATATAGATTTGCCGTAAGATTTCTTGCGTGAGCATGAGAGTCTGAAAGTGTCACACCAGATGCGAGAGAGCTGGCAAGCATTGCAATTATATATATGCATTGCAATTGGTTCCAGGCAGGAACCGACCTGCCATTGCAGATTGCACAAGTACTTCAGTTTAGGCTCTTCACTTAAGTTTCTGCATGTTTCTGGACAATGGAAGGAAAGTGAAGGATCTGCTGAAAAGCCATGCACACATACTTGCTTGTTGCTGTACTTGAGACAAATTTATTCAATTTCCCTAATATCTTGCATATACTTCCTGGTTGTGGCTGAACTTGAGATTGTCTGTTGGAGCCAAAGTATTTAAATGCTCAACATTCTAGTTCTTAAGGTATTATTATTCCTATTATTATTATTGTTCCTTAATTTGTCATTATTTCATTTTATAACAATATTTTATAACTGTCATGACTCCCCCCCCAAGCCCAACTCCCTATTAGGGACCCATGGAAGATGTGGCATGAACAGCAATTGGATATACTTGGCATACACAGCAAACAGCAATACAATAAGAGAAAATATGATGACGAAGATAACGATTAACTTCATTGATTCTATGAGGAAATTCTTTCATATAAAAATAAGCAACCTTGCTGTGTATCATCAGAAGTCAGAAATAAACATTTTATCTTTGGCGGCCAGTTGCTAAAAACAATAAGGCAACCAGGGAACTGTGCCTTGTCGCTTACAGATATTCTGCTTTTGCTAATTGCCCCCTGAACCCCACACAGTTAGGAGAAGGCTTCACAAACATGAACACATGCAGGCATGACCTTCTTCATGCAGGGATAACACTGAGCACGGTCCCTCTCTATCTTCAGCTATAGCACAGGGCACCTCAGCCCTGGTTTGCGAACGAGAAGGAGCCAGTTATTCAAAAGAAGCTGTTAATGTACAGATTTTAATATTTAACAATATTTAATATTTAACATTTTGTGAGGTTTATTTGGTTTTGCTTTCACTTAAATGTGTCTTTGACGTCCGGTTCCGGTTGAGAATACGCTGGGCGCGCTTTGGCTGCCGCTGCTCACCCGGCATAGTTGGCGGGTAAGTCTCCACTTTCTTAACTGACTATGCAATTATCGCTCGGTTGAATATAGTTTATGGGTTCTGGCTAACGTGGTACAACGTACTATGTCCTTACCGCACGCACTCCAGATTAAATGCGGGGAGTTACGGCTTATGCATGGAGCTTGGCATTGTTCGCCGTCCGCGGTACATTCACCGCTCCTCTCGACGTCGTTTTAATATTACCTCTACACCCGCTGACGATATTCCAACTGTTTGGTCTGTAAGACCTGTCTTCTCAAAAAGACTGTCTCCAGGCAGTTGGTGTAGGCAAACGAAATGGCCGAGGCACCTGCCGCAGGAACCGGACGGGAGTAACCAAGGACTCATCCTGACTTAGCTCTCAGCTGTAGGTCGCTAACGGGTAAAACTGCTTTCCTGAACGAACTGTCTATTTCTAAAAATCTGGACATGCTGCTGCTTGTAGAAACATGGCAAAATCCAGGTGATTACTTGTAACTAAATCTGCTTACACCCGCTGGTTATAGTTTTTTTGTCTAAACCCTGTCTGACGGGCAAGGGTGGTGGTCTAGCGGTGATTCATCGTGACTGTGGTAGAACAACTACTATCTGGTTTTTAAAATTGCTGGGAAAGCTTCGTTGCACATTATATTAATCTACAGACCTCCAAAGCCTCACCCTAATTTTTTCTCTGAAAAAACTGCTACCGTAACCCCTGTTTTAAAAAAGAACAGGTTTAGACTCCTCACAACTAAAGTCTTATCGCCCAATCTCTAATCTGCCATTTGTGGCTAAGATCTTGGAGAAAGTTGTTGCTGCTCAACTAAATGATTATTTAAACTCTCACAACCTGCTTGATCCCTTCTAATCTGGATTCAGAACCCTACATAGTACGGAAACTGCTTTGCTTAAGGTGACAAATGACTTGCTTATGTCTGCAGACTCTGGGATGGCCACTATCCTAGTTCTTCTCGACTTAAACGCAGCATTTGGTACAGTTAACCATAATATCTTGCTGTCCCAACTTGGTGTATCTGGTGCTGCTCTTTCTTGGTTTGAATCTTACATCAGTGATCGACAGTATTATGTCTCCATTAGGGAACATTAATCCGCCACTACTTCACTCACACAAGGTGTCCCCCAAGGGTCAGTTCTGGGTCCTATTCTGTTCAATAGCTACATGCTCCCATTAGGTCAAATTATCCGTCGGTATGGTCTCAGCTACCACTGCTATGCCGATGACACACAGGTGTATATAAGTGTTGACCCAACTGCATCATCATCTCCAGCCTTGCTGACTAACTGCATTAGTGAAATCAAACACTGGATGATGGTTAACGTTTTACTGCTCAACCCTGACAAAACCGAATGTGTTAAATGTGTTTTTTGTAAAGTGTCCTTGAGTGTATGAAAGGCGCTATATAAATAAACTTATTACTATTATTATTGTTACATGCTCCCATGAACCACAGTATGCGAGCAAAAATGTATGTAACATGTGAGTGAGGGATGCTCTATTAATGACCCGTTTCTGTTGGCAGGTAAATGCGGAGGCCAAGAAGTTAAGCCATGCTGGGTCCAAGGCCTCCCTCTCTCAGAGCAGTTACCCGTTCTCTGAGATAGCCATGAACAGCTGCAAGTACAATGGGGGTGTCGTGAGACCCCTGGGCAGCCTGGGGGCATCGCGGCGAAACCTTGCCGAGCTCGACTCAGAGACGCAGCCCCTCCAGACCCTTCACAGCTCTGGCCTGGAGGTGGTGGTCTCCAAGGGTAACGGCGATGACCCAAGCAAGGTGTCCAATGAGAGCCTGGCTAGGGAGGGAGGCAGTGCTCCACAGAAAAAGAACAAGGACATCGGCTACAAGCTGGGCCACCGGAGGGCGCTCTTCGAGAAACGCAAGCGACTGAGTGATTACGCCTTGATCTTTGGGATGTTTGGGATTGTTGTCATGGTGACAGAAACAGAGCTTTCCTGGGGGGTTTACACTAAGGTAAGGATGGCACTTCTGATTGGTGAGTTTTGTATTTCCTAATAAGGCTTTGTGACAAATATTGAAAACTTCAATGCTGTTCATAACCTTACTAAGAAAGAAATTAATTTAAAATCAAGGGCTGTTAAATATTTCCTGGCCAACTTTACATAAGCTGTATTTTAAAACTTAACTGCTTAAAAAAAGATGAAGCCAAAACAGTCATGATTGTAAATTCTGATTTTATTATGAATTTGCTCTTTAATTATTTTGAGAATGTTAAGTTCTGTGCTCTCATTTGACAGCCAGCATCTATACTGATTGCAAAATGCATTTCTAACTAGCCTAATACTAATTGTATACAGTGCTGGTTTGCAATATTCTGAAGAAATTTAATTGTTTTAAATTGGTGATACATTGATGATTGGTGATTTGCGTTCGGTATTAATTAGCTGACTACTAGTATCTGTTAATATACATTATCACCATAGTATAGGGCTGGCATCTGCACGGGTTGATTTGCCTACAAAAATGGAGCTCATTTCATTCTATCTGCTATAGGCTAATTGCTAATTGGGAATTCTCATAAATATTTTCAATTTTGAATAATATTACTAAGCAATTTTGTGATTGTAGCTTCACACCCCCAGGGTTTGGGGTTGAATCCCATCCCAGCTTTGTTTCTGTGTGTATGTCTGTGTGCAGTTATAACGGTTATAATGGTAGAATAACGGTATTAAAAATAATGTACTGCAATAGTTACTTTCCCTGGTAACTAGTTACATTTATAATGCTGTAACTCAGTTACTTTTTGGGAGCCGTAACTAGGATCTATAACTAATTACTTTTTTAAAGTAACGTGCCCAACACTGTCCATAACCCAGCACACAAGCACACTTTCCTGTTGCTGTACATTTCACCGTATGCACAGTGCACAGGGCAGGTCTATCACAATGCATTCACAGATCAGAAAAATATTCTCTTACTTAGTCTGTCTTTCGCCTGGGCTGTTTCCACTGACTTCGTGTGGGCTCGGTCCTTCTTGTTTGTAGATCTTTCTTCATAACCTCACGGACAGTAACTTCACCCCTGATCCTGTAAAGCACTCTTAGCTTTCGACGCAGGGACCGTTACTTATGCGAGCATCCGCTGCATCGTCACGATAGCTCCAGTTGTACGTTTTCCCTGTTATTCGGATCCAGCTTTTAAAAAATTAATCCACCCGCACGAGCTCACATTACGATTTAAGCGCGATTCTACGGCGCATGTGCAATAATCACAGGGGCTTCAGATAAGTTATACTGTATGTAAAAACTCGGCGTTTCTTTATATTCGTGTCCAACATTAAACTGCAAAAAGTACCTCCGACGTCTTTTTGCCTTGTTTACCTGCGATATCTCCTCTTTTTAAAGGATGTTGTGGCGGCCGAGCTGTCCCCTTCTTCATCGATACTTCACTGCTTATCGCTTTCATCATTTACGAAAAACAGTAATATCTGGCGTGCTCCGCTAACCACGTTTAATAAGCATAAGGATACGCCGAATTTATACGGATTGCTAACTTCCAGGCGCCACTATATCCCTCTCATTAATATTTTATATTAAAAATTACTACTACTAATCTGCTTCCCAATTTGTGGGTGCAAGTAAATGACTACTGTACAAACGTTTCACCAGTTACCTATAGCGCTGGTGATTATTGCGCATGCGCTGTAGATTCACGATTAAATTGAAATGTGACATCGTGCAGCTCTAAATCCAAGTAATAAACTCCGATTTTCCTTTAACATATTAATATTAATTAATTAATAATTCCCAGTCCTGCTGACTTCCCAGCTGTGTGTGCAGTTAGCATGTCCTGTCAAATACCATCCCAGCTCTGCAGGGGCGTAGCACCAAATTCTGGGCCCTATGCACAAGCAGTGGCCATGGGCTCCCGTAAGGGAGAGGGTGCCTGTCCTCAGACACTATATGCACTTGGACACTATTTAATACATCAATCAACTGATGCATTTACCAAAAATATTAGCATTTTAGTTAACAAAATGTATTGTGATCTTAAAATTATATTTAAAGGAAAATAAAATTTCACTCCTCAGGGGCCCTCTCCCCACTTGGGGCCCTGGTAATTTAGTCCCACTTTTCACCCAACTACGACGCCCCTGCAGCGCTGTGTGTGTGTGCGCAGTTAGCATGTCCTGTCAAATCCCATCCCAGCGCTGTGTGTGTGTGCAGTTCCCATGTCCTGTCAAATCCCATCCCAGCTCTGGGTGTGTGTGCAGTTCCCACGTCCCATCAAATCCCATCCCAGCTCTGTGTGTGTGTGCAGTTCCCATGTCCTATCAAATCCCATCCCAGCTCTGTGTGTGTGTGCAGTTCCCATGTCCTGTCAAATCCCATCCCAGCCCTGTGTGATTGTGTGCAGTTCCCATGTCCTGTCAAATCCCATCCCAGCCCTGTGTGATTGTGTGCAGTTCACATGTCCTCTCAAATCCCATTCCATCCTATTAGCTCTGTTTTCCACCCACAGTCCAAAAGCATGCAGGGGGAGGGGGGCATGTATGTATTACATTGCAGGCTTTTCCCCATAGAAATTAATGGCGAGTTCCCACTAAGATACAGTCTATGGACAAAAGTATCAGGACACAGCTCTTAATCACTGGATTCATGTCTTTCATTCAGACCCATTGGCACAGGTGTATAAAATCGAGCACCTAGCCATGCAGTCATGTTTACAAACATTTGTGAAAGAATGGGTCTTTCTGAAGGGCTCAGGGAATTCAAGTGTGGTACTGTCATAGGAAGTCAGTTCATGAAATCTCTTCCCTGCTAGATATTCTACGGTCAGCTGTAAGTGGTATTTAAGAACAACAGAAACTCAGCCACAAAGTGGCAGACCACGTAAAGTAAGAGTGGGGTCCCTGAGTGCTGAGTTGCTTAGTGCGTAAATGTCATCAGTGCTCTACTGGCTCAGTACCTGCAGAGTTCCAAACTTCTTCTGGCAATAACCCAAGCAAACAAACTGCCTGGAGCTTCATGGAATGGGCTTCCATGGCTGAGCAGTTGCATGCAAGCCTCACATCACCAAGCATAATCCCAAGCATCGGATGGAGTGGTGTAAAACACACCTCCACTGGACTCTGGAGCAGTGGAAACGTGTTCTGTGGAGTGACAAATCACGCTTCTCTGTCTGGCAGTCTGATGGACGAGTCTGGGTTTGGCGGATACCAGGAGAACGTTACCTGCCTGACTGCATTGTGCCAAGTGTAAAGTTTGGTGGCACATTGATAATTGTATAGGGTTGTATTTCAAGGGTTGGGCTATGCCTCAGTGCACAATGCAAGGTCCATTTAGACATGTTTGGGTGAGCTTGGTTTGGCAGAACTTGGCTGGTTTGCACAGCACCCTCACCTCTATCCCATCAAAAACTTTTGGGATGAACTTGACCGGAGATTGTGAGCCTAGCCTTCACATCCAACCTCAGTGACTTGCAGAAATTCCGATAGACACACTCTCAAATCTTGTGAAAAGCCTTCCCAGAAGAGTGGTAGCTGTAACAGGAGGGACCAACTCCCTATTGGTGTCTATGTATTCATAGAAGTCATTTATGGATGCCATTAAAGTTCCTGTGGGTGTAATGGCCAGGTGTCCCAATACTTTTGTTCATATAATGCATATATATACCTAATTTGTGTGTGTGTGTGTGCGCGCATGCCCTGAAATGTGCTGGCATCCCATGCAGAGCTCTTCACAAAGCAAGTAGAATATATAATCTTGCCTTGCCATGTTGGAGAGATGTGCAGTACAGTAGTGGACATGCTGTGGCCTAATGCTTGGAAGGTGATTGGCGCAGATACTGGAGATAATATTAAAATGCTGTTTTACCACTTTCCTTAGTTCGTCTTCAGTTTGTGACTTTAGTACATAGAGGTTTCAGTGACTGTTATCCTGTCTCATTAAATATAATAATAATAATAAATGTTTGGAGGGAGGATGTTAGATGAGGATGATAAAGGCTGGAACATTAGTGCTAAAGCGATGCAGTTCTGTATTAACTGCAGCGTAAATGCAAACCGCATATGGCGTGCCAGCTTTGGAGAGCTCAGCAGCACGGAGGGGGCTCTCATGCAGTCAGTCAGTGGGAGGTGGGGGGGGTGTTGGAGAGCTCTGCACGGAGGGGGCTCTCATGTAGCCAGTCAGTGGGGGGGTGAAGGATAAGCAGGCTTCTGCAGAGCAACATATTTCACCCCCATAGCTTGAGAGCACATCGCACAGACCGTCGTCTGGGACTGAGCAGAACAGTGTGTCGCACGCGCGTGCTCCCTCCCTGCACACTGGCCGCCATGAGGACCACCACCACATGTGTGCCCCCGCAGGGTCTATTGTGCAGCCACATTACCCTTCGTGATGATTCTGCACATGCTGCGCTGTGAATTATTGCCATTTTCATCTGTTGATCATGATTGGTTGCTTCTTTTTTGGGGAAACATGTTGCAGCCGAGGTATTTTGGGCGGATGCCACACGAGGGCCTCGACGGGCCAGCTTAAGCCAATGAGGTTCGCTCAATCGCTCATCCCGGGGAGACACGCAGCTCTTTGCATGGTTGACAGCTTTCCTGTCCTCCTCTTAGCCACTTGCTGCTGGGTGACAGGTGTGCATCCCTGATACATACAAAAGAACAGCACGGGTGACAGGCAAGGGGTGTAGAGATATCCGTCATTATTATACCCCATCTAATTGTCGATTCTGGCAGTGTTTGATGTCTTGTGGGTGCATTCCCAGACTGGATTGTTTACCTACTGGGTCTTGAACATAGATTAACTTGTTACATCCCATTACATTATTGTGGAATTAATAGTGAAACCACAATAGGTTCATGCTTTTATGCAGCCAAAGATAATTATCAGTTACCTCTATATACAGCTCGGGAAAAAATTAAGAGACCACTCTATATTGTTTTTTTTATAAATTGCATTTTTAAATCCTGGTTTAATCCTGGTTCTGCTGGCAGAAGGTAACGTTGAGCGGCAGGGTGCTTCCAGGCTCAAAGTTACTAAGACAGCAGTACAGAAGAACAATGTGAAGCAGGAGACACTGGGAACGACCAGAAAAAAGCCAGGTAGAGGGCGAACGCAAGTTTCTAATGCCAGAGATGACCGTCAACTTATCCAACAGTTTCTCATGAATGGGAGGATGACCTTAAGTGACCTTCCTAAGAAATGGGAAACAATAGGTTGTGTGAAGTGTACTCCTAGGACAGTTCCTATCAGGGTCATCATGGCAGCCTTCACTCTCACATTCACCACCACCTTCACTTTCACCTTCACTACCGCCTTCCACCCCTCTTACCGCTGCCTTCATGCTCCCCTTACCGCTGCCTTCCGCCCCCCTTACCGCTGCCTTCATGCTCCCCTTACCGCTGCCTTCCGCCCCTCTTACCGCTGCCTTCATGCTCCCCTTACCGCTGCCTTCCGCCCCTCTTACCGCTGCCTTTATGCTCCCTGCCTTCATGCTCCCCTTACCGCTGCCTTCCACCCCCTTACCGCTGCCTTCACCACCCCCTTACTGCCACCTTCACCACCCCCTTACTGCCACCTTCACCATCCCCTTACCGCTGCCATCACCACCCCTTACCGCTGCCATCACCACCCCCTTACCGCCACCTTCACCACCCCCTTACCGCTGCCATCACCACCCCCTTACCGCCACCTTCACCACCCCC
>JAODKM010000032.1:1147820-1158411 GCA_026780845.1 Petrocephalus sullivani
GGCGTGCGAAGCGCGTTGCATTGTGGGTCGTTGGAGGTGGAGCGCACCCCCCCCCCCCCCCCCCCCCCCGGGGGCTTTGGGCTCTGGGCCGGCAGAAACGTGGATGGAGACACGCCCCCCCCCCCCCCCCGGGCACATAAATAAAAGCTAGGAAGGGGGGAGGGGTTCTGGCGGGTGGAGAGTTTCCTGAGAGCCGAGGCTGCAGCTCAGCTGACCTTTATTTGGGCCTGTTCTGTTTGCGATTTCCTCACGTCTCACAGCCCATGTAGACCTGCTGCTCTCCCCTTCTAACCACTGCACGTCTCCTTGCTGATCTTACCTTCCCATGCTGCCTTTCCCACTGTTGGAGAGCCTGGGTACCTAGAGAGACGTATCACAGTCCACACAGACTGGTTCAAATGGTTTTTAACCATTAAACACTAGACACTATTAAGATAATTTTGAAAACGAAGCAGACCCACTTCCATGGATTATCTTTTAGAGATATTAATTTATCAGTATCATTCTAGGGCATAAATTATAGGGTTTTGTTGTAGCTTATATCAATGTTTGTCTCACTTTGTCTCTGACTTGGTATGTAATGTGTTGACTAATAAGTTTCCATTGGTTGTCTCAGAAGGGCAAAAGTCTGTGTGAAATGGAAAGCCAGCCCCAGGCTTACAGGAAGTTTATACTCGCTACCTCGCTCCGCATAAACCCTCCAACTACCATGCACACCTACGTCCTCGCACAGTGTAGCACAACTCGGTGGTAAAGATTTGACAAAAGGAAAAAAAATACACAACAAAGACATCTGGCCCATACTAAAATATATTTTAATACAAGAGCTGAATGGCTTTTAGCAACTCTGTGCCAGGCTGGATATTGGAAAGAAAAGATGGGTCTGAAATAATAAAATAAGATTCACAGAAAATGGTTTATTCAGCAGCAGAATGCTGATTTGTAGATAGATGCCTGCATTAGAATTACTGTGAAGTCTTTAAATATAATCAGAAATCTATATCATATTGTTATAGCAGGTGTTTCATGTATAGGTGGCTCAAAGGAATCCCACAGTCCTTAGTTAGAGAAAAGACACTTAATATACTGGTATTCATAATTTTTACTGAATAATAATTAGGGCTGTCAATCAATTAAAACTTGAACTAATTCATTACACCTTATTTTCACCTTAACACTAAAGCTTGTTATAATGTATGTGTAAAATCAACCACCAAATTAATGTAGAATAATCACAAAGAATGTATATATCAGACAGCATTGTTTAATAGCATCTTTACGCACAGAACTACGCACAAAAGTGTTCAATCTAGAAGGAGTTTGTCTCTGTGCAACCCCTTTCTTTCTGACAAACTTTAAACATGCTTACAAACAGCACAGCACAATGAAAAGCACTGAGACAAGCCAGTTTATTTTGGTTAATGGCTACACAATATGGCAGTTCCATCCCATAATACACTGCACGATGATGTCGGTTGCCCCATAATGCACTGCGCGATGACATCGGGTGCCAGGCTCTATTTTCTTTGGCTAGGATGAGTTTTATGCCATTTTGCACCCCCACGCAGGAAGTAAACAAAACACAGCTGTGTTAATTGCGTTAATTTATACTAACGCACTAAACATTTCAAATAAATCGCAATGATTAACGCGTTAATTTTGACAGCCCTAATAATAATGTAATACATTTACATATATATCCGTGTGCATTATTCTTGCTGAGGCTCTTGCACTAAACATGTCACAGGTAAATGACCATAACTGTGGGCTTTATTCTTCGCTAATTAATATGAGCATAGGCAGGCAGACAGTCTTAATTCTTGTGAGTATATATGTAAGTATGTAGGGAGCTCTGCTGAGATGTGCAAGTTCCACCAATCAGATCCAAGTCTGCTGTGAGATGTTTACTGGCTCACGGTGTAAGAAACAGCTGCTGAGTAGCAGGGGTGTGTATGGGCACACTACACATCTGCTCCCAGTGACAGATCGAGCTTGTTGACATTACGAAGTTGATGATAAAAATGCGCATGCTAGATGTGTTAAAAGAGCAAATAAATTAAGCTAATGTATCGGGCCAACAGTATGATCCTTCTGTTGTTCTGGAAATAATAACTTCATTTAACTACCTATCATATCATGTGTGCTCTTCCAGGCCCGGCAAGCTTATTTGCATGCTGCATCTCAGCCCATAATAATGCTGTATGTAGCATTATTATCATTTCTAGTGGACATCAATTTAGCTGAATAGTCTGAAGTTGCTCTCAGAAAATTTAAAAGTCAAATTTGATTACCAAGGGCCATAGCATACGCCATTGTGCTATCATCAATGATGTTTTCTTCCACCATTCAGTCCTGAAAAGCCTGTGTTTTACTTCTGAAGTACTAATGTATTTCATTTTACAGTAGGATTGTGAAAATGTAGTCGAGTAACGGCAACGGTGCCTGACAGCTGCTGGCTGCTGCGTGCTCCGTGCTGCGTGCTGCGTGCTCCGTGCTGCGTGCTGCGTGCTCCGTGCTCCGTGCGTTGCTGACTGCCAGAAGGCAGCACTGTCCCGGCGCCGTTTTCTGTAACGTGCAGACGCTTGCGGAGAGGAGAGAGGTTGGTGAGGGAACTGGCTTTGTTCAGCCTCTATGGATATGTGTATTTTTTGATGTATTGATTTTGTGGAACTCAGCAGAATGTAGCATTTATCCAGTATGTTACTAGTTATAGTTGAGTTTAGATGGAGAATGAATATGTTTAACCCATCTGTACTTTGCTATCCAAGACTATTTCTTCAGGAAGGTCTTTTTGAAAATATTATTTTCTCGTAGTGGGGAACATGCCGTGATCTTGTCGTAGTGCTTTAGAACACGGATTATTCCCACCTGGTACCCTCTGGTGGCTCATTAATTGGGTCAGCCGGGCATTGTACTCTCATCTTCGTGTCTTCTGCAAATAGAGACATAGGAATTGGGAGCACAACAACAATGCTCAGGGAGACTTTTAAAAACCGATCTCAACGAGCACAAAAACCGGGAATGATTTCTGAAAGAAAAAAAAAAAAACAGTCACTGAATTGGGAGTAGGCGTAGAATTTGGGCGGCGCTTTGCCAGGCGGATCCCCTAGCCTTGTTCTGGTGTTACGGTGGTGCCAGCTCTGTCCCATTCCATGCCAGTGCACAGTATATTGAGAGCCTACATTGTGATTACCATGCACATCGGAGATGAACCACCACCAGCAATTAGCTCTGTGCTGTTAATAAGCACCATACGCTTCTCACTTTTTAATCTGAACTCCAGGGATATGCAGTGATGTTCAGTTTTAGCAATGTGCATATTCTAAAAGTAACTTTAAGCTAGTTAGATGTTACCCTGACTGGGAAATCTAAGATAATATTTATGAAGTCATTGCTCAGTTTCTTGGATTTCTATTTGTTCATTTTGGTTCTTCATAAAATACTGTAAATAAAAGTCATTCATGTGCACACAACACACACAAACCTTATTGTTGCTAAGAAAATTACTTGATGGCTGGTTTACACCGGCTCATGAGTTATTGGCAATAACATGACTTCAAAACAAGGGCACATAATGGAAAAGTGCTCGTCGTTGTTTGCAAGAATTACAAGAGCTATGAAGCTCTTTGCATTTGAGACGCTTGGATGGTTCCAGCAAAACACTAACAATTCTAATGAAAGGTGCTGATCGAGTGAAACTTATGATCCACCAGATCATTAATCATATAATAGAAAGTTCTGCCAAGGCCAAAGAGATGGGTTTGCACTAGTCAAATGTTACCTCTCTTCTTGATGCTAATTTCTGCATGTTTTTTCAGAAAGGGTCTGCTAGGGGCAGCTAAGGAACATCAAGTGGACAGAATAAGACGGGTCTGATGAGGAAAACTCAGGTTCCCTTAAGGACACAGTTCAGTTCAAATATATTTTTGGTATTTATTGATAATCCAAATGTTAAGCTCATCTCAATCTGCCTGTAACCAGGCTATTGGCTGTTTGAGCTCCCTAAATACCCCCCTAAATATGACAATGAGGCATGCATTTCGAACATAACACTAAGCTCTTAACATTAAAATGTG
Organism: Petrocephalus sullivani; assembly: GCA_026780845.1. Taxonomy (NCBI): domain Eukaryota; kingdom Metazoa; phylum Chordata; class Actinopteri; order Osteoglossiformes; family Mormyridae; genus Petrocephalus; species Petrocephalus sullivani. Next base: position 1,151,897 of record JAODKM010000032.1, read on the forward strand.
TTCAGTTCATCTGAACGCTCCTAAGACTAAGAGACTAGCTTAGACATAAATACCCTTTCCTTGTGACCGGTGTTGTGTAGAAAGGAAGCTCTAGGTCATCGATCTCTCTCGTGTGACTTCTTCAAGGCATCAATCTCTGCAGCACTGCATGAGACATACTTCTAAGACCCTGGCAACTACACCAGCTTTCCCGCTGTGACAGAAGAGGTCTGATGTCTGTCTAGCAAGTGGAATTAAGCTTCAAAGCATTGATAAAATACGCCTTAAAAAAAGTAATTTGAAGTATGGCCTACAACGATTATTTAAAAAGACATACGCCTGATTAAACCCATGACTGTCCTTAATGACAATTCTTCCTTTTCCACCAATCAAGAAACCTTGGGAGGGTGATGCTTTGCTATTACTTTTCTGTTCTTTAATTTAATTTTTGCAGGGACCTTTTCATACAGACCTTTATGCTGAGTCATTGCCACTAACACATGTTATGCATGCTGAGGGATAACAGGGTTAGGGTTTGCAAGACCAAATTAGATGAAAGAGACCTCTTAGTGTTCAGTGTAAATGGGTGGTCCATTTATTCATCTTGCTCTCAATATACTGTACTATTTATCAGCATGCAGGATGTGAAAATCTTTAAATTGCCAGCATGATTATTATATATTACTTTTTTGCATGAGAAAATGCGTTGTGCCAGTTCCCAAAAATTCACAAAAAGGTCTTTTTTGGGTCTGAGCATGAATTCAGAGTATATGGATGAGTGTGACCATAGAGGTCAGACAGGGGTTTTGAAGCCGCAATAAGATACTGTTTAGTATTGTACTCTTTCAGTGGAGATCTTCAAGTGTTATGCATCAGAAGCCAACCTCTAAAAACCAGATGATGTACTTTAGGGAACCATTTTCTGGCTGATTATTTTCAAATGTATGGTCAAGGCACTTTAATTTAGAGGTGAGGTCGGTCACTGAGACGCCTGTCTGTGTGCGTATCTTTAAAAGAGAGCCTCCTCACTACAGGGTAAGATGGATCTTTATTTGCCCAAAACGGTGCTGTCGAATTACAAATGTGACTCTACAACGGGCTCTATTCTGTGATGGCAGTGTCCTTCGACGCAAACTATTTGCGAAACAGAAAATGTTGAGATTAAGATTCAGCTGATATTTGTGGAAGTCTGCCCACAAACTAAACGCACAGATGTTTCATTGTTACCACAGTACAAACTGTTTACCGAAAGCCTTCAGAAATGTAAGCCCTTGCTGCCGTTTCCTTAAAAAAAAAGCGACAGGCAAAACATTCAATTCAAAAAGATGCAATGAATTTTCTGATATTCTGTCCAAACAGTATTAATATAGTGTCTAATGCTAATATTCTTTCCTACTGTTGATGAAGCATATTGCCTTGCTTCTGTAAGACATGCTTCATTTAATCTTACAAATCATGTAACCTCAAATTGTCTTAGGTAAAATGCTGTTTTTTTTTTTTGGTCAGTCTTGGATAATGGCCATCTACAGCAATGCCACACAAGTCAGAGAGCCGGCCACCTCATCGCAGTGAAAATGCTCGAATGACTCTGCGTACATTTCGTGTTATTTTCCGTTACGTGACAGCAAATTGTTGGTAACCATTCAGTGTGAAATTTCTAAGTGATCAGGTCTAATTAAAATTCTGTGCTCAGTTTTCCCTTCATATACGTGAGATGGAAATGGGATGCACAAAATGACAACAGCAGTTTGAAACTCTCACAGGGAAGGACAAAGAAATGATATTTTCTGTTACAGACCAGCAGCTAAAGAATGGAAGGATAGCATGATTACGGGATTCTAGAGAGAGCAAGACGACTGTCCTTTGTTAATGAAATAGATAATGGTGATGGGTCTGACCTAAGGTAGGTTTTTGTTCGTTTATACCAGGTTGCCTTCAGTCATTTCCTTTTAATGATTATCTGTCTGACTGAGGCTGAGTTAATGGGTTAATTGTCCTCGCCTGGTCACATGGGTAGCTAATTACGGATGAGCTTTTGCAAAGAAAGCTGTGTCAGCTCGCGTTTTGTGCAAATGCTGATAGTATGGATTAATGCAGCCTGTTAATTTTGCCAGAGTCCGTCAGGGAGTGCGTTGCGGTCTCGGTGCGGCCATCTTTTCATAAATAAAGCAGCTGTGAGCTCACGGATAAACCCTGTCTGCTTTGGGCATTTGTACAGGCAGTTACAAGGGTTATGACATTTTACATGATAATCTGGTTATATTTTTCTGCATGAAATCTCTGTAAATTTCAATGGAACTTGGTTAACTTCACTTTCTCATTGGATTTATTTGATGTTTCCCCATTTATTAGAATTTTGAATTCTTATAAATGCGATTGACCAAAACTGTGGAGACTGTTTAGCTAAATTTATGTTAAATGTTATGTTTTAATGTGGTAAAGGATCTTGATTAAACTTTTGAATGAATGAGTCACAATCTAAATTACTTTGGACACATTGATTAAGGATTTGTTTTAAATAGTGGCCTTTTAAGAGTTTTAAAGAATGGTGCTTGAACTAATGCAATAAGTTTAATCTTTAACAGTTTGCCAAACAGAATACAAGAACCTGTCTTTATTATACATATTTTATTGTTGGTTTAATTATTAAAAGCTTAAAATGAGTGGAAGTAATTAATTCAAGCTTTTTCTGATTATTGAAAATAATGAACTTATGATGCATTTTATATTTTGTGAGGGAGAAAGGTGTCTTTTGTAACGTGACACAAGTGTAGGCATCTCACAACTAAGAAAACATGGCTTATAGTCAGCCCTTGACAAATCAGTTTGTTTTAACGTGTTGTTAATTATGTGACTCATTCAATTAACAGCTTAATCAAGCCTAATTTATAGAATGCTGGAACATAAATGGTATGTGCACATTGTGCCATGATCTGAATAGAGAATCACTGGTTTAAGGGACCGGTTATTAAACTGCAGAATTAATAGGTTTCTGCAATTAACTTAACAACACCAAATTGTTCCACGTCCAGCTAGAGACTGCAAATTAAATCTTACTTCAGAGAGAAAAAGTCACTAATGTACTTTGGCTTCCATACAACTACAAGCAAAGCCATTAGCTGGGAGACACATTTGTCCTAAGAGGAAATCAGATACTGTTTCACATATCAATTGTTTGAAGGTTCAAATTTCAGGCATATGCATGAGTTTGTATTTGATGGTACAATTCATACACAATCATTTATTTTAATCAAATATCCAAAATGTTTCTTCCTTAATATACACCATTTTGATAAGTTCCTGAGGTAAAATTTAAAAGCATATTCTCTCTGTTCCTCCATTAGCATTTTCTGTATTTATTTGCATCTACTCATTTTTTATGTGTGGGACTTTTTACATGTGGTTCAATATGGTCTCATGAATTTGGGAGTCTTCTCGCCGAACCCTTTCTGAAGCCCGAAAGTGAAGCCAACGCTGAAGGGCATGCCCTCGCCCGAGTCGCGCCCCCGTGCGGGAGGCCATGGGCCACGCTGGCATCTACATTCTGATCCTCTTACTGGGCCTCGTCTTGTCTTTTCTGTTTCATTGCTTCAGGTATCATGACAAACAGGAAGTCACCAGTAACTTCCTAGGAGCTATGTGGCTAATTTCTATAACCTTCCTGTCAATTGGATATGGAGACATGGTGCCTCACACATACTGTGGAAAGGGTGTGTGCCTGCTGACTGGAATCATGGTATGTTCCTCTGTCTCTCACCCATCGGTGTCACAGGATGGAAAGTGTGCAAACTTTTTGAAAATGCCTTCTCAATGCACACAGTCATAGTCTATATGACTTGTAAACAACTTTATAGATACAGCTTTATTCTAAAATATGAATTTTCTGGTTTCCAATCCTCAGCTGACCATGTGTATATGTATATATATACTGTATATACATATATACATATACACATATACATACATCAAACTAATATTATATCATTACTCTGATGTCATGTTACAAATACTGCAGAAGTACACTACATTATGTGCAGTGAGTATCATACAGAAATAGTATTATCACAACTAGTTTTGCCAATAGTTCTGTGGTAGCTTAAATCTACCCCTGATAAAATTTGCTTTGTGTCTCTATATGATGTCAGCAAGTTTGAGTCACCCAAAATAAACACAATAAGCCTGGAATGTTGTTCTTTACTCTTTTAATTCCAAGAGAGTTCCACAATATAGTCTCAGTCCTGAGCCCCCTGACACACTAATTTGGCCCTTGAACAATGGAAAAAAGATGTTTCTAGATGTTTGTAGGTGTAAAGTGATCTGTACAGGTTGTTGTAGAGTATCATCTCCTTCTGTTAAATCAGATGAAAGCACATTAATAATTGAGAAGATGAACCAAGATGGCATGCAGTGTGCAACACAGAGAGCAGCTTAAATGGGGAGTGATCATACATTTGATCTCTGTCTGAAATGTGCAAATATATTTACACTGCGAAAGGGATGGAGAAAACGGCACTTTAAGGCACTATTCTGATACTAATATCGTGATGCTGGTTTATTGTCTGCAGATCACTGCAGTAACTTTACTGTAACATAAACATTTGAATAAAATCAGAGGTGTCAATTTCAGGTCCAGAAAGTAAAAATCCAGACCAGGATTTTGTTTCAACCAAACAGTTGGGCATAAAGAGTTGCAGTCACTGAGTGCTCAACTAGTTGGTTGAAACAAAATCCTGGTCTGGATTTGTACTTTCGGGACCTGAAATTGACACCTGAATAGAACAGTATTATGGTGGCTAAATAATGTTGCCAGCCAGATGCAGAGAATAGTGAGAAATACAATAAATAAAATAACGAAACATACGAAAGCCGCAAAATCAATAATAGTAATCAAGTGTGTGGATCCTGCTGACTGTCGTCTTGCAAACGTGGACATCTGACGCTCAGCCACTGAGCCTGGCCCACCACAGCGGGCCAGACGCACATTACCTGCTTGCTAATGACTTGCTGAGTGGAAGCTTCACAGAACAATCAGAACACTGGCCTGGGATTCCTTTAGGGCTCCCGAAGGAGCCATGGAAGTACATGGTTGGGGCTTGGTATGTGGTATCAGAATCAGCGTGTGCCTTGTGTTTTACCGTGTTTTACACAGGGCGCGGGCTGTACAGCCTTGGTGGTCGCCGTGGTGGCCAGAAAGCTGGAGCTGACCAAGGCCGAGAAGCATGTCCATAACTTCATGATGGACACACAGCTCTGTAAACGCGTAAGTAAACCTCAGTGTGAAATGTGCTCATTCATAAAACATCCGCTGCGACGTGTACAGTACATGATGGAATTTCTCTTCCACACTTTATGCAGTTTGAGGACGACAGTCATAGGACATCAAATACAGGGCTGCCAACTCTCATGCATCTGGCATTGAAAATATGAATAAGATGTATTTCTGTTTCTAATGTCCCCAGATGGGTTTGGCTGTAAGTTCAGTCTCCGCTCAATGCAAATGTCTGTTTCCATACTGTGACACAGGTCAAAAACACAGCTGCTAATGTACTCAGGGAAACATGGCTAATCTACAAACACACCAAGCTGGTGAAGAAGATTGATCATGCCAAGGTGCGCAAACACCAACGCAAGTTTCTGCAGGCGATCCACCAGTAAGTACAGTGTGCTGGGAGACATGCCTGGGTCCTCTGCTCTTCTGGATCACTGACAGCCTGCCATACTACTATACTATACTATACTATACTATACTCATATGATTATATTCATAGTATTAATATTGATTGAACATTAACAATATTGTCAGTTATTTTTATAACATTGCTTTAATTCAAATTCCTGTTAAAACATAAATAGCCATTTAATATTGTACAGAACACGATAAAATAACTCTTTAAAATGACGGCCAAATGTAAAATGGGTGCTGACTGTTAACTTACAGGGTGGGTCTTCTGATCTTTTAATCCTATTAAGTTGCACCAGTATTTTTCATTTCTGTTATACAGTATCTGCCTTTTTGATATCCTTTAAGGGGCAGTTTATGTGTTTCTGATGCCCGTTTACCTCAGTGCAGTTTATCGGCTTACTTCAGTTGTCTTGTCTGTGCAGTGAGTAACAAAATGTTTTTTACTTTTTTTTTTTGCATAAATGTGACGTTAAAGATCAGAGCGAGGTAACACTTGCTCACTAAAAGCTAAGTTAAGCCTGTTAATCCAGCGAATGCTGCAATATTCATAAGGAAGAAAAAGGCAGCATCTGCAGTGGTAGCAGTTACGTAGCTGCTGTATGCTGTGCCGTGCTTAGAGCATTACCAGGAGTCCCAAACCCATACAGTGTATGTATGCTGTGCCGGGCTTAGAGCATTGCCAGGAGACCCAAACCCGTACAGTGTATGTATGCTGTGCCGGGCTTAGAGCATTACCAGGAGTCCCAAACCCGTACAGTGTATGTATGCTGTGCCGGGCTTAGAGCATTACCAGGAGTCCCAAACCCATACAGTGTATGTATGCTGTGCCGGGCTTAGAGCATTGCCAGGAGAC
>JAODKM010000032.1:1163864-1174757 GCA_026780845.1 Petrocephalus sullivani
GTCCTGCATAAACCAAAGTCGCAGGTGTGCAGGCACTGTATGAGGCACGGTTTGTTAGTGTCAGCGAGAACACGGCGGAATGCAGTGGCCAGTGGCAGTGACAGTCCGCTGGAGGTATTTAATGGTAATGCACATTAAACACCGTCCTGCATAAACCAAAGTCGCAGGTGTGCAGGCACTGTATGAGGCGCGGGTTTATATGCAAACATATAGTGCTGCAAATTTTACTTATGGTTTTCAATATAAAACATGGTGAAATTATTTCTGCTTTTGTGTCAGTACTTTTCTAACATTTTTAGTACATTTTAACAATACGTTGATATTACTAATAATTAAGATAATTATGGTGGCTACAATTGTGATATTAAACTTTCATACCAATTCATTTCCATGCAGTCCACAGCATAACCTACCAGGCCTATATTTTGAACTACACTGGTATCTACCAGTATTGGTCGTCTACCAGTACAGTACAAAGCAGCACTGTGAATAAAAATGGAGTGCATGGAAAGGTTTTAGTGTTTCCAGGGGGCTTTTCAGAATAGATCATAGGTCAAAGCCACCTTCTTCTCTTCCACTTCATCCTACCCTATGTTTTCCAACAATATTTTACAAGAATGCAACATGTATTCTTAGTGTAAACTGTAGTGAAATCAGTCATGTAGAATTAAGGTATGTTTTGGTGTGCTTACTTAGGTAGCAGTAGTATTTTTATCAGCTATCGGCCTGCTCACACTTTTAACAATGCCAAGTGCCAATGACAAGTGATGACTGCAATAATTTTGGTCAATATAATCATGATATTTCATTTTTTAATATGAGACTAAATTTGCTGCTCATTGTAATGATTAGCAAATTGGATAAAATCTTTGCACTGATTTTTATTGTACAGCCTGGGTCTTTCCTCCAGCTGGCTCAGCTTTATCAATCCTGATGTGTAAAACCTTCACATTTTGGGTTTTCTTTGTGAGGCAGCTGCCCCGGTCCCATCCCACCCCTCCTCACCTGCCAGCGTTGCCATGCCCACACGCCCTCCCAGCCAGTGTGCCCCTCACCTACGCCTCCATCAGCACCGCACCCCTGCCCTCACGCCGAGCGCAGTGCGCCCCCCCCGCCCGTGCCACACTCTGACAGCTTGCCAGCCAGCGGGCTTGCGTGCTTGTGGGAGCGGATGGAGGGAGCAGTGCGGGGCGTCTGAATGCTCCCATAGGTTGCACTCTACATTGATTTACTTTCTTGCCACTTGACACTAATTTCGTTTGCATGTGTGGACTGGCAGTCTGGACGGGGAGCATCTGCATGTGGGACGCTCTGCCTCCGTCAGGGGCTAACAAGCACTCAGCTGACTGCAGATTCTCGCTGTCCCTCCTTGAACCTCCCTCCCTCTCCACCCCAATCCACCCACCCTCCACATCCCCATTATCCCCCCCCACACACCCCCAGACTGCGCAGTGTGAAAATGGAGCAGAGGAAGCTGAACGACCAGGCTAACACTCTGGTGGACTTGGCAAAGGTGCGTATGGGGCCTCCGTGTGCCACTGCCTAACCCTGCTTAGGGAACGGAGGCCTGGCTTAGTGCTGGGCACGCGCCTTCCTGTCTTTGGCTGATATGCTTCAGCTGTTGTTCCTGTAATTAATTTCGATATGATAATCCAACAAAAGACCATGACATGCATTTAACAACAGAAGCTTCCAGAATGGTAGGGCAATAGGAATTTATACATTACTGTGATGGTTCTTTTGTCTCCTGTAAGTGTTCACCTGCTTTACATTTGCTATCAAATGTCATCTTTTGATAAAAAGGAAAGCAAAAGTAAAATATTGGAACCAGTACATCGCAAAACACTTTATTATCTGCTGAAGCATTTTTCAAAGTGTACTCACCTGCCAGTTGTGTGACTGGAAGGGAATGACCAGTGGTTGGTCTTGCATTTTTACACTCCTATTAATTAACGATTTGGTGGTGAGTATGTTCAATGATGTCCTCATACACAGTCTACCTCGTCATCATGCATTGCCTACTTTGCGTCATCATGCACTGTCTACTTTGCTTCATCATGCACTGTCTACTTTGCGTCTTCATGCACTGTCTACTCTGTGTCTTCATGCAGTGTATTCTTCGTGTATTTATGCACTGTCTACTTTGTGTCTTCATGCACTGTCTACTTTGTGTCTTCATGCACTGTCTACTTTGCATCATCATGCACTGTATTCCTTGTGTATTCATGCACTGTCTACTTTGCGTCTTCATGCACTGTCTACTTTGCGTCATCATGCACTGTCTACTTTGCGTCATCATGCACTGTCTACTTTGCGTATTCATGCACTGTCTACTTTGCGTCTTCATGCGCTGTCTACTTTGCGTCATCATGCACTGTCTACTCTGTGTCTTCATGCAGTGTATTCTTCGTGTATTTATGCACTGTCTACTTAGCGTCATCATGAACTGTCTACTTTGCGTCATCATGCGCTGTCTACTTTGCGTCTTCATGCGCTGTCTACTTTGCGTCTTCATGCACTGTCTACTCTGTGTCTTCATGCAGTGTATTCTTCGTGTATTTATGCACTGTCTACTTAGCGTCATCATGAACTGTCTACTTTGTGTCAAGACTTTTACTTTGGTTTTTTTGGGGGTGAGACCTGACACCCCTCCCCCCACTCCAAGCCAGGCCACGTGCTGTAGCCAATGCTGTCTCCCCTGCAGACCCAGAATGTGATGTACGACCTGGTGTCGGAGCTGCAGGAACGCAGCGAGGAACTGGACAAGCGCATCGGCATGCTGGAGGACAAGCTGGACTCTATCACTGGCAGTCTGCAGGCTCTGCCCGGCCTGCTCTCTCAAGCCATAACGCAGCAGCAGCGGGATTTCCTGGACGGCTTCGCGCACCGCTTTCGGCCCGCCTCGCTGGGCTCGGAGCGCTCATGGACGCCGACGCGCCGACGCCGCTCGCCGTCAACGGCGCCCCACACGTCCTCCGACAGTGGCTAGCCTCACCGCGCCTCTGCCATCCCAAACTTACGCTATCGAGATTCCAGTGCAGACTAACGAGAGTAATGACGAAAAAAAACAATTACGGGAGCAGACAAAATAACTTAAAAAATGGTAGAGATATGGTTTATGTTTAGCCATTGTATGGCTGTTCCAGTTAGCTTTTTTGTAAAGCCCTTGTATAGTTACTGACTGAGTTCAGGGTGCTGGGGTGAAGCTGACTATCACCGGAGAGTCCTTAAACAAGACAGAATAAAACTGCCCAGGGAGGCCTCTGCTCAGCAATCGTAGTGTTTCACGCGGGTCTTCTGGCATGGAAGCGAACTAAGGAGAATTACGGCTCCCGAGCCAGGAATGGAGACAAGGTGGAGTTTTGTTTTTTTTGGACAGGTGTCCAAGTTGTCCTGCTAGGAATGGCTGAGGGGGCCTTTGGAAGCTCTGATGGCTGTTTTACACTTTGAAGGCAATAAGTAGAGATTGCTGAAGGAGTCTGGGACACAAATGAAAATTATCCATTTTGACCAAACCACAGCCCTTAACTGGTTAAGTGGAACAGAAAATAGATGGATGGATGGATGGACCGATGAATGGATGGATGTCAAACAGTCTTAAAAATTCCTTTTCATCAACGAGGAACTATCAGCGCTTACTGGTGTCACTACACGTCACTGTTAATGACAGCATTCCTGCATAAATATGAGGGTAGCTGGGACCACTGCATGGTCGCTCAAACAGTAGTATTTCGTCAAAACTGATTACCTGAAGCGTACGTTAAAAAAAACGGGCGCCGAATACGTAGTACCCCGGCGCGCGTGAGCGATACAAGCGTGCAAAGTGCAAACTGCCAGATTCTCAGCACCAAGATGTTCCACAGCAGCTTCTTTTTGTGCTGGAGCTGCTCATGAGAGCAAACCCTGCATTCCTCTCCTCAAAAACATTCCTTACACAATATTTTGAAACAAAGAAAAAACATTGATACCAAAATTATTAGTGTCTGCGTCATTGTTTCCAGATAACATGCAATAAACTACTGTCATTTGCACAGTTAAATGTATATTTTTAGATCCGAGTTCCTTTATTGAAAACGCAACAATCTAAAATGAATAACCGGGGACTAATTGTCTCTCTAGGCTCCCTGACATATCAGAGCTTCCAAAGGTCTTCAGGCGTTGCAGGGAGAGTTCCATCGCGTCTGCTAGAAGTGCTCCAGGGGCCTCTTCCGCATTAGATGGGGGCCTCGCAGGCAGAGCTGAGAAACCCCGCCCCCTTGCATGTTTCAATGCAAATGGTGAAGGAGCCGGCCTTTCGGGTGGCATCATCTTGTGTTTTTTTTCCCCCTTCTTTTTTATAAGATTTTTTTTTTTTTTTTAATGATATGCCTAAAAATTTTATAGGTAGTAGGTGAAGTCGATAATGTTCTAACAGAGTGGCAGAGGAGAGATTACAATGTGCATTCCTAGGTCCATGACTCACCGTGACGGGAATATATTGATAAATACACAGATGCACCGAAACGACGACGTGCAAGAAGAAAAACACACAGGACAGACACTTACAGTAGATGTCATGAAAAGAGAAGTTCCTAATTTGGTGCCCATTCTTGACATTTAAGGTTAAAATGTACATGTTCATGAATGTGATTTTTTATTTTTTTTTTTTAAGGGCCACAGAAAAGAAGCTATTGATTTTGTGCCCATGGCCTCGTTGACAGAGCTGTACGACCCTAAACAGCACACCGGCGAATTATATGCTTGTTCACGGCCATCTAAGATGGTCGTTATGTTACTGTGATTCTTTTAAGCTATTCTCAGATTATTCTAAGGACTGGGAAATGATGAGAGTTCCCGAAAGATCTGGGCGGGATGGAGCGGTATGCACGCAGTGGGCCTCCACATTCTGTGTGAGCCCGGCCCACTAAACACGGGAGCTGGCCGCCGGGCTTCAGCTGTGGGGCCGTCGTCTCCGTGGCTGGAGCCGGAAGGCGGCCCTACCCTATTTCGAAACACCACGGCTCCCTCTCCCGTCCACCCAATCACCATTGCTATGCTTGCATCTACCACTCTGCAGCTCCTACATACTGAATGTACCGGGGAAACGTCCAGTCTGTCCCTTAAATTTCGGCTCTGAACGCTCAGTTTCGGCTCATTACTCACTGCCGTCTTTTAGAAGGCATTATTGCTGCGGCTCGTGGGTAATTCTCGGGCACAGTCGATATCGCCGCTAAATCTCGCTTTATTAACCTGCCCAGAAAGTCTTATGCGGTGACTAATGGAAGTGTTTCACTTTCTCTACAGACATGATCAGGTAAATGGTGTTCCCTTAGTGTATCAAATGCTGCACTTAAGGAAATGAAAAAGCTATTAATGACGGCGGATGAAAGAATGGCAGCGCTTTAGATACCGTTTTAGTGGAAAAGCCGGGAATTTACGGCCGCTGGCGCTGCTTAGTTTGAGCAGGCGGATTCTAGTTCCAGTTCCGTTGCTTACTGCTATAAAGAAGTTGGAATTTCCTGCCTCTGAGATATATAACGGTAATTTGGGGGCATCACATGTTTTTTGCTGTCTGACTTTACATCTCCTTCGATTGATGTAGAATGTTCATCTGCAGATGTTTGTATGTAACTTATCATATACTGGTGTGACCCAAGGCTACACAATCCATCACCACAAGGGTACAGTACTATTAATCTAACGGCGTTCTGCCAAAAGCACTTTAAATTCACCAGTTTAGTAATGATGTTATATACAAGGACAAAACTTTTTGAGCATTGGATGGGTTGAGGTCTTCACCCATTTAATTGGGTCCTGGAGGTTGTATTGGCTGGTTTTGGTTATCGGGGAGGTTACAACCCCCCCCCCCCCATCCCCCCATAATTTACATCCATGGATATATATAATGTTTGGTTGGTTGTTTTCAAGACTCTTGTTCCTCTTCATCTTTTGCGGTGCCCAAAACGTCTTCCATTCCTGATCGGCTATTTTGTTTACTTTCGGTTTTCAGATTTAAAAACAAACTAGGTTTCAAAACAGTGGGTAATAATCAGAGACGAGCAAACACAATCACCCTACGGCATGATCGTTAGCGGTAGCTGATAACAGGTTACAGTTGCGCAAGCTACAGTCGTACAACTAACCAAGAGAGTCAGATGATCATTCACCAAGGGTGCTGTGGGGGGAACCTTTCCATTGTGAGAAGCCCTCGCTGTTGTGTGGTGTGCATGGTGTTTCGAAACAGGGCTGGGATTCGATGTCGAGGTGGCAGGGCTGTTCGGATCCTGTGATTATGCCCTCAGTGAGGGTGGCACAGGAACTTGTGGCATGAATATATCGCTGATACTTGCTCGCTGGATGCACTTCATTCTGGGCTCCTTTTATATCCCAGAATTTTAACAGGACCCTCTACGTGATGTTCTGTAACAGCCAAAAATTCGTAGTGATTTATGGGAAGGAAAGTCGACATAATTATACTATTACCACTAAAACATTAATGAATTAATAAACCATTTGAAATGCAACAATGAAGACGCAAGTAAGTATCTATTAGATTATATTATTTCTCAGTAGAGACATCAGATAATTTATAATTTTTTAAACAAGAAAAATAAAATGAATGATAAATACTTAAAATGTATAATCACTGTTTTGTACACACTGCCACATTATGCATATCTAGTAGCACTGGAATAAATCAAGTGTAATGACTGAAAAATTGTGACATTTACCTTCTTCTTGTGATTTTTATTTTACACAACCAGACCAAATAGTGTAACAATGTAACTGTGTGTCTGTAATCGTGAATGAGACCCACTGAATGGGGGAATATTAGCTAGGAAGGAGGGAAACATCTTTCGTGAATCATCTGTGTTTTTGAAAGGTTCAATGCTGCCTGTGAAATTTTCTTAAATATTTTGTGAATATCAATTAAGAAACGCTGATCTGAATCAGGGCCAGCTCTAGCTATAAGCAAAATAGATGGCTGCCTAGGATGACCTGCATTGCAGAGAAAGTGAGATGATCCCAAGTTTTCATGATGGGGGGCCTCCGGAGTGAAGCTTTCCCTGGGGTCAGGGGTGGGTAATCCAGGTCCAAAAAGTAAAAATCCAGACCAGGATTTTTTTTCAACCAACCAGTTGAGTAGTAAGAGTCTCAGTCACAGTGCTCAACTTGTTGGTTGAAACAAAATCCTGTTTTTACTCTTTGGACCTGGATTACCCACTGCTGCCTAGGGCCCCTGAATAGCTAGATCTGGCCCTGATCTACATGATGATGTTAATGCCATAGAGAGGCGGGGCTAAGATCAAGCTGGGCCAGGGGCTCACTGGACCCGCAGCTGCCAAACTGTAACGTGTCACTCGTTGGAGCAGAAACCACATGCTATTGTTGGGGATGCCTTGCCTGGTCATCGGCAGAGCACCTGACAGCTGCTGCTCTGGGCCTTGGGCCCTGGGCCCCGGGCCCCTGGCTCTGTCCATAAGTGGGAGAGCGAGCCATGCGTCACGGCGGGGAAGCAGATGGCCAGCCTGAGCCTGGCAGCCATTCTTCGGGCTCCCCGAGCATGTGGCACTGGCTGAAGGGCCAGGTGAGAGCGTCACGTTACTGATTTAGTACCTCCACGCTCCCCTGAGAAAACGGCGTCCCGCGGCCGAGGGGCAGCGTCTAGTGGGGAGGGAATTACACTCTCTTCAGAAAGAAGGTGGTCAAGAGGGTGTGAAGAATGGGAGAACAGTACAGAGAACTGTCCCAGGGATGCATTTAGACCTTACAGTAAACGTTTGATATTAGGTTGTTAAATAAACCAAGAAAACTGAGGGATGGACCTGCTGACATCAGCACATCAGGGGTACAATTGAGCAGCTGCTGATTTGAGTGATCCCTACAGTGTGCCCGGTGTTCCCGGGTTCCGTCCTCCCCAGAAAACCTTCTTGCCCCTGCAGCCGGGCCCCACGATTACCCTGTAACATCCCCTCCCCCCCCGCCACAGGAATCTCTCTGAGTTTCTTCAATCATCACAGAGGATACAAGCTCTTCAGAGGTCACAGCCAGCGCCAAGCATCTGAGATCAAGTGTCATGAAAGGCGTCGATCTGCGGGAGACAGGGCGCGGCTCCAGCCTTGTGCGGATCACAGCTGTGCGCGTGGATTGCAGTGCGCGGCTCCCGCCTTGTGCGGATCACAGCTGTGCGCGTGGATTGCAGTGCGCGGCTCCAGCCTTGCGCGGATCACAGCTGTGCGCAAGGATTGCAGTGCGCGGGTCGCATTCGCGTGCAGATCGCAGCTGTGTACGAGGATTGCAGTGCGCGGATTGCAGTCGCGTGCAGGTCGCGGCAAACACTGCTTTCTATTGGCTATCACTTCATCTGCTCCCCCCCCCAGGTGCCCCTGAAGATAAATGAGTGTGACAAAAATGCAGCTGCGTGTACAACCAGGTGAAATTATGTTTTATAAAAGATATTAAGGAGCCCATTATTTAGGGACTGATTTTAAAAGGCCACATTATTACACATCTGTTACATCAGAATGCGGATACAAGGGGGCGATTAAACAATGTTAATTAATGTTAATTTGCATTACAAAAAAGCTACCCTAACCCATTGTTTCCCAATGTGGGTCTTGGGGATGCACAAACATGTTTTTTTTTCTCCCTGCCAGACAGTCCACATTTTTGGGAGGGAGCAAAAACGTGCTGGTCGGCGAACACCGGTTTGGGAAACTCTGTCCTAACCTTAAGCCTGACAGCAATCACATGTGTATTTGAAATATGATGCTATCAAATGCAATCTGAAGTCTGGCCTGGTGACTCAGTGTGGCCCTGAGGCTTTGCCTCCACCTTGAGTGCGTGCTGTCTGGTTTGTATGCTCTCTGCCAGCGCTCATAACATGTACACTTTGCTTAATTAGCATCACTAAGTCGCCTATAATGTGCCCTGTGCCAGACAGCATCTAGGGGCACATTGGCAGGGTCAGGGGCCCCCTACTCTCTCTTGTAGCTGGGCGCGGGGGAAGATAAAATTTGCTATGGGGGGATCGGCACCATAGATTAAATTGTATTTTGATTAGGACATGAAAATATGGGACAAATTACATCCTGTGTCAGTTCAAAATATGACACAGCATTTTATTTTTCAATATACTGTAGGACGACCCCATAAAATCCTGGAAGATCCCATAACGTACAAGAAGCTAAGTTTAAAATGTGATTGTACAAGGTAAAGTGAGGCCTATTTTGAGGAGAGGCCCCTGGGTTTCAGCCTGGGTAACCCCATGCCCTGGGTGCCCTGCGTGTACCCAGCCGTGTGCCCTGTGCTGCTTAGGACAGGCTGCAGGTAACCCTTTCCAGGACACGCTGTTAGATACTGGATGGGTGCAGCGTTCCTTGAGCTGAATATATGGCCTTAACTGAGCTAATATGCTATCTACACTAACTGATTATGGACAGCAGACTATGCTGAATGTATGCAGACTGTTTTGTTCTTGAGACCAATCGTGCTGCGCGTACACAAACTGTTCGGTCTTCCGCAGAAACTTCTCGGCAGCCTTCTGAAGGCTGAGGGATTGCCCCCCCCCCCCAACCGTATTACGTTTTGCACTCAGCTTGTCTGAGAAGGTGCTCATTTTCTCCTCATGCTCTCTGTCTGGAAGCCCTTCATCTAGTTCCCTTCTCTAAGAGCTGAGGATCAGAGGAACTCAAGTAGTTGCACTCCGGTTTGGTCCCAGTCACCAGCCCCCAGCAGCTCACATCAGCCTGCCCTTCCTTTGCCTACAGAGCCACCGCACCAGCCTGTCACATGACACACGCGTTACTTCACATTCTTCACAAAAGCCCACATGTGCCCAGGTAGCTCCACAAAAGAACCCACCATTTTAAAACTCGGCTTCATCAATCATTTAAGTGCATTTTCCAAACACATCACAGCCTAGGAGTTTGTCATTAAACTTTTGCTAGATGAGAGCATTTTGGCTGTACTTTTCCATTTTTGGTGTAATCATTTTTTATTTAATACTTTTAATAATTGATGCATTATAAAATGGTAAAAACTGAGTATGTGTTTATGTATACCCTTTATATGTTAAATCGCAGCATAACTACAAGGTAACAATTTACCTCTGTACCCGATGTCAGAATTTATGAAAGAAAGTATGTACTACTCATATGGTTCCAATCTTGTCCTATGACATGACAATTATTATCAGGCAGAGGACCAGATCGAAGTTATCTAAGACCATATTCCGGGATCAGAGACTTGCAATCTGGCAGATAATGACAAAGTTAAACAGACCCTCATCTGCTAAAAAATCTGTTTCTCAGTGTTGACGTCCCATGCCAGATTAGATGTGCCTTTCTCTCCGATGAATAGTGAAATAATATTATACCAAGAACCAGACTGTCTCAGGAAATTTTTGCCACTTCAAATAATGTGGGATGGGAAGGCGCAGTTGCTATTTTCAAGTATTCTGCACAAAATGTGAAAAATGAGTTCTGCATAACATCATGCATCTTCATCACCATCAATGGAGGGGTGCATCCAAAGCAGGGCTTTTAAAGGAATTCTGTCATTGCCGGGCTTTCAGATTACCAGGGCAAAGTCGAGCAAACCTCGTTTCCTTCATAATGCAACTTGCATTAGCTGAATTTTAGTAAGGATATACGTAGTGTACTGTAAAATGAGGAGACATGCATTACTGTAATTCAGCTAGCAGAGAGCTGATCTGAAAGCATTTGGCCAGCGGAATGATTACAAAGCTTTACGAGCAGTCAGAAATTATCCGATACAGTTGATGATGTTATTTTTTTTCTTCAGTGCTGATAGTCATATTATCTGACATATTATCACTTAGGTTCCTTTAAATCAGAGCTAGATAAGATTTTAACAACTCTGAGCTATTAGTTAAGTTCTCCCCAAGCGAGC
>JAODKM010000032.1:1192743-1203629 GCA_026780845.1 Petrocephalus sullivani
CTGCTCCTCCACATTGAGAGGAGCCAGATGAGGTGGCTCGGGTATCTGGTCAGGATGCTTCCTGGACGCCTCCCTGGTGAGGTTTTCCGGGAATGTCCCACTGGGAGGAGGCCCCGGGGAAGACCCAGGACACACTGGAGAGACTATATCTCTAGGCTGGCCTGGGAACGCCTCGGGATTCCCCCGGAAGAGCTGGATGAAGTGACCGGGGAGAGGGAAATTTGGGTTTCCCTGCTTAGGCTGCTGCCCTCGCGACCCGACCTGGAAAAGCGGTAGATAATGGCTGGCTGTATGGATGGATGGACATAGAGCAGGAGGGCAGTCTCCATTGGTATGCCTTAGCTCGTAGTGTCAGTATTGCGCTAGCGCACTGTGACATAGAGCAGGAGGGCAGTCTCCATTGGTATACCTTTGCTCGTAGTATCAGAATGATGTTAGCACACTGTGACATAGAACAGGAGGGCAGTCTCCGTTGGTATACTATAGGTCGTAGAGTCAGTATGGCATTAGCATGCTGCGACATAAAGCAGGAGGGCAGTCTCCGTCGGTATAATATAGCTTGTAGCGTCAGTATGGCGTTAGCGTGTGGTGACATAGAACAGGAGGGCAGTCTCCTTGGGGTACTATATCTTATAGTGTCAGTATGCCATTAGTGCACTGAGACATAGAGCAGTAGGGCAGTTTACCTCGATGCACCATAGCTCATAGTGTCAGTCTTCATTGGTGTACCATAGCTTGTAGGGTTAGAATGCCATTAGCGCTCTATAACAGAGCAGGAGAGCAGTCTCCGTTGGTGGACCATAGCTCGTAGTGTCAGTCTCTGTTGGTGTACCATAGCTCGTAGTGTCAGTGTGCCATTAGCGCATTGGAACATAGAATAGGAGTGCAGTCACCATTGGTGTACTGTAGCTCTTGGTGTCAGTGTGCCATTAGCACAGGGTAACATAGAGCAGGAAGCTGGTCTCCATTGGGACATGCAATAGATTAGAGGTTACGGGCAGTTTTCCCGGTCACCTCTCATCTGCCTCACATGACATAGCTCTGGGGCGGGCTAATCAGTGGGCAAGCCAAGCTCCCAGCCCCAAACAATTCCCCAGACATCTGAGCAGGAGATAAAATCTTGTGTGTAATTATGGCACCGACTATAAACCACGCCCCCTTCAGGCTTCATTCAGTGTTACAGGTCTTTTGACATAACCATGTCATGCAAAATCTACATTTCGTTTGGCGTGGACCCCCAGGTATCACTGCCAGCAGTATGTAGGGGTACTAGAGTGCTGTAGAATTAACTCCTTAACAATTGTCATATACAAGCCTCAACCCTGGGCAAAATTCTGATGTGTCTCGGCTGATGATGCCAGTTCTCTAAAGTGTCCCAAAACTGTTACCAGTCTCCACTTGGAGGAGAGGGTTTTGTTAGATATGCCTGTCTACCCTTATTAATACCAAGGGGACCAAAGTGATATTATTTTATGTCTCTGCAAGGGATAGCCAGCACACAGACTTGTGTGTAAAGCAGGTTTTACCCAGAGTTGAGATGTGTGCCTCTAAGGCACCCTCATTAGTTTGGCATATAGGAGTCTGGCATGCTTTATGCCTCCTGTCCTTTTTTCATCTTTAAAAGGGGACAGGCATAGCTTTAATTAGCCCCGCAGCCCGATTCTGACAGTGACGTGACTGGCACCGGAGAAGGAGCCGGATGTGGTTAGGGCAGTACAGAGAGCACCAGGGCCGGCAGCCTCTGGGACAGTTCGGGGCCAGACGGGAGAAACGGATCTCTGTGCTCCTCCCCTGCTCCTGCCGGGAATCGCTGCAAGAGATTCCCATCAAAACGCAGCCGAGTTCTGATTTACACACGTCATGGGAACGGGATCTGCATGAGGCCTCAGGGAATCAGCTGACAGAGATGGGTTTCTCCACCAAGGCGTGGAAGGCTCCCCGCCCATCAGTTCTAGTTTATTCTTAGTCTATGGGCACTTCTTACAGGAACAGCGAAATATTGTCAGGGGGAGGGGCGATGTGGGGGCTTAGTATCAGCACATTCCTCACTCAGTGATGTTTGGACAGAAATGCCAAATGATTAAAGCAGTGCACCTACTCCATGCGGACTGGTCACGTGACCTCTCTCTAAAGGACCTTCCGGGGCTGCTCCCTCTGCTCATGGGGTGATTGTTACCCAAAAAAAAAGGTCATACTCATAAGGAAGGTGATTAATTAAGCTAAGCATGTCCAGGGAATGTCAGGCATCTTGCTGTACCTCCCCGCTGTTTCAAGTAGTGTTCCCATGTTCCCGGCTGAGGGTGTGGCTTACCATCATGCCATTTTCTGGTGAGACGGCTTTTCTTACAGAGAACTTTTTTTTTCCAGACAACATTTCTGAATTTTAATTTGTTGAGCAATTTGTGTACTTTAAAAAAGGTGTGTTCCATTAGCAACAAAGGAAACATTGTCAGTTTTTGAAAAGGAATCCTGTGTTTTGCGTAACTGAACACATTTTAAGAACCTCATGAATTTTAGCCGTATCTTCCTACTTATTTTTCTCCCGGTTTAATAGTTTTCGTTTGTGTTTTCAGTTCAAAATGTGTAAACATCTTCATTGACCAGTTTACCACTTATCTGCGGCTGTTAGGTGCAGAATAGATAGGTTATCTTTTCCCAGGGGGACAGCTAATTACCAGGCAGGCCAAACTGAGTCTTTCTCCGTAACATGCTCACCAGCTGGAGGGCAGATTTTATCAGATGTGACGATCATTGACTAATACACCAAAGGCATCTCAGGCTCCACCCTTCGGCATACGTGTGTGTGTGTGTGTGTGTGCGTTTGCATAGATCACATTTGGGGATCAAAATGTCCCCAATGTGTGGTAAAGCATGAAACTTCCTGACTATTGGGGACATTTTTTCATGTCCCCATTCGGATAGGTACGCGGGTCTGTGTGTGTATGTGTGTGTGTTTGGTCATGACATCTTCCTTGTGAGAACCTGGTGAGAAATGGTCGGTTCCTCCAGGTCCCAGGCGGGATGGTCATGATCCTCTGTGCCGTCCTTTACCTTAATGGACCTCAAGCAGCCAAGACCAGGTCTTAGGGTCTTTGGGGGTTAAGATTTGGTTGTCTGAACTTGCATGGCAAGTAAGTTGTAATTACCGGGGTTGTAAATTACCATATGTTACCAGGATACCTCAGAGGATTAGAGAAACAGCTCCCTGATAGTCAGTGTGTCTCCTTAACGAGGAGAATAAGTGACAGGCAGCAGAACGAAGGAGCTGGATAATATATGCAAGCTGCGGGTTCACCTGAAGGTTAAGCAAGCCTCTTCCAAATAGTTAGAAACTAATCCAGGCAGATTCTTCAACCATTTACTCATAATACAGTCTGCATTTTCAAACCATGCCAACCAGCTCAAACTTCCTGCATCCTGCTTGGCCACTTTTATCCAAATACTTCCAAATTCAAACCGGCCATGAATTTATAAATTTTACTTATTTTTTATGAATTAATCCTAAATGGAAAATTCTGAACAATACTGATCTTTAAATAAACATAATATAAGTCAGGTGAACAATTTCTATTAAAATCATTTTCCATACAGTATCAGTCAAAAATCTGGACCCGCCTACTGAAAATCATTTGTTTTTTAATGAGATAATGCCTGTAAGCCCAACACCGGGTTATGTCGTAAGTACAACCTTGTGAACAAGGAAGGAGAAGAAGTGCTGCAGAAGATGACCTGTCCAGACCACATCTGGAAGCTGGCTGAAAGAATGCCCAGAGCCTGCAGTGCTGACATCGAAGCAAAAGGAAGCTATTTCGAAGAGTCTACAATCAGAGAAATTACGTCACTTGGCTGTTGCAGTATTTGACATGCATTACTTCATCTCCCCGAAGCCTTTTACTACAGGGTGAATAACAGCGAAAACAGAGACAAATGCATTAAAAGACTTGACTAGTCCAGCCTCTAGATGATTGTCCTGGTCAGGGTTGTTGGGGCTGAGAGCCTCTTCCAGGTATTGTATGGCTCAAGGCTGGGTGACACCCTCAGGAATGACGGCTGATATCTAAACCTTCCCAAAGTGGGAGAAAAGTATCAACTGAGACAAGCAGCACGAAATAAAGAAATGCTCACATGACATGATCAGAACCAGCACAGCCCAGCTATAACAATAAAGATAATATCACTGCATAATACAAAAAAAAGAATACAGAGCAGAATAACAACAGATGTGCAGTGATGTTTACAGTGGTGAACTTTCTATGAGGTGATTAATAACCACAGCAACTGTGTGTTCTTCCCTTGATATTCAGAAACTCAGTTTAGCTCATTAGTGCTGAAATCGCTTTCATAAGCAGCCCTAGGTCTTGTCCAGCGGCACTGGACTGCCCCATGTACGCCCTCAGTAATCCCCAGTAAGGGATGGAGAACCACTCTGTCATCATTCTAGGGTGGCGGTGAGGTCATTGGGAGTGCAGCACAACGTGTATCTGTTCGGAACTAGTCTGGGTGTTTTCTCATCATCCTCGTGTCAGCCATGCAGTGCTTGACAGTTCTTGACGACATTCCAGTTTTACCTGTGTGGCAGAGAACTTTTTTTTTCCTGTCCCCAAGGCTAAAATGAGACGGCGATGATCAGGCCATTGGACAGCACCTAGACTTAGCAACCTAACACTCGGGTGTGGAAATGTAACCATGATAGTCATGATTTCACTGGAACATGTCCACAGGTGAACATGCAGCAATTAGGAGTGATGCATCATGGTTTTTCATAGTCATGTAGAGTGCAGAAGGTGCAGGAGGGAAGTAGCCAAAGTCAAGTGCAGTGATGCATCATGGGAGGGCTAATAGCCCTCCGGTTGGTAGAAGATGTCAAGATGGAGAGCTGGCAGGTTGTTCTACATAAGATGTCTCCACATTTCTTATAGCTTAGGCTGCCTGCCATCAGGGGTAGTGGGAGCATGGTGGCTACTGTGCACCCACACCCACGACTCTAGGCCTCCCTCCCACAACTTGAAAGCTCCATTTTCCATTCAGTTGGTAACTGATTAATGTAAAGTCAGGTACGAGCTGTGTGAGGGTAACCGTGTCTATTGTCCGCGTTCAGATCATGCAGACCTGACCTTGGTACATGATGCTACTTTTAAAGCTTCAGGTTATATTGTCACTTGTGTTTGGAGGACCGATAGCAGTTGTTGGCTGTTCTGTTCCTCTCTCCTGCCTGTCCATGACGGGATGTGGCGCGCTGGCAGGTACATGTCTGACAGCGAGTGAAAGCTGGCTTCCTTTACCATTAAACCTCAATGTGTCTGCAGCTATGATATGACCTCCAAAAGCTCCGAGCCTGAGATATCCATCAGCCCTTATCAAAGAATAGCAGCAGGGACAGACAAGAACTTTCTAAAAACAGGAGCTGAAATTAGCTGTTTCTGACACAGGGATTATGACATCACAGTTACAGCATCATCTCCCCCTGCTTCCTGACATCCCCGCTTCTCCGTAGCAGATGGTAATTAATTACCTTAGTGCCCCCCCCCCCACCCCTAACATCCTTTAGGAGTGCAGATTTAAGCTTCCTGACAGGATGAGAAGCAAGATCTGCAGAAGGACGAGATCTTCCATATCATCTGGGAATGGGCTCCTTGATCAAATTACTTGCATGAAAGTCACCACAAAGCATCCATTAGACATACTTTGGGGCATGAAATAAGCTGGGACACAGATAAACGGCACGTTTGGTCATGGCGACTCAAAACGTGACCTGCCAGCATGTCAGGAAAATCGAGACTAGTCACCGGGTGCTAGTGGCCAGTGATTTAGCCGAGCCAGTGAACCCCCACCATAAGCAGAGGACTGGCAGCTGCTGATGACAGCCATGCTCAGCCATTAAGGGTTACAGCAGCACTCCAATGCTGTGACATATAAAGTTCTGCAGATCCCAAGTTCACCGTCTGGCACGCAAGCCAGGTGCACAGGAGTCCGTGAGTCGTCCAGGGAAGGGAAAGCAAAGCTGAAGGTTGGAAATTTACCCAAATGAGAGATGGAAGGTTTACTTCGCTGCCTGCTCCAGATAAGCATTTAAACACTCCATCGTCAACGAGGACTTTGGAAAGGCAGAGTCTACGCTGATGTTGATGTAAGTGGACGAGAGTAAGGCTGAAGAGCTCATATAACATTGCCGAGTCAAATCCCTGGGCAGAGTGATGTCACAATGGGGCCCTTAAGCAATTCCACCCTGGTTTCTCATAAAAAAACAGCGTATACAAAAATGAAAATATAAGACAAAAAGCTGCTTCTTGTACAGGAACTAAAGGAAGGACAGATAAGGTGATCTCCATGGTGTTATAAAGTGACTGCCCTAGTGCCACAATACATTATCAGGAGCGATTCTACAGCAGGAATGACCCACCTGTGTAAACAGTCATGTGGTAAACCTAGGGTCCACTTGGCTTTGGATGAAAGCATCTGAGGAGCAGAGGGGGCTTGCTGGTGTGGCAGCCATGTTGGCTGCACCTGGGAATTCCAGAGCGGCTTGTGTGAGTGGCAGGTGAGTGGGCGTGGCAGGTGAGCGGGCGTGGCCACCATACTACCTATGATTCTACCACTCAACACAGGACATAAGGATCTGACTGAGCTGAACCCGCACCTCACTGCTGCTGCCGTTAAGGGCTTTGTTTCTCTGGTAGAGCATCCATGTTATTGGATTTTGCTGAAACATTTTTTCGGATTTTCATGAGGATTTAACAGTTATTACTCCTCTATGGCTCAGCTGTTAATGAGCGAGGAGAGGCAGGATTATGCTTCTTTCAGGATCGTGTCAGGAGCGTACAGCCCATTATGCACAAAGAAACCAGAACTTTTGTTCATGTTTAATAGGAAATTCAATGAACTCCCTATGAACCAGAGGCACTAAGGCCCTGATCTCACATGGCATTGATTGAGACCACCGTCAGGTCTGGTTCTGAGCTTTGATCGCGGACCATGCCTGTTCCTCATTTCCTGGGCTTCTGGGAGCTGGCACAAACGTAGCTGAGATGCCCCAGCAATATTCTTCACCACCAGCTGCTTCTCCTAGGAGATCAGTGACCAGTTACAGCCTTTGGAGATGGTCTCCCAAAACCAGATGGCACCGAAACCCACAAACTCTCTAAGTGAATTAATGTAAATAGAAGTGCAATTAACGTACTTATCATAAAGACTTATTTTAACAGGAACAAATCTATATTTGTAGAAATCTACAGATAGCTTTTACAATAAAATGCGGTTTCATCACAAGTGTGGCAGATAAAAGTTCAGTAACACAGTGGGTGAGTATTAGGGATTATCACCACAAACTGGGAGAAGAGACCCAGAGCTCTCTAGGTCAATGATGGTGTGGTCTGTGTGTGTGTGTGTGTGTGTGTGTGTGTGTGTGTGCGCATGGGTTTGCATAGATAAAACCTGAAATTTCTTTACTTTTGGGGACGTTTTATCAGGTCCCCATTGGGATAATTAAAATTTTATTAAAATCAGTGAATGCAATCAAAGTAAACATGCCAAAAGTATTGATTTTTGGTTACTTATGGTTTAGGTTAGGGCTGGGTAGGGGTTAAGGATGTCATAGTTGGAAATAGGGTTATGCCCACAAGAATGTCACCTGTCACTCCTTATCAGCTTTGCTGTTCTTTCAGCTGACAGGCACCGGCTGCCTGGCCTAGATTCTGGACCGTGCCTCAGTGCCCATCTCCCGGCATCATCCTTCCTTCTCTACTCCTCCCCGCCAGTGAACCCCACCCCCCCCGCCCCTTAAAAGACCCGCTCAGATGATGCACTGAATGTGGAGAAGGGGGCGGGGGGGGACATGGGCCGGCAGAAATGGAGTACTGTAACCATGGCAATTGCCCTGGGAGACGCCTCCTAGGTGCTCGCATGAGATGCTAAAGGACAAAATATCGTATCCAGAAAAAAAAAATCTCATTAAAGCAAAACAGCAGCGGTCTAAATTTTAGGAACGCGGGAAGTGTTATGCTGAGTCGGCATTAATGGTGGTTTGATTTTCATTTTAATCACATGGCTGTGAAATATGCTGGTAGGCATAAATAATGAGCAAAGCAGTCTTTGTAAGAGGGGTTTCGCTTAGTCTTAGTATCCCAGCAACCAGCTCTAAGAGTCTGTGTCTCGGCAGGTTACACTCTGTGCCAGCAATTTGGAGGTTATGAGCTTGAATGGGTGAATGACCTACCTCAAAAATGCTCTAGGGATATTGGATGAATGTCTGAGCTCAAGCTTTGTGATCACCTCTGTATGCAGGAACTGGGAGGACATATACTCCCAATATTTATTTTGGCTTCATTCACCCCCCTCTATAAATAGACCTTTGACTTGTCACTGAGCTGTGCCCCCCCCCCATATCAAACTTTCTTCTATGCCATTGTCTATACAGTATGTGTGTGTGCCTGTATTAAAATAGGAGAGCAAGATAGAACATGCAAAAACAAGAAAACATGCCAGTGTACTTGTATATATGGTGAATGAAGCTTCCTTTCTGGGGCGGCATGGTGGTGCAGTGTTTAGCACTGTTACCTCACACCTCTGAGACTAGAGGTCAAGTCTCCGCCCAGGTTCCATGTGTGTGAAGTTTGCATGTTTTCGTTCCTTCCGGGTACTCTGGTTTCCCCCCACAGTCCAAAAACATGCTGAGGTTAATTGGAGTTAGTAAATTGCCCATACTGTAGGTGTCCCTGTGTGAGTGAATGGTGTCTTAGTGTGCCCTGCCATCCTGGGTTGCT
The DNA here is from genome assembly GCA_026780845.1 of Petrocephalus sullivani. Classification (NCBI taxonomy): domain Eukaryota; kingdom Metazoa; phylum Chordata; class Actinopteri; order Osteoglossiformes; family Mormyridae; genus Petrocephalus; species Petrocephalus sullivani. The sequence continues at coordinate 1,201,503 of JAODKM010000032.1, forward strand.
TCCTGCCTCATGCCCATAGGTTCCAGGCCCCTGAGACCTGAAAGGATGAGTGGACCTAAAATGGATGGATGGCTAGAAATTTCCTTTCATTGTGGGTTTGAGCCCTTCAAAGCCTCATGATGAACTGGGTACTTTGGAGGCAGAGCTATGTCAGAGGTGCTAAATTCCCCCTGCAGACAGGGGTAGGGTGACACCCTAACCAGCCAGCAAGTGTCTTTGCAGACAACTGTGACCACATTTATCTTCAAACCAGACATCGGTGCCGGCTAAAAGTTACTCTGTTTTGCTACAGACCTAACCAGACGGCCTTGGAAACTGGATACACAGGCCTGGGAAATCATGTTTTATCCGGCTCCTACACTCCAGATGCTCATCACAATGTTTGTATTGAAAGGCATCAGGGAAGTGGGAGTGTCCCACCTCAGAAAGAGACAGTGGCTGGAGGACAACAGCATGTGTTGGGGTGGGGGTCAAGATTTCTTTGGCTTGTTACTTGTCTAATGTGGAGGGTGGTGTAACAACCTGTATGAAATTATTTTAATGGGGTCTGGTTTTATGTAGCCCTCGGCATAGGGAGTGTAACTGGGGGGGGGGGGGGGGGGGGGGGCAGTGGGGGAGGCCAGGGTTTGCCGAATCTATGCATGAGAATTGGCCAAGAGACCTGTACATAGTTCTGCATGGTTCTGTGTGACAATAAACAATGATTTTTGTGTGATAAAGATTGAATATAACACTAAAAGTTGTAGACAGAAGGAACATTGTTCAGTGGCTGCCTCTTTGTATTTAGGGTATGTTTAAAAGTAGACTACAAATTTGGCCAAATCAATGCCAATCACAGTGCCCTCAGTGAGGCTTTTGATGAGAGAGGTTTAAATGTCATCACTATACCGATTATGGAATGAAAGCCAGGCCAGAAATTCCCTATATGCAATTCAGTGGTGGTGATATGTCGTCTGAAAGCTGCCTTTGAGAACACACCTCATTCTCACGTCTGACCCGGGGTCACTGAGAGTGAGCCCAGCCATGTGACAGGCTGCACCTAGCGCCTATTTGTTTATGATATCGCAGGTTTCACTCTGATTGATCATTAACTTGCATGTTGATCGCACGTTTCCTGTGCTTCTCTCGTACCGTGCCTAACCTCTTACTGTGAATGTCACACATTTTCATGGATTTATCTTTCTTTCTACTGTTTTGCAAGTCTGTATATCCTAGTGTTTCACTATACCGCTGGAGGCACTTTGTTAGTCAAGATGTCCAAACTTAGTTTCAAGCGGTTAGGAATAAAGCTTTAAAATTTGAATATTTATAATTTGTACAAAAATACATGAATGCCAGTCCTAAAATAGGTCATTGTCTTTTAATTATTCTTATCAATAGGAATATAAAAATATCAAATTCAGTTTGCTATAAAATGCCAAATAAAGCCTGTAAAAACTATTTAATGTAAAAAAAAAGTTTAATTATTCATTGCACAGTAGCAGCAGGCCTTTCTGTTCTCATACAGCTGTTAGCGCTGAGAAGCTTCTTCTGCTGTGGTAGACTTGTTTCAGGAGAACATGGAGAGTGAGCGTCTTCTGAGCCTGGCAGGTTGCTCTAGCCTTTAGACTCTGCACGCCCAAATACACATATGCTTCCAGACTGCCAAACACTCCTGGGCTGCTGTTTTCTAGCGTGTGAGGTATGCTTTCATTCTTAAGAGAGCCTGCTCAATTAGAAAATGTCCGTTTAAGCGCAGTAATGGAATCCGTTGGTTTGGTATATACCATTAATCTAAGGTTTAGTATATACCGTTAATCTAAGGTCCGGTATATCCCATTAACCTAAAGTTTGGTATATCCCATTAACCTAAGGTTTGGTATATCCCATTAACCTAAGGTCTGGTATATCCCATTCACCTAAGGTCTGGTATATACCATTAATCTATGGTTTAGTATATACCATTAATCTAAGGTTTGGTATATCCCATTCACCTAAGGTCTGGTATATCCCATTAACATAAAGTTTGGTATATCCCATTAACCTAAGGTCTGGCGTATACCATTAATCTAAGGTCTGGTATATGCCATTAACCTAAAGTTTGGTATATCCCATTAACCTAAGGTCTGGTATATACCATTAACCTAA
>JAODKM010000032.1:1206406-1218310 GCA_026780845.1 Petrocephalus sullivani
GTAAGCTGTGTCTCTGTGCTCGCTGTGGCTGTCTGGCATGGAGGGTCGGGTGCCGGCACTGTCAGTAAGCTGTGTCTTTGTGCTTGCTGCTACTGCCTTTGTTTCAGGTGAACCATGTGGAGAGTCAGCACAGTGTCCAGGAAGCTCCGACGGTGGTGCTGTCAGAGAAGGCTGCCCCCCCGCTGAATGCGGCCAATAGCATCGCCTCCTACCCTGTCAAAACAGACAGCGTGTTCAGTGGGGAAACGTACAAGTACAGCGAGTGAGTAATTGGTCGGCATTTCCGGTCTGTGTGTGCGTGTGCTGCTGCATGTGTGTGGGGTGTGAGTCTGTGTGGGTGCTTATGTGTGTGGGCTGTGTATGGATGGCTGTGTGTTTGTGTGGGGTGTGTGTGTGCGCGCCTGTGTGTGCGTGTGTGTGGGTGTGTGTTGCTACATGGCATGACATCCTGTGCAGGCTGTCCTCAGATTTATGTCCTGATCCTCTTACTGTCATGCCCTTGGACCAGGAGAGCAGTATGGGAAGCAGCGAGCTGAACATGTAGGCAGACAGCATCTCCAGCGGCGGCATGGCTATGTGGACAGCACCACTGTTGCCTAGCAGCTCCAGGGTTGTATCTGGTGCCTGTCTTTGTCACAGTTTGCATGCCTCCCTGCATTTGCTGCGTTTGCCTCAAGGTTACCATGGATTCTGAAGACTGGGCACTTTAAAATGTCCGTACAGTTAAGGGTCCAAACAGCTATGGCTAGCATCCCGTCTGAGGCATGAGCCCCGGGGTCCTACAGAAGTCCTTCATCACTGTAGACCAAACTGAGACACTGACACCCCATGGCCTGACCCTGCAATCGTTTTTTTTATTTTTAGATCTGAATGTGATGATCAGGTTGATCACAATAAGCAGCCTGTTCAGGACTAATATTATGTAAAATTATGTTTGAAAACACAGGCATTCAGGAAAAATGAAAGTAACAATAGTCATGTCAGCCATTTAAAATGTGGAACTCAGCGGGACAGTTTGCTGAAACACTCGCACAAACAAATCTCAGAAAGTCGTGCCACTGCTCCTTAAACCCTAAGAATTCCCCACCAGCAGCACATAATTGACATATTTCTTTCGAAAGAGGGGGCTTGAGATGGGGGCAGAAAGGATTAACAGTTTTTCAGCCAGCCTATTTAAACACTAATAATGTGGTTTAGCTCTCAGCCCCTTTCTTGTCCTGTCAGTCATTTTTTTTATTCCCTGAAAGCAACATAAATGTTTATACGATGGGCTGGGTGAAGGTTGAGAGGGTGGAAGGTTTTATTTGGCAGATAAAAGATAAACATTGAGCTTTGTGGACGTGCACTTGGAGGAAAACACGAGTAGCTACATGTCCAAGCTTTGTAATAAATCGGAATGATCTTTCCTTTATTTTAAATCTGAACAAAACATTTTTCTTTTTGCAATACTACGCTGTATCTGTAGAACTAACAAGCAAAAAATGATTCATATATAATTTCTGGGTGTTACTGCAGGCAGGGTTTTTGTCATAAACATTTTCATGAGACGAGAAAGAAAATTAAAAAGGTAATTTCACAATCGATATCCGACAATTTCTGTACTACATTGCACCATGAAACTCTCAGTCTGGCATTTGTCGAGTGACTGTTGTGAGGACAAATTGTGATTCTTCTGATTTTGGAGTAGTTTTATAACATAATATTTACCATGCAATGTTATGCGACATTGACAGAGTAATTTGAATAAATGACTTGCTTTCAGGGTGTTTCAGGAATGATGCCTGTTGCCTCTGGTTCATTTAGGAAAACAAAGCCAAGCTCTCCTGAGAGTCTGAAAGCCCCAGAGGCGGAGGCTCGGTTTCAGTATCTGTAGAGACCAAATCGGCACTGAAGCCTCCACTTGTGTTTTCTGCATTGTCCACACCCAAATCTACACCCTGGAGTAGGCTCCTATGAATGTATGAGCCTCCTATGGAGGTGACCAAGGGCTTGTGTGTATTCTGATATTACGTATTATCATAAGAACTCTCACTTTAATTTTAGTATAGCATTAAAACTTCATTTGCGGGTGGAATGTTTCATACCCGTACTGCCATAATACTACTTTTGTGAGAAAAAATTTGATAATGATTTGACAATCAGATAGCAATACTTCTGCCATCCAACAGGATATTTCATGTTTTTTATCTAAGGCTAGCTTTTAACTGGTTGGCTGCTTATTGGTAGGTTTAAATTAAAATCACTCTTCATAGTACAGAGTGTGGCGATCTGTACGCCGTGAAGGGTCTGTGTGTGAGAGCCAGCTTGCACCACTCCGCTGTAGTCATGACTGAGCCAGCAGCAGGCCTCTTTACTGCAGCTAAGGACTGACCCTGAAATAATCCCCTGCGATTTCCTCAGGGCGCCTGTTTTACTTCAGATGTTTTTGTTTTTTTTAAGCTAAGGAATTTACCTCTGCCTGTTCCAGCTGTAGTTTATCTGCCGCAGACGATCATTGCGTTTCATCTTCTGCTAGCTTTCAGGTCTGTCCCAGGGCTATGCCCCTTACGTACCGCATAGAAGCCAGGGAAGAATGCCGTTGTGTTTTGCCATTATCAGTGTTTGTTAGGAAAAAGCCTTTCGGGGAACACATGAGAAACGTCTCGAACAAACCGGATAAAATGAGAACGAGTTTCTGGGGCAGTATGCCGGGAGACCTTTCAGGTAGAGCAGGTAAAATGGAGATTTTGAAACAGTCCGGCGTCTGTTTTGTTTCCTGAAATGGGAAGGAGTCGGATGGGAACGGGGCTGAAAGGCACAGGCAGAGCGGCCGGGTGCTGAATGCCTGCTTAGCACCACGGCTCTCCTCCCAGTGATGTCATTGGGCCATCCCCGTATCAGCTATCCTCTGCTGGGTGAAACCATTCACCGGGCCAGGTGCAGAGTCAAAGAAGGGTGTGCCTGCCAAGAGGCGCGTTTGTAAATCTGACACGCAAAGAATGCTGAGAGCTAGTTATCCAGCTGCAAATCTATTCACTAACACTTGTTATATATCATGGCTTTAATGATTTGTATTAATATGCTCCGGAGAAGCGAATCAGGTCAGTGGTACATGCCATCAACTATGGTCCAAAAGCCTCAGACTGACACAAAAAGCTGTTAAAATGACAATCTGAATTCACACCCATTTCCTCAGAGTATCCCGGTTTCCTTCCATAGTCTGAAAGTTGAAAGTTATTGTGTCATTGTTATATTTTTATTCTATCTTCTCATTCTATCTGAATGCATATAAAATTCTCAAAGGCAGTTTAAACACATTACCTAGCTATATCAGTGGTTGGACTTGCTGTGTATATATAATACAGTTACACAGTTATACAATTATAATCATATATGCCAGTTCACATAGGATGTTGTTTTTACTGTTTATGCTTTTTAGTCTTACTTTCTGAACAATAAAGTAGATAGTGACCCTCAGTAATGCCTGCTTGAGAGGATTGTATCCTAAGCGAGGATCTGTTTGCTTTAAGCTACCCCAAGCGTCCGTCCGAGCAGCTGGCCCAGGGTACGACCCTCAGCTCGAGCCCCTCTGAAGAGACGGGCCGGGTACGCCGACCCGCAGCCAGGAGGGGGAAGCGCTGTCGCCGAAACCTCGGGCTGGAGGAGTCGCAGTACGAAACGGAGTATACAACAGGTGGGGAAACGGGCACCGAACTGGACCAGGACCACTGGCTGAGGTGAGCCCGACCGTGACTGACTTACCAGCTTTGGTCAGCCGTTACTATTACACGCATGTAACAGTGTTACCTGGTAAATACTTGTAGAGTTTGCAAACTACCCCAGCGCTTAAAGGGGCATAAGTGATTTCAGGTTTATAATGGCATAGTATAGACTTGCTCTAAGATGTCTGGCGTGAGTGTGAGAATCCGAAGGCATTAGTGTCACACCGGCTGACGAGAGCTGCCAGCCCTGGGGACAGCCGGTCTATAGTGGCAGATGTCACTCACCTCTTGTTTGATTTCTTTATGATCTCTCTTGGGCTTATAATGAAAGTGGGCCTGAATGTCCAGGGAATGGGGGCCAGTGATTATAGCCTCTGTACCTTCTCACATGCTCTCTACCCATGAGGCCACACTGAGACGGTGATTCTAAACCTCATGGTTCCAGACGACAGTTTTGGTCTTTGAAAGATTCTTGAGTTTCTACTCATAGGATGGTTTGTGCTGAGCTACCGCTCAATATGAAGTAGTATGAAACATCCTGAGGCCAATATCGCCGTCTCTGCCGCTCAGCATCTACCCGGAAATCACCTCAGACGGACAGCGGCAGGAGTATAAGAAGGAATTTGATTCTGATCTGAAGATCTACAAGCATCTATGTGCGGAAATTGATGACATCAATGACCAGATGAACAAATTAAGCAGGGAACTGGACACCCTGGATGAGGGAACTGCTAAGTACCAGGTGAGGGAGAGAGAGAGAATCTCAGACTGCGGACGCCCGTCGTCTTATCCCTGTTTATTGCCGTGATCAGTTATTCTACTAACGGGACAAATACATTTTGAATTGATTTAACAAATAATTTGGTTTTCAAAGTATTTCGTATTGGCGGTGAATTGGCAACTAACGATAAAGTGTTTTTGCGCTATTTTTTGGTGCTTTTAAAATATGTTCTTTTTGGCGCGAGCATATTTAGTTTGTGGCTTTGAATAGTGGGGGCTGACAGAGCAGATAAGGAAGCACTTTGCGAGTCCTGCTGAAAGGGTCGGGCCCGTGAGGAAGGCTTGCATTTCCTGTTAGCGCGATTACCATTTAATTGTCACGTACACATGGTGTCTCCCATTTCCTCCGCTCTGCTCCCCAGGCTGTAGCCGAGGAGTATAACCGCCTGAAGGACCTGAAGCGGGTGAGTGGATCCTCGCTGGCTTAGCGCTGCGCTAACACACCCCGCACTAACACACCCCGCGATAGAGATCTCTGCCTCCCAGCTCGACTTCTCTAATAGCCATGAGTATTCCTCTCCCCTGAAGCACATCCACGCTAACAGAATCTTACGATTAAAGGCGAAGTTCACCCCAAAACTGAAAAAATAGCATATGCTTTTGGGGCCTTAGAGCTGTATACCCATCTGGGTTGTTCTGCTGGGAGTTGCCTAGTTTTGGAGTTTTGTAGGAACGTCAGGCTTCTGTCGAATATAATGGGAGTGAATGGCGTTCTTTCTGTGGTGATTAAAGTGCCGGAAAAATACTTTTGAAATATTCAGCAATGACGTCTTTTACTAGAAATCGTTGAAAATAATTCACAGACTATGTCATGAGAAGTTTGAGAATTATTTTCTTCCACCAAACTCCACACACCAATCATATCACTGCGCAGATGATATGAGCACCCAGGCAATGTTTTCTGTGCAGTGACAGGATTGGTGTGTGGCGCTCAAATACTCCCATTGTATTAGAGAGAAGCCCAACATTTCTATGACCGATATCTCCAAAACTAGGCAACTCCTAGCAGAACAACCTAGATAAACAAATAGCACTAATGCCCCTTTAAAACACATCTTTCTTCAGTTTTGAAGTGAACTGGCCCTTTACGCCCTTCTACTCTGGATACGAATGTTGTTACTTTCATGACAGATTTTTATTTTTTCCATTTGTTAGATGCCGGATTATCAAAGCAAGAAGCTCCAGTGTCGAGAACTCCGACATAAACTTTTCCACATTAAGAACATGGTAAAGGTATATGACAAAAGGTACTCTTAAAGTTCAGAGACCTTCCCCAGATATGGACAATAACCCCTGAAGAGCGGCTGTCAGCGGCCTGGTGGGGACCTGGTGGGGACCCGAAGCCGTCCCATCCCACATTCCTTACACTCCAGCTTTTTTTAAATTCATACATGATACTTGTTGTTCTCAGTATGTGCCACTCTTACCACTGGGAGTAGATGGGTCTGGCAGTGGAAAGGTATTGCAATGTCATCTGAGGTAATAAGTGTATCTGGGGCCTTATTCACTACCACTGTATCTGTGTCGTTTTGAAACTCTTTGGGTAAACAAATATTGTTTTATATGTTTGGTAAGTATCGCTGTCAAAAGGAAAAGGAAATTAAACCTGGAAATGTATGTAAACTGTCAGTTGATGCCGTTCCCCTCTATCCTCAGTATCTGACTGATGCAACTTCTTACAATTTTTTGTCTGTTTTTTTTTTAACATGATTTTATTTGTTAATATGATCTTGTTACGGCTAAACCGAATTGCGAGTGTTCACCTCTAACAATCTGCAGTAATTCCATAGCCTTCACGGGCATTTCAAAGAAAAGCATGCCTTTACCTGCTGTTTTATGATTTTTATACTATTAAAAAGTAATCCATTTTCTAACTATGTGTACCTATGTGTTAATAGTCATTTTGAGGCTAATGCACACATGAAAACAAACAAGATGCATTTCTGTTATCAGACTCTCTCTCTACCCTTCAGATGCTAGGAATGAACACTTAAAGCCAGGATTAAGCTCATCCATTTCCTCAGTAGTACCCACAACCAGGAGCCTGAAGCTGGGGCTGTTTGTTCAGATGAGAGCCTGAACCGCTAGCCACTGCCCTTCAGAAGTGACAAACCGGGGGCTTTGCGGGCAGAGGCAGGGTGCGGGGGGGGCGTGGGGCAGTGGTGGGGTTCCCTGGTTACTTAGTGGCTTGTTTATTTCCGCAATAAATTCCTTGGACCTGTGTGCGTCGCTCCTCCTGCCTGTGATGCCTGCCTCTTCATCACCGCAGGTGCTGTATTGGATCTGGCTCTGTTCCATGCAACCCTACTCCTGGCCAGATGTTTTCTGAATCCAAAACTTGCCTAAAAAGAAAAATCACCCCCCCACTGCTTCAGAGATTGTGATTGCACCTGTCTCCACCGATGTGTGTTTGTTTTTGATGTCCTGCTCGGCTTTGCTCCAAAGGGATAGATTTTTTTTTTTATGGACTGGAATCCTATCCAGGGTGCTCCTCTACCTTGGGATACACTCCCAAGCATGAATTTAAGCATTTCATACAGGGAGGGATATTTTGGTTATTAATTATAATAATGACGTGCAGAAAATGATTTGGGATATCTTCATTTTCTGTGAAAATACAGAAAAAAGTAATTGCGGCAAAGGGGGGTGGCAAACTGTATGAGATTAGTGCAGCTTTTTCCCAGCTCTGCTCCTATATCCTTGAGCAAGGTCTCAAATCATTTTAATATAATGATTTCCGTCTTCAACAAGTAAATATTGCGTGACGTGCTTCACACTGAAAACTTGTAAGAGGAGCATTTCTTGAACATATTTAGAAGAGGAGCTGAACTTTTCTGTACACTGAAATTTAGAAAAGGGGGCTTTAGATCTCATTTTTCAACACCACTTTTGTCCTTAGGTATTAATGAAATTTGAAAGATCTGCCTCTCCGACCTCAATCCAGAGGTAAGTTCAGTTCGTTTCCTCTAACAAACACCAACCACAACAAATATATTTTATGAGCAGGATGTCTAATGTCTACTTTGTTTAGAAGAAGACAATTGAAGATGACCGCTGTATTTGAATTATTCTAAGATGCATGCATTTTAATAGGCTTAACTTTTACAGTAGTGGAACCACTGATGAGAGACTTTTCCAAGTTGCAGGATTCCACGGGACAATGGGGACAGCAGGATTTGTACACTCAAAACAGGAAAACCAGTAGCCCCGGTGCACAGCAGGTCTATACAAGGTACTCACACACCCTGTGACACCCTATGTGACTTAAACATTCCCTCTGGCAATCAAATTATACACCTTATTGACCTTGGGGAATATGTGGTGCCTTTTGGCTGTGCAAGACAATTTGATGAGACATTAAGGTTGAGGAAGCAGAGTCATTATACCGACCTTGAAAGACCAGATGGACTGGAATAAAACAATATGGCTAGTGAACATGTCAGCCACTAGCAAAGACAGGAAGCAGGTTGGATGACTAGAAGGGTTGAGTTTGTGTAGAGAGGTGCTTCTATGCTGATGATCCAAAATCTTGTAGCTCTTTAGCAGGCTAGAAAAAATCTTCTCCAGTTGAGCCAACCTGTCTGGTAGGCCTGGTGGCTGTCCCTGGGCCTACTAAAGTGTACAGTAATGTGCTGGTCGGATAATACATGACAGAGTATTGGTACTGCAGGCGTAAGAAGGAGCCAGAGAGTAAGTTTGCAAAGTTTTAACATTTCTGGGACAAGTCACTCTCATTGCACATTGCATGATAGGCAAGAAAGAAACGTGTCAGTGGAAAGTTGACCTTTCATGTTCCTCTTGGACTTGACAAAGTGGAATGAATGCATTAATCTGTAAGCCACCTTCAGCAGGAGCGCATAAGAAAGGTGCTGGAGAAAAGATGTGTTCTTCGACTCTTAAGTGTCACATGACAGGAAATGTAAGGCCTCCTAGGAAGTTAGCACAGGAAGTGAGCACAATGCGAGATTTCTGTCTTTTGTAGTTCCATTTTTGTTATGTTTGATTTTTCCTCAGAAAAAAGCGTTTTGTTTTCAAGGTCTCACTCATAAGGCTTTTCCTGTGATCCAGCATTTTGGTTGTTCCTTTTTGCAGCCAACGTAAGACTCCATTCTGTTATTTATACCTGACCAGTGAGCAGAGCCCCGTGTCTGTGCAGATTTCCTCATGGTTCTTCAGTTTCCTCAGACACTTCAAAATTGTACTGAAAACTAGACCAATTTCTATCGGTGACTTGCCCAGTGCATTGTGGGTGATCCTTGGTACTGATGGAAGGACTTGAGGCTCATTGTGATCCTGTGCTGGATGGATGGATGGATTTAAAAGCCTGTCAATCCAGTAGAACGACATCAAAAAAGGATGCGGAAAAATACGTAAATCTAACAGTGACAAGAATCCTTCCTTAACACCGATGGAAAACAGTGACCCCTATAGGGACAAAATAATAATACAGTCAGTCTTGCCCGTCACACACGTAGCTCTTTTTAGCCATCAGAACCATATTCCCTACATGCACTGCTAACCTTCATTATGAAATATAATCCATGCCTTATTTTTTGTGGGAAAAAATAAAGACTCACAAACCTGATAATAACCACTCTTTATTTTACAGAATATTTCACTGGTTTCAGTGCCACACATAATGACAATATCACCAGCAGAAAAGGCCAGCAGCAGTGACAGATCATGTTTATTTCCATTTACCTGGGAAATGGTCATTTTAACTGTGTATTTTAATTTGAATAAATAACAAAAGAATAAAAACAAATAGAAACTCTGTTGATAAATGAAGCAACAAACATGAACCCTGAAATAAATATCTTTAAAAGGCTGCTAGAAGCACTATACTGGAGTGTCCCAGAACAGCTCTTTTATTACAGTGTGAAATTAAACAAAATGCAATTGTTAATTCATTAAATACATTATGAATCAATGCAAATGCATAACATCACAACTGATTTATGGCATATTTGAATTAATGTACTTATACCTTTGGTAGACTGTGGACAATTATATACATAAATGCATTTTTTACACTAAGATTTGTTGATTTCTTGTTCACTCATACACATGGGGCGGTAAAGCTATATCAAAGCACTGCTATGTTAAAAATATTATTAGTTAATGAAAGGGGGACTTTTCAATGTTTTACCAAATATTTTTGGTTCCCTCTACAGCCCGGAAGCAGTACTGCATGTTAGATTAATGCCGTTAGTACAACAAGGTCAGATTTTGCTATCAATACTATTAACTGCTAAAATAAATTCTAGGCAACAATTTTTTACTGATCTTAGCTCAGTAATTTTGGCATAACACAGTCATGCCAATTTCAACCAATAACCAAAACCAAAAACATTGTTTGAGGTTAATTCAGGCGAACAGCAAGATCTATATTATTTATGTGGACACTAAAATATTTCTTTCTTTATTAGATAAGATCATACAGTATGATAATTGTGCCACGAACAAAGAGATAATAAGTGTACACAAATGCAAATTTCAAGTAATGCAATAATGATTTTCATGGTGATTCAACAGGATGGTTTGTTTACATGTAAAAGATTTTTTTGATTTAGTAATATAGTTATTAACCATAGAGTAGTCAGATCTTTGGCATTTTAAATGTAAATCTAGAACATGAAAGAAATCTAAAGCATAACAGACAAACATACAAAATCTATTTATAAACTGTAGGAGGCTATCATTCACTATTTGAAAGTTCGTATTAGAAATTCTTCTGTTTTCCCTCTGGAAAACTTTGAAAACTAGCTTGCAAAACCAGACTTCCTTGAATTTGACCATGTGACTGGAAACTAAAGCCACGTAACTGATGCGCGGCACCTGCTTCCTCCCGCCACCGGGCCTCCGGTACGGGACACGCGTGCTACTGTCCTCGAGGTGTGACAGCGTGTCATTTCAGGCATTCGGACAGGTCCCGTTAAGCAGGCTTATAGCGTTACTCTAACGCTACATATGGCAGACTGGTATGCAGAGAGCCTGTCAGACCGAGTGGATCCCGGGGGGGGGGGCGGGGGAGCGGGAGTGGGGTCGCTGGGAGGGGGAGCCCGGGGCGGGCAGTGCCATCACTGCCCGGGGACGTACGGCCAGCTGATGGAGCTGCCGGACAGCTGCATGTCGCGGATCAGTGTCTCGATGGGCGTCTTGCCAACCAGCCGCATGAAGAAGAGCTGCGAGATGAGCGAGGCGGGGACGGCGCGCAGGGCGGGCAGCCGCAGCAGCAGACGGCCGAAGCGCTGCGGCTGGCTGGGGTACTGCAGCCGCTCGTACTCCGTCAGTGCCACCTGTGCCTTCTCCTGCAGGCTCTCCACGTGGACCGGGTCCGTCAGGCCGCAGGCATCTGTGGAGACACGGCCAGGCCTGAGGATTTCAGCAAACCAGTGACCTTTCACCTTTTCATGGCTTCAGTCATCATTTATTGTTATTAACAAGACCTTGTGAATCTGAATTACTACAGTAAAATACCCTGCTTGTAAAAATTTTTAAAACAAAACAAATCATATGATACGTCAGTCTGAATGACAGCGCGCAGTTGCTGATATTCACCAGGCGAGGGTGCCAGCCACCTGCTCCTGAATTTCAATCAGCAGTATCTATTTTTGCGATACTATGGTCAGGGGCCAGCTTCTCATTTTTGGGCCCCCCCTCAGAAAGTCAATTTCCCCCATCCCCCCCCCCCCCCCCAAAATGTTTCCATCCATCCATTTTCTTTAACCGTTTATCCGGTTTTTTGGGGGTCACAGGTACTGTCATGGGGCGCGAGGCAGGAACCAACCCTGGGTAGGGTGGCAGCCAACAATAGGGCACCCCCAAAATTGTAGCTAGCTAGCTGAATATTTTTGGGCAATATAAAATTTTTGGGCAGAATATGTTGCATCATCATCTCATAAATGAATAAAAGGCATTTATTTAATATAGAGTCTGGTAACTGCTTGAGGCCACCAGTGGGGCCCAAACCCAGGGTCCCGTGTAAATTTCTGGTTTGAGTGGTAGTGAACATGGCAGCTGGGGCAATTGGTTCTGTTATTTCTACTTGCTTTGATGTGTTTTTCTATCATTAAATTCTAATTATCTAAAAGAAAATTCCTCCTTCATATTCAGAGCTATGTTACATGGTTCTGAGGAATGCAATATACAGTACAGGCCAAAAGTTTAGACACACCTTCTCATTCAATGTGTTTTCTTTATTTTCATGACCATTGGTAGGTTCTCACTGAAGGCATCAAAACTATGACTGAACACATGTGGAGTTATGTACTTAACAAAAAAGGTGAAATAACTGTAAACATGTTTTATATTCTAGTTTCTTCAAAATAGCCACCCTTTGCACCCTCTTGGCATTCTCTCGATGAGCTTCAGGAGGTAGTCACCTGAAATGGTTTTCCAACAGTCTTGAAGGAGTTCCCAG
>JAODKM010000032.1:1218410-1239032 GCA_026780845.1 Petrocephalus sullivani
GTGTTCATTCATAGTTTTGATGCCTTCAGTGAGAATCTACCAATGGTCATGAAAATAAAGAAAACACATTGAATGAGCAGGTGTGTCTAAACTTTTGGCCTGTACTGTAAATCCAATAATTGTCTTTGACTATCATTTTTAAACAAGCACCACTGAATGCTCAATTCGAATCTCCAAAATAGACCAGTTAACCTTCGTAATATATAGCCACCTTTCTGGACTCAGAGAGCTCTGTTCCAAGCCATTTTTGCTCCTCGGTTGCATAACAGTGTGGTGTGGGCCTTCTCAGCCAGGAACGGTGTCACTAAGGGGGGCCATGATGCGAGAGAACGTTCTGGAGCTCTATAAAAGGGACGTAAGAGAAGGATGCTCACCGGGGGAGAAGAGGGCGATGGCTTTGAGGCAACTGTATTCCGCAGAGTCCACCTGCAGCCGCGTGAGCTTCTCCACCTGGTCCTGGAACAGGCGCACCTGGTCCATGAAGGAGACGACGCGCTCGGCCGACATGGGCGAGGAGTGGAAGCCGGCGGCGGCCAGCAGCGGGGCCGTGTGCAGCGGCAGGGCCGACTGCGCCGCGTTCAGAATGAAGAGCTCGCTCCAGCTGAGCCTCAGCAGCGCCACCTGCTCCGACACCGGCAGCTCGGGGAAGTAGGGGATGGCGCGCGCCCACTCCACGGTGCTGAAGAGCAGCCGCGCCGCCAGCTCGCAGATGTTGTCGATGCCCATGACCGGGCCGCCCGGCGCCGGCCCCTGCTGCTGGCCGTACTGGGGCCCGTAGCGGCTGCTGGGATAGGGCTCGGCCCGCAGCAGCTGGGAGATGAGTTCCGAGACCGGCTGGCCGTTAAAGAGCTCCCCGCCGCCCCCTACTCCAGCGCCGCCAGCCCCGCTCCCGGGCAGGGATGTGGGGCTGATTCCTGAGTGCGATGGCGGGATGCGTCCACGCTGGACTGCTAGGGGGGAAAGGGGAGGGGCGAGACGAGAGGCACACTTATTCTAAATTAACACCTCACCAGTGCTCTGCTCCACAAGTAACAGCAACTTAAGGGGAAAGTAACAATCAGCATAGAGGATGCCTCTCGGGGGAGGGCAGGGATCAGGGCTGCGGAACCCTAACCCTAAGTGAGTTATTTATGCGTTATTTACAGACTCACAGTTGAGCACTCTACTTAAAATACTTATCGAGTCTATTGGCCAAGTGTCATGGAGGGGGATCTGGGGCCTGAATGCAGGGCACAGTGCAATAAATGTAAATGTGCTACACTTGCAGGTCCCCCTACTTTAAGCACATTCGCTTTACAGCACCTTTATCAAAGACCTACATTGGCATCTATTTTAGTTTTTACAAAAAATGGAGGCAAGCAAAAATGGCGTTTAGCATTTATTTATCAGTTATAGGTATGAGCAGGTTTGGGTAAGTAACTTTAAAAATGTAATCCGGTACCAGACTACTGAAGCTAAGTATCTCAAAATAAATGTAAAGTAACTTTCAGTTACTTTCAGTTACTTTTGGACTACATTAATGCCAGCTTAAGAGAAGAATCAAGAAATCACTTTTTATTAGGCAACAAAGCAAAATAACCATGTGTTGTAAAAATTACGATATCTGAACCGTGAGACAGAATACGGCTCGACGCGGCAATTTTTCCCCTTCTAGACATGGTAAAGAACAAGAGTATTGGTACAATGGAATGCAGTTTGGCTTAATAATGATAATGATGATAGTAATAATAATGGCAAAGAGGAAATGATCTTATCCTATATGAGGGTAAAAGGGCAGATTTGGGGCTCTACAAAAACTGAATTCTTGTGATTTGGCCTATACAAATAAAACTTAACTGAAATACGGTACTTGTACTGTTATTGTAACTGTTATTTGTAGTAGTATTGTTATACTGGTAGCCTATGTACCTGTCCAGTTTTGTGAAAAGCAGATAATACTGTGCTAACTAACTTTGGATATTGATGCTAGTAGTAACATGAATTTGAACTAACAAGCAGAATCATGATCAAATGTAGTAGCTACTTCATTAACAGATGCTTCATGATACATGATACTACATAAATAGTAGCATAATACTACGTTTGTACCCCCTCAAGTAGTGTTACCCAAAAATAATCAGAAAAAGAGACGTCAGCCACACATCCTTTATAAACAGAATACCATTCTTCGTTTTCAGATTTATTATAATGTAATCCTGACTTATTATATATGTAAATGTAATCTGATTGCATTTTTCTCAGTAACTGTGATGGAACAGTTACTTATTTTTTGTATCCAGATTACATATCAGCCCCGTTACTACCGAAGCCCCCCCCTGCGCGGCATAATGACGTTCCTGTAACCTAGTGACCTAGTGCAACGCATTACTCACGAGTTTGTGGTGATGCTGGTGCAAACAAACCTACTGCACCACCAGTCGTGTAAAAGTATTAGTAAAAGTTTCGGTCTGGAAATGCTCAAAAGTTTTTCCCGTGTATGTTCTACTTTCCTGGGAATGTTCTACTTTCGTAAAGCGGGGCATACGTGTATCTAATTTACAGCGGTGTACTATACTGGGCTACCAGTTTGGTCAAGTGGTGCTTAACTAGTTGTACCAAACTAACCCAGCTATCCTTCTGAATATAAGTATTATAACAGGATAACCTACTTTCCCATTTGGTATTTATGAGCATGAGGGTAACATCACAGGAACAGCATGAATGTAATTATGACCATGAGTATTTAACACATGGTCATCCTCATGTAAATAGGTGCTGCATGTGACTGAGCATTTCACCCCCAAAAGGTATTTTAAAGCATGAGGTCTGGTCCCTGCACCGCCGCCCACGGGATGCCCGCCGCCCACGGGACGCCCGCCGCCCGGGACAGTTACCTTCCTTGCGCATGCCGACCCGGAAGCACTTCTTCAGACGGCAGTACTGGCACTGGTTACGATGGTGCTGGTCAATCTGGCATTCCCGATTGGACCTGCGTCGCAGTTCAACAGGTCGTCAGAGTTACAGCTTAACCTCTTAGATTATGTCAAACCCCCCCACTAATAAACCAGGCTTCACCAACTACTAAATCCAGCACTGCGTTCGCATTTCTCTCGTTATAAGTGTTTCTGATCAGTGAAACATTCCTCACACACAATGTTATCGCCATTCCCCTCTGAGAGAAGCTGCCTCTAAAACTGAACGCACCAAACAGACTACTGAAAATGGTCAGCATAAATATTTCAGATAGTCATAAAATAAAATGAATGCAGCAAATGTTTTTCATGGCTCCACATGTATCCATGGGGAACTAATTTCAGTGAATAAAATATCACCAAATGAAATGCAATGTGACAGGTCTTTGCACCTCGCTGGGTTCCTCATTCCTTTCTTTTTCAGTATAACTTTCTGTCCCCTATTTATACATTTTTATACATTTTTTATTATATTGCTATTTCTACAAAAATCCTTGAATCTTTAAAATAATCCGCCATTCTTACCCTGAGAAGCAAACAAGCCCCCAATGAATTAAATACAAAAGGGATATTTAGAGTAAACTATGCAATATTAGAATAAGCAATTTATATAAAACTGGTCTGCGCTATTGTAGCCAGACTTTGATAGTGGTACGTTGTTTATAGCGGTAATGATCATTTGGGTCTTTCTCGCTGCGGGTGGCGGGGGGGCTCCGGCGGCCGTGGGGGGCCTCACCTGCAGGTGTAGCTGAGATTGCGTCGGATGCTCCTCTTGAAGAAGCTCTTGCAGCCCTCGCAGGTGAAGACGCCGTAGTGCTTCCCGCTGGACTTGTCACCGCAGACCACGCAGTCGACGGAGCAGGCCTTGTCCTCCTCGCCCACCTCCACGTCGCTGCTGCCCGCCTGGGGCGAGCCGTCCTCCTCCTCGGCCCTTAGGTAGCCCTTCTCCCCCAGTCCGTTGGTGTCTCCGTTGGGATCGCCCCACCCCCCGCTCACCATGGCCATTGCTGAGGCCCTCGGCCGATCCGGGAACCCGGGACCCGACACCTCCCGCTCCAGACCACCCAGAACACCGATATAATGATATAACGAGGCAGTGCAGTGCTGAGAAACGTATGCAAAGCTAAGCCTGTTACTAAAGGCTACTTAATGCATGGGTCGGATTTTGCATATGCCAAGAAAATAACTAAAAAAAAAAACTTGAAATGATGAAAAGGATTCTTTGGGGGAGTCAGCCACTTAAGCAGGAAAATTACAAAAACAACAGAAAAGTATTACATCAAGCGAATGATTTTTGGCATTTTCGCTGCCACCGGATCATTCAGCCCTCCTTCCCATGCACCCCTTTTCTTCATCAACTTCCTCTCTATAAAGTCGTTTATTTCTTGCACTTCTACCACAGTCTGTCCAACTACTGCAGACCAGCGCGGACAGCGGCTCCAATCTGCTCTTTCTACAGGAAACAATAAATTACACAGGGACGGGTGCTTCCAAAAAAGCCACACGAGCCTAGGACTGGGAGCACAGAGACCCTCTCAGATGTGCAGAAGTGACCGTGTGTCTGCACTGAGGTGCTGGGGAACCAGGCGCAGGCTGGCCCCCGCGCTCACAAATCAAGCAGGAAAAGCACCCCTTTCCTAAACCAGTTCGACCAGTTATTGCCGAGCTCTGTTTTCGTCTGTGCACTTTCACTACCCTGCACAACAGTCAAACACACAAGCAACGCAGGAGCAGAAGAATCTCGAAACACATATATCAGTAGGAGTACAGAGGCGAGTCAGGGGAACTTCGAGGTGCAATGAATGATTTTTGCTAATAGTGCAGAGTAACTAGCAAAACTTCCACCCAATGGAGACGAAGATGCAGCCTGTTCAGGGCGTCGGAGTAACACGTGGGTTTCCCAGACTTCCTCTGGGCGGCAGTTCCTGTTCTCCTGCGAAATAGTCTTCCAGGTCAGCAGACTGGAAATAAGCGGCGCTGCTGTGGTGTCCGGGCTGAAGGTGGCACAGACGCTGATACGAAAAAGGGCAGCTCTCCCGCGGCTGTCTCCTCCGCTCTCACGCCGTAAAACAGCGCCCAAGTTCAAGGAAGTATCAGCTTTGCTGCCTGTTATGAAAAGCAGCCCGACGTCCCTTGCTTCCTGTGCCTTTCACTCTCTGCTTTGGGAGAGTAAATTAAAAAAAAGCAGCACTCCGCACTGTCGGTGGGGTCCTGTTTCACCGGTGTCCCTGCATGCCCTCGCTTCGTATGTGTTCAGCGCCTGCCTGCCTGCTGGGCAGTAACCGCTCGAGGCCTAAACCTTCCTGCCTTCCCCGTGCTCACTCTGTGGGAGGAACCACAGCTTTCATTTAAGGTCCCCTCGCGTCTCAGCTCGCGAAAATATTCCTTTAATTTACCACCTGAAAACCAGGCAAGGCAGTCACCAGGCTGTGTGCCCTTTCAGGCAGCTGACGAGGTTTCACTGTGCTCCCTCTCTGTTCCCTCTCTCTCTCTCTCTCTCTCTCTCTCTCTCTCCTCCTTTCTCATACACATGGTAAGGGAGGGGGAGAGTGAGCGAGCATGCGTCTGTCTGCTAGGGGATTTGACACTACTATTCAAGCCCTTCAGTTGCCATGGTGCCGCCTGCCTTATATGGACATTGGAGTCAAAGAGCAGCGAGTGGGCTGCTAGGCTGCCCCAGAGGGCTGCACATATTCAGAAAGAATGCGCTGCTCTCTAATGCCCAGTGCCCGTTAACCCCAGCTCTGCCAGAACACGCGGCCGCTCACCAGCACGCACGCGTCTCACCCTCTCTCCAACCAGCACAAAAGGTGCTTAGACTTTCTGCAGTGGGTCGGTTTTTGAATTCCAGAAGTCTTCACAAGTACATCTGTTTTTTTCCCTGTTTTATTGTATTTACTGTATAGATCCATAAAACACAGGGTAAGAAAGTGCTGTAATATTTTAGGAGCCCCTACCGTAAAAAATGGGTAACTTGGTGCTCAGACGGTCAGAATGTTTTCTGTGGGTCCCCAGTACCACTACAACAGCAGCGGCAGGTAATGATTCAGAACAAGGAGGGAAACACACACACACACACACACACACAAAGACTGTATGCAGAGAGCTGAAGGTCCGTTTAACATTAGTGCAGCTTCATTATAACAGTTCACGTATAGGTATGAATGGGATAAACTTGTTTCTCACTTAGAAAAGTAAATGTCACATAAAATAAAACAGCTCTTACATGTCATTAGACTAAATAAAAACCATGCTAGTGACTTACTAAACAGAGAATTTACCCGAGATCCAATAAGTCAATAATAATGTCTACTACTACTTGGAAAAAAAGCCAAACAACTCTGACCATAGACCAGCCATCTCAAGATTATAATTGGACTGTAAATTGTTTGGTAACAATGTAGTGATGAATCTTTCCCCTTAATAATACCTAATTCAAAGCTTTGGATTAAATAATGCATTTGGCATCATTATATGGTTGAAAGGGCAAAGTCTGTTTTTAAGTGGGCCAACCCTAAATGTTTTACTGGAATATCAGACACTGCTTTAGAGGAACGAATAATATTAACTAAATGAAGTGATGTAGATGATAAACCAGTTCATTTGTCATGTATTGGGGGATAAATAAACAGAACGTGACCGCTCCTTAGAATCAGGGCTCACTCTTCACTATATCGTCAGTATATCTTCTCTCTGAAGTTGCTCCAGAGAAATTGGAGCCAGGGTCTATTTTTACTGTTTGTTTTCTCTGCCTCTTGCTGAGTTGTTGGGGAGCTTGGCAGAGGTGTGTGTGTGTGTGTGTGTGTGTGTGTGCGTGCATACTCATGTGCTGCTGGATGGGGGTGAGGGGGGTGGTGGGGGCTGGCCTTTGAACTGTTGGTCAGGAATGCAGCTGCTTGGAAAGGCTCAGTCCATAAATTCCTGGTGAGGCAGCTCTGCAGGCTCTGCTGACACCCGGCCTGACGGCCCCCAGTGGGCCCCACAGAGCAGGGGGCACGACCTGCTGCTGGCCCTTATGCATAACTTACTTAAGGGTAAAATTAAAATGGAACGTCTTTCTCAGCCCACATTATTTAGCATTTTTCTCTGGAAAAAGAAAGAAAAAAGTGTAACAGTTCTCATAATAATTAGATATCTTATTTTGGGCATATAAGAAGACTAGGAGCAGCGAGAAGGTGGATGGACTCAGTAGGACGACAGTACGAGAGCGTTACAAAGGCACAAGGACCAGGCAGAAGATGGCACGTTCTGCAAGTCGCATTCATACGGTCGCCGTGAGATGATGTTGACTTGAAGACACCTAGTAATAATAATAATAATAAACATAAAAGCTGAAGCTTATTGTCACCTCTGTTGTGCCAGACACGTGTGTGTGGCGCTTTGCAGTTAATTAACCCTTATGGCATTATTGTGTCACACTTTCGAGGAGCGGGTGGAAAGACCCTTGGAGATTAGACAGTCTGTAGGAATTTGGAGCATGGGTTTAAATTTTAACCAGCACTAGAGCTGAAACCTTTTTTTTTTAATGTGAACACATGCCTTGGAGCAGCAGCCCACCCCGCTGCCCCTAACCCTTTTCCACGCTGCCCTTTGGCCCCCGAAGCCACCATTCTCACAGACCGCAGGGACCTCTGACCTCATAAGGAGGAGCAGGCAGGGTAAAACAAACAGGCTCCCAGGGTCTGCTGAAGACTAACATCTGCTGCAGTGACGGCGCAGCAAATGTCTCCCTGGGCACCGAAACACACATGCAGACAACTCACATATATAAGTAAAATCACCTAGAAAAACCTACACATCTGTATATACTTTCATGTGTTAGGAAGTTCTCTTGGTGTAAGATTTGCTCTACTTCACTGGCCAGGAGTAACACGATTCAGAGTGTGTATTTATAACAAAAATACTCATTATAATGTTTAAATTACATTATGATCCTGAGTACGAAAATTATAGAAGATATGCAGATGGATGGATTTTACAAAATCACTTAGTTTGTTGCAGCAGTTATATATTAACATGATATAATAAATAGAATTGCACCACAAATCATAAACAGTCAGATCCCGAGGGGCTGGGGCATCATCTATCCATTTAATAAACATTTAATACATTTTAATGTACAACTAAGGCAGATTATACACATCTAGGCTATGACCATGTACTACCCTGGAGATTGACAAACAAAGTCAGCATTACTTATACTGTATTTACTTAAGTTGACATGACAGGAAGGTGATCCTTATGCAGACACAAATAGAGAAAAGATAATTGCACTGGATCCCTACCAGCTCCATTCTCCCACTACTTGTGGCCTTTGCTGATGGGGACTTTAGCATTTTCGCTCATTGCATACAATGTAGTTGCAAATGGCTTAAGGATGGAAACCTGAGCACCTCACACGAATGAACTGGGTCAAGGGTGGGACTGAGCTACAAAGACCTTGTCCGTCGCTTGTAGGACTTAGTGTGCCTGAGAAGTCACTGATAACACCCACTAATGCAAAGACTCTGCGTGGCACTGGCCATCACTGCAGGGCAGGGAGGGAAAGCTGGTGTAAGGCCTACTGTTGGAAATGAACGTTCAGTCATACGCTCATGTGTCACTGCATTTCACATACTGCTATTCCTATGCATGGTCGTGGGGGGTCCGGGGCCTTAGCTAGAGGCGCAAGGCAGGGAATACCCCAGGATGGGACACCGCCCCATCACAGGGCGTACATCAAGGTGAAGAGTAACAGTGGCGAGTCTGCAGCCCTATAACATTCACTGTTAAGAGCATAAGGAGAGTGCAAGTACAGTGTCAGGTCAAAGGCAGACAGAGGGGCGGCCCAGGAGGAGGGAGCGAGCGAGAAGCTGGGGAGCAGTGGGGGAGGGGGGTGTGCTCTCAGACGCAGCTCACCGCAGAAACTTATTTGCATGAGAATAGAAACTGGAGTAAAAGTCCCGACGTAACCCCACAGGTCACAGGTCTGTGTGTGGGGGTTAGGG
Source organism: Petrocephalus sullivani (assembly GCA_026780845.1). Classification (NCBI taxonomy): domain Eukaryota; kingdom Metazoa; phylum Chordata; class Actinopteri; order Osteoglossiformes; family Mormyridae; genus Petrocephalus; species Petrocephalus sullivani. Next base: position 1,227,349 of record JAODKM010000032.1, read on the forward strand.
CTCCTCGGCTGGGGGGCGCTCTTATTTACCAGCTGCTGTAATAATCTGATAAAGGCTGCCGCACGTTTTCACAGGTGTCGAGTGACTCGCCCCCCCCCCCCCCTTTCTAAGTACCGGGGGGTGGCAAAGCGCCCTCTGAGGGGCCGTCTCTCAGCAGACACGTTAAACCCTTGACTTGATACGTTTCGCAAATGTACCACTCCTACTTGTCAAGGGAACTGAGGGTGGAGTTTCTGCTAAATATCATCAACGCTTATCCTAAGGTAATCACTTTTACATCGGTTTCTAAGGCAAGAAACTACACACTACTTTTAGGTTGATGTTTATGATATTTCCTTCAAAAATTAGCTTCCTGCGGCTCAGGAAACCTGAGTCAGGGGGAGATTGTGGCATTTAAATCCTCAAAGGGTAGCCTGACCTTCCGAACTCCTTTTCAAACTTTTAAATGAATGCTGGGACATCTCCTGACCCTCATGGGTGTGACACTTGACCCCTCCAGACAGCCCACGGCAAGAGATCAGCAGCCTCCGATTCCTCCCCGCCCCGCGGAAGACAGAGCCCCGAAGGCCTGACAGAGAGCGACACAGCACCACGTCACTCACGCCTAGGATCTTCTGCTGTCAGCCCAGAGTGCTGAACAGTCTTCTTTAAGGAAAATAATTCATGCTGTTTTGTTTACAACCACGAGAATCAAGATACCTCACTGCACCATGGCTCTTTTTACACATCGAAGAGAACTTTACTAGTTGATGAAGGAATTTGTTTCTTAAATATAAGCTTTTTACAAGCCAGGATGGTTAATTACCTAGTTTAGTATGTTTATCCTGGACTTTTTTTATGAAGAGGGGAAATGCAGCTATCATATCTTAAATCAGTGCAAAAACATTACTGAAATATATTTGCATGTAACATTTCACATATATCCAAGGTTACACCACTTTGGTTACACCAAAGGTCAAGGTGCATTGTGGGACAGCAGGCATGTTTCCTGGCATCCAGTTCCTATAAACACCGTCAGCGCATAGCCCTTAAATAAGAGATCATGTGTACAAGACCTTGTGTTTTCTGAAACCCAACCCAGTGAAGCAGCTCCCCAGAGCAGATGCAGGGGGCAGCAGAGAGCACAGGGCTCTCCCGAGTGCAGGGCTGGTAGGCGTCCTTCCCGGCTTCCCGCTCAGACCCGGACGGACAGGCTGCTCCCGGTGGGGCTCACAGCAGTGTCTCCTCCCTCTTGGCCTCCAGGGCCTCCAGCACAGCCTTAAGCCCGGCGATCTGCCCGGCGTGCCTCTCGGCCAACGCCACGGCCTGCTTCTCCAGCCTCCACAGCTGCTCATGGTACTTGCGGCGCATGCTTCGGTATGTTCCCGTGCTTTTGCTGGGAGACACAGCCAATGGCCTTAACGTTAAATGGACAGCTCAGGCACGGCGGCTCAGACCTCCAGTCCCGCTCAGCGGGTTTGAATTGGCACTCTCTCCCCATGGTTTGCATGCGGTCCCTCCAGCTACCCAAAACCGGAAAGCTAGACGAACAGGTCTGTAAATTGTCTGTAGTGTTTATGTGCCGTGCATGGGCTGCCCCCCCGCCACCCCAAGGATAACCCGCGACCTGTGATTCCCGGGGTGTGGTTTGGGCTCAGCCTGACCCTGTGGTAGACAAGTGGTTGAGGAATGAATGGATAGATAGATGGATGGAATGCTGTAGCAAAACTGAAGGCCAACATTTTTTTGAGCATCTTCGTGTCGTACGCTGATTTAAGCCAGGAAGGATTTAACAATCGATACTAAGAAGCGCAACTTGTAGGGCAAACTGTAAGCTGTACCTGTGAGTGAGTGCCAGCTGCGCCATCTCCTCTTCACAGTATCTCCTGCGGGTGGCGCTGTCTGCAAGTGCGGCATCCAGTGACTCGCGAAGGGCCGCCACTCGTCTCTTTAAGAGCTGCTCGCTGCAGGGACACACCCCCTCAGTACTGCACGTCAAAGTGCAATTACATTTGTGCTCTAAGCCACTGCAAATTTTTAATCGGTTTCTCATTCTGTTTGCATTTTCTGTTCCTATTGGCTTCTAACTTTGGAACAGTAACATGATTATGGTCAACAGAGACTTTTGTGCTCTGTTTCTAAGCAACCGTTTAAAGCTTGGCGAAAGATTTACACATTAGTTGCTGGTATGGGCTGTGGGTGTGATCAGATAAATGTCTTCAAGTCTTGCATTGTCCCTGGGATGAGGTCATATTGTGGGCCACTACTAACACAAACTAGTTGCTAGTCTTGAATTAGGATTTCAAAAGCCTTTGAAGTGCTCTGAATCTTCTCACCGTTGCTGCGCGGCCTGGACCTCGCGCAGGATCGTGCGATTTCGGGGACTGGGGCCCGTTCTCCCACAATGCACTAGTGCGCCCTTACTAGCAAGCTTCTCAAACTGCAAAAGACACAACAGCTTTGAAAGTCAGAGCAAACAAAAATGACACTGGTTATTAATTCCAAAGCACAGGTATTAGGCCTAATGTAAGGGAGCAGCTCCTTGTGGCAGACCGGGCCCCTGGCTGAGGAGCTCACCCTCCCCACTGAGTGTTTCTCCTCCAGCTCCTCTCTTAGGCAGTCAGCTATAAGGGCTCCAGCTACGTCCTGCTCCTTCTGCGCCGTCAGCGTCCACTCCAGGTATCGCCTCTCTCGCTCCATCAGTCGGATCGTCCCACGCAGCTCAGACATCTCCTCCTAGGGATGCATTCAGGCACACGCCGAATCTGGGCTGACTGTCTGCCCACGGGGGAGAGCTTCCGGTGCACAAAGGAAGCCCATACGTATCATCATAGGCTACTGAAGTGAGGCAACACCAACCCTGACGGTCACCAGGTCGTACAAGAGGGCCGCCTTTTCTGACCTGGTGTTGCGGGGCTGGGCCGGGTTGGAATCGCCGCATCGAGCCAGGGTGCCCGTGTCGGGGCTGAGTTTGCCCTCTCCCCCAGGTGTCAGCGCGGGGATGCACACCGCAGCCCTGTCTCGCTTCAGGCTTGAGATCCTCTCCCGAATCTCCACCTCCTGCTCCGATAACATGGATGACATCACCCTGGTGAAACATAAAATGGTGAATTGATCTGTGGCCGAAGTTATTGGTTTCATACAGCAATGCATTCATTAATATTTAGAGTTGTGAGCCTCCAGCTGGAGTCAAATAAGCCCACCCTAGTGGCCCAGAGCAGTCAGTTACCAGCATATCCGGGAGCTGGTGGCCTCAGTGCATCTTGGCAGCACTGCACCCAGAACTCACTACAGGACGGACATATGCTCCTCTGCTTCTCCTCTCAGAGCTCCTACGCCCGGCTCTGTCAGGCCAGGCACTGTTGAAGAACTGAAAGTATCCCATCCATGGTGTTCCCCTGGCCCACTGTGACACTCCATTGGATAAGTGGATGGATGGATGGATGCATGGATGGACACTGAAAGGGTACCACTGGTGTTGTTGAAATATGTCCTGCCATCCATGTATGTCATCCTAGATATATGCACTCAGCCATAGATGCACCCAAGAAAATGTTGTGGACAGAAGCTGTCAAATAGGCCACTGGACTATCCCAGCAAGGTAACTAACCCTACTGGGATTAAGTTGAATTGTTTAATAAATGTTAACCCATAACATGGTACAGATGTTATATAATGTCATCTATAACATACTCAATACATAATGTAACTGGAAGACGTGTGGATGGCCAAATGGTAGGTAAAAGGAGCAGACAGTGATAATATTTATGTAATTGCTGAATTTATCAGTGCTAATACTGGTGTATAAAAGTGACCCAACAGAAATTTACATACTTGTTTTTAATAAATAGAGGACAAATCTTAATGTTGAGCCAGTGGCAACCAGGATTCTCAAGGAAGCTGAGAGGGAGCAAAGATGTGGACTGAATCTGGGAGTGAGCTGGGAGGGAGCAAAGATGTGGACTGGATCTAGGAGTGAGCTGGAAGGGAGCAAAGATGTGGACTGGATCTGGGAGTGAGCTGGAAGGGAGCAAAGATGTGGACTGGATCTGGGAGTGAGCTGGGAGGGAGCAAAAATGTGGACTGGATCTGGGAGTGAGATGGGAGGGAGCAAAGATGTGGACTGGATTTGGGAGTGAGCTGGGAGGGAGCAAAAATGTGGACTGGATCTGGGAGTGAGCTGAGAGGGAGCAAAGATGTGGACTGGATCTGGGAGTGAGCTGGGATGGAGCAAAAATGTGGACTGGATCTGTGAGTAAGCTGGGAGGGAGCAAAAATGTGGACTGGATCTGAGAGTGAGCTGGGAGGGAGCAAAAAAGTGTGCTATCTGGCAGGGACGGACTGTGGGTCCCCAAGGACCGGCTTGGGAAAACTGCCCTAGGGTTCAGCCAAGTACATTTAGTTAGTGTAATATGTATATCATCTATCTCCCCAATACCTGAAGCCTGTCCTATTTAGCAGAGGGCAGCAGGCGGGGCTCCGCCCCGGATAGGATGCCAGTCCATCACAGGACATTTGTGCTTTCATATATTTGTCAGGATGATCGACTGGCTTAAGTGATATACTGACAGAAACCCGACACCCACTGCCCCTGAATTAATCATGACAGATGCTGGTATCTATCTGAAGGTACTTTCAATAATGGGCCTACATTTGTCTCTGGAGATGCAATCTCCGGGTTTAGGGCAGGTGTTTCTTGATAAAAAAGACAAAATTATTAAAGTTACCTACAAATCTACATTTATTCTCCTCTGTCCCACGCATCCATGCTGACAGCAGCTCAGACCATTTCTTCATCCTGCTCTGTTTTACAGACCATAGAGCAGTTTTAAATGAACATCTACTGAAACATTCACAAAAACTGAATGTTTATGTGAGTTTTTTGCATTGCTGTTAACTAGCATGTTTCAGTCTTTAAGTAAAAATACACAGTCCACTGAGCTGATGGTCATGCAGACCTGTAATTCTTGCAAAAATAGAAGTCTGGGTCTTTGTAGGTGCTAATTAATAACTAATAAGATCATTTTAGTTATATACAGTGTGTGAAAATGCTAGATGACATTATTGTTTTGGGGGCTGTATGTATTTTATTTTTCTTATTTATACATTCTTGTATATGGAAACATTCATATATTTTTATTACTTCTGTTTATATTTTCTATAGATTCTTACTTATCACATGTACATTCATATTATTTTTACGTATATATTTTCTTACAGTATTTTAAAGCTGCATAAGACAGAGCTTACAAAGTATCAGAGAGACACCGGAAAAAAACGGATGCCACAACATTAACTGCTGTGTTGTGTTGTTATTAAGCAGATGAAATTTGTGTTTGGTTATCAGTTTTAATCTGGAGGGCTGGTTTGCGTGCAGAGATCGTTAATGGCAGCAAAGCAGGCATCAGCGGGGAAGTCCCCCCGCAGGCGTGTGAGCAGACATGTGTGCAGGCGTGCGTGCAGGCGTGTGTGCAGACGTGCTTGGAGACGCATGTGCAGGCGTGTGTGCAGGCGTGCGTGCAGACGTGCTTGGAGACGCATGTGCAGGCATGTGTGCAGAGGTGTGTGCAGATGTACATGCAGACATGCGTGCAGGCATGTATGCAGGCGTGTGAGGAGCGAGTAACCAGAGTCATCACCTGATGAACTGCAATTCGGTGGACATCTTTGGTCATATTGTCAAATACGCATTGTCTGGCCAGTGTGTGTTTCACCATTAATATAATAAGTAATAAATAATAATAATAAGTAATCTATAGGGCTAATCCCATTTCAGATACTGTGTATGTCATCAATAGGCCCTTTTTGGATCAGCAGTGGTATTACAGGTGGATGGATGGATGGATGGATGGATGTTACAAATAGGCTGTTTTGTTGGGGTAAAATGCATGAATTAATGCATTTTTATGAATAGAAATGTTTGATTTGACCAATCCTCAGTTTTAATGAAATGTTTAACAGTATACTTAGTCAGTTTGTCATCCGTATACCACTGACTAAATGCTATTTTAATTTAGTAATTGACATGATTCATATTTAAATGGTTTCTTTCTTTTTTTTCCCACAGCAACAGGCCGCCTACCTTTGCTGGTCGGCAGGCCCTGCGGGTCCCCCTGGTGGACAGGCTGACGCCCCCGCAGTCTCTCTGCTCTCAGCCTGCTGCGGTGGTGCACAGAGCAGCTGCTCCTCCCCCGATCCTATGCAGCAGAAGCAGCAGGTGAGCGCATCGCTAGCGCGCTCAGCAAAGGCGCAGGGAGAAGCGTCTCGGTACGTCACGGAGGAAAGCACCTGCAGTTTCTCCCGCGGCTCCCCGACCGGGTCCGTACAGTGCCATCAGCTGGCCGTAGGCCTCCTCGCAGTCCTCACTGTCAGCCACAGAGATAAAAATCCATGTACTCCATACACATCCATTTCGTTTGACTTGAAATCAGTTCACGGTGTCTCCCAGCAGTAAGCCACTGGGACTGAGGCTTTCCCAGTAACGCACCTATACTTCAGGGCCATTTGCAAGGCGGTGTGGTCGGCCTCGTGTTTGCCGAGAATCATGCTCATCTGTTCGGACTCCCCTTTCCTCCTCTCCAGGGCGGCAGACAGGCGCTCGTTCCGCGCCTTGAGCCTATCGATGCACCTAGAGGAAGGGGCGTCGGGGGCATTGCTTACATTAAGGGCCTTTCAGGGGATCCGGAGAGGCACACAGCCCGCAGTCTCACCTCTGCAGGCGCTCCATGTCTGTCTTCAGCATGCCGACGCTGGGGCTGCAGGGAGCACTGGGGGAAGACGCGCTTCCCCCTGTTGACAGGGCAGGGAAAGCACTGGGGGATCTCTTCGACGTCTGAGGCGACCCGGGGTAAGGAGGGGTCGCCCAGCAGGGACTCCAGGCCTCACTTGATGAACTGGAAGGACTTGTGGGAGGGGAGATGCTGCCCCCTAGTGGCAGGGTTGTTTGGAGGGACAGGATCTGTAAGGCATTGGCAGGATGTGATGACGGAAAGGAGGCAGGGGTTCAGTGGGGCAGGCTGAAACAGCCGCTAGTTCAGTTTAGTTTCTAAAATTAGTAGGACGGAATACAAGGCTTATGGCACATATCATATCACATGCCTGAGGAAATGACTCAGTGCCCGCTCCATATAATAAAGGTGAACAACTTCATGGAAAAACCTCCAAGAATGCTAGATATGTGTTTGCTTTCCACTCCTGTTATCTCCAGTATCAGATCCAGAGTGCTATCGTGGGATGTTGCACCATTTCTTTAAGTACAGTTCAAAGTCATTAAAGACTTTGAGTCATTAAAGCGCTTTCACACAATGCTTGACAGCACTGCGAGATGAGTTTAGCTGTGCCTGTAATGCACATGCGTGTCAGCGTCTAAGCAGCATACCCCGATCCCGAGCGCGTGCCACCACGACACACCTTCCTCTGCAGACGGCTCCTCTCCTCCTCCAGCCCACTCAGCGTGACCCTTGACCTGTCCAGCTCCTCCTCCCGGCTATGCAGATTTGCGCGTAGGCTGCAGTTGTGCTTGTGTAAAGCAAGGACATCTTTCTGGAACTTCTGCCGCTCTTCGGCTGGTAATTCTGAGGAGTACGAGATTCCAAACTCTCTCTCCATCTCGTCTAGGACCTGAGCCACATGAATCGACTGATGAGACGTCGTCATTTCTAACCGAATTCCAATAATGAGATCAGTGGTTTTTTCCGGGGTGCCGTACCTGTGTGACCTTGACCCAGCTCTCTGTAGCTGCAGTCAGGTGTTCTGTGGGCTTCTCATTATCGCAGGCAATATGAGGAGTAACCCAGGCTCTGCTTTGTTTGACGGAACTCTCTAGAGCATCCAAGGCTCCCTGAAGCTGCAGTTCGACACTTTCATCTGAAGAACATCATTTGCATGCAGAATGATATGATATGTGTGCATAACAGTTTCCCGGCAGAACATTTTATTGCCTCAGTGCGATAAAGCAAGTAGCTGAAGTGCTAAAGAAAGACGATAAATCACACAGCGTTTCTTTATTTTGATGCCCAATCTATTTACTTGCTTAACAGGTACCTGTAACACTGCTGTTTAAATAAAGATATTCATAAACCTTCTACAGTGCAAATACCCACCTTTTTCAGCGACTGAACCCTTAGATGATGTGGTAGATGCCTGCATGCCCACTGGGACAGATGCGGGCACTGCTTTGGGATTAGTGGCCATTACTTGCTCTGGTAGGGGGCTCTTATTTAGACACCTATAGTACAAGATTCTGACATTATCAGGGTTGCCAACTTGCCAGCTGGTCAGCAGGCTGGAGCGACACGTTCAATTCGAGAGAAGCCTGCACACACATGCACACTCATCTACATGTATGTAGCAGTTTTATTACCTTGTAAATAGTATGTAGGGTTTGCAAACTTCCCCAGTGCTTTTGATCTAGGTAATTTTAGGTTTATAATGGAATAATATAAATTTGCTGTAAGATTTCTTGCATGAGTGTGATAGTCACACCAGATGCATGAGAGCTGGCAGCCCTGCTTTATGCATGCTTTCAAGTCTATTTCAGGGGACACCTTTCAGCCTCAGCTTAGTACAGGTTTGATACAGAATAGACACAATGTGAAAGCCCATTCTTTCTGATGCACCATACCTGGGTGGCTGCAACCCTGTCATTTTCTCACTCAGGTCTGCTATGACTCTCAGCAAAGTTCCCATGTCTGCTTCACATTGGGCCAGTTCTAGCTGGGAAGGATGTCTCGAGTCTTTGGGCACTTCCTCACATTTTAAGACCTCCATCAGCTCGTCAAATACCCGGATCCCAGAATCCTGAGAGGAATGTAATTGGCAAGAAACACAAGCTGTTATTGGGTTCTGCTATGTAATTTAAATGAGATTGGTAGACTGTGGCTTTTAAACTGTGCATTGTTATTACATGACTTAATCTTTAAACGTATGTCCGTTAGCCTGTTTATCGGGAAGTCATCACCTAGCAGTAGGCCGTAAACCTTTTAGCAGACTGCTTGGATTGTACGGCCTGATTGGCATTTTTTGTTTAACGGTCTTTGTTTTGAGGAGAGGAAAGGGAGGAAACGGGAACATCCTGCAATCCCACTTCCTCTTAGGACAACAATGTTGCTGGGAGAGGCTGAGGACGGGAGGAGAGGTTACTAAAGGTCACGTACTGAAGATAATACGCGATACCATCTCACAGTCAGCCAGTCCACATGCACGGCATTTTAACCCGGTGCCTCAGATAGCTGTCCGTAGTAGTGGTAAAGTAATATGACAAAAAATCTTTATTAGATTAGTCTATTTAAAGAATTGTTAATTTGGAAATAATAAATACTCATTCCTGCATAATGCCGTCATAATCATAGTCAAAGTGGCATTTTAACAAATGTATTAGATTTTATCTCAGTATAATGAACATTGTTTTCTGTCTGGTGGCAGACAGCTTACTCTACCATAACATTATTATGTGTTATTTTACCATTGAAACACAAGGTGTGATACTATTTGTTGGCAAATAGATAAAAAAAAGTGTGTGTCCCTCACCTCTGCGCCTCCAGCTCTGTCCGTCATGTTTGCCCCGTGTCCTGGCTGCCTCTGTCCCCCAACACTGGCCTTGAGCCCCTTGACAGTTTTTGCTTGGCTGATGGGGCAGCTGTTACTGGGCTCGCTGGCTCCCGCCAGCCCAGTGTTCATTCCCCCGCTAACTGCGAGCGCAGCTCTGCTCCCATCTGCGCTCCCACCATCCTCTCCGCATTGTTAGTGACCGCTCACTTTCGTCTGCTCGTCCTGGCACAGGAAAGCATTTGGGGAATTGGAGACATCGTGATGGTGGCCACACCCACTGTCCATGAGCTGTTTCCTTACTCACCAGGGGCCACCCACGTGTCAAAATACATGCATCAAAATGTCAATGGATAATAGAATTGTGTGTCAAAGTATAAGCCTAAAATTAATCAATGAGAATGTATTACCTTAGTACTGTGTGGTGAATAAAGTGTTCAATAAGGTGTGTCTAGTTTTAATTTACTTTTTAATTGTTTTATGTGGAATTACTGTATAATACTTAATGACAGTAACAGTGCACGAAATTTCATGCAAATGGATATTGTATATATGAATAACTAAATACCTGTAACGGTTTTCGGAAAGAACTACAACTCCCAGCGTCGCCGCACTTCCGGCTCGTATCCGGTTTCCGGGTAAGAAGATGGCTTCCTGCATTAAGTAGACGGCCGGGCTTTTATCGCAGCGCCTGCGCTGTCAGCTGCCATATCCGCTATCTTTGCCGTCTCGTCGCTCTCGTATTAACCGTTCGGTATTTGCGCATGTCTCCGGTTTTCCTTCCGTATTAGCGCGTTAATGTCGGGCTGCTAGTTAGGACAGCAGGTTAGCTTCCGTCTGCTCGTCAGTGACGCCGTTAGCTTGCATAACCGGCATGGCGAGCTCCCGTCACTGACCGGCGCCGGGCCGTAGCGCTGATTCCCACGCCCGAAAGCCCACCTGCATCGCGGCCGTATCCGGCGCCATGGACGCGGCCGAGCCGGGCCAGGCCGACGGCGAGGAGCGGGCGGCGGAGGCCAGGCCGCGGACGCGCTCCAACCCGGAGGGCGCCGAGGATCGCAGCAGCGCGCCGCAGCCCGCCGTGGGCAGCCGCAGCGAGGGTGAGGGGGAAGCCGCCAGGAGTGACAGCCCTCCCGGCTCCGCGGCTGCGGCGGCAGGCGCCCCCGCCATCTGCGCCGTGCCCGCCCCCGCCTCTGCCGCGAAGGAGCGGCCGAAGGCTGCCCAGGCCGCCCCTGCGCCCCCGGCGCCCCCCGCCGCGGAGCTCCAGCTCAGGGCGCCCCGAGTCAACTGCCCGGAGAAAGTGGTACGGAGCGGCCCGAGTCTGCTCATGCATACGCTTTATATGCATCTGGCGCTTTCATTACCTTGTACATAGTCCGTAGGGTTTGCAAACTGCCCTAATGCTAATTTTAGGGTTATAATGGAATAACAACCTTAGATTTCTTGTGTGAGCCTGAGCGTCCTGCCAGATGCCTGGGAGCCGGCTGCCCTGTTAGGTCACTGATTGCTTCAGCCCCATATGCCTTCCGCTCCTTTCCTTGTCCTGCCCAGATAATATGTCTGGATCTGTCCGAGGAGATGTCCTTGCAGAAGCTGGAGTCTTTCAATGGGTAATTTCCAGGACCTCTGCCTCGTCTTGTTTGTTTGCATTTAAGATGTAGTTTTTTGGTTTAGTAGTTGGATTTTCATTTTCATCATTTTTTTCCCCCCAAAAACAGATCGAAGACAAACGCCCTCAATGTGTCACAGAAGATGATCGAGATGTTTGTTAGGACGAAGCACAGGATCGACAAACGTCATGAGTTCGCCCTTGTTGTCGTCAACGACGACGCCCTTTGGGTGAGTGGGTGCTCTGGGCAGCTCAGTGGGTTGCACTGGCACTGCACGCTTCCAGGTTAGGGATCCATGTTACGCTCATCTTGTGCAGGTTTCCTTCAGGTCCTCACACATTCCAAAGACATGCAGTTAAATTGGGTAATGTTACGGAGATGTGCTAACACAGGGATGTTAGTGGGTTGTAATTATTAGAGGTGGGAATCACCAGAGACCCCACGATACGATATTATCACGATATTTAACTCGCGATACAATATTATTGCGATTTTAAACATTCTGCGATATGCTAAGTATTGCGATACGATATATTGTGATAATCACGT
>JAODKM010000032.1:1243300-1263291 GCA_026780845.1 Petrocephalus sullivani
CTGTGTGGTCTGCACTATGACTCGCTCAGCTACTTACGACAACTGCACCAATGCCAACATGGACTGTGTGGTCTGCAATATGACTCGCTCAGCTACTTACGACAACTGCACCAATGTCAACATGGACTGTGTGGTCTGCACTATGACTCGCTCAGCAACTGACGACAATTGCACCAATGCCAACATGGACTGTGTGGTCTGCACTATGACTCGCTCAGCAACTGACAACAACTGCACCAATGCCAAAATGGACTGTGGGGCCGTGATTCGGCACAGACCTCCTTATTTACTGTTATATCAAGCGATTATTATCAGTATTTTAAACTAAATATTACAAGTAATTAGAACCAAACTCAGCTGCTTTTGTCTCATGTAATGCTATACTTTGACAGCAGCATGGTACTTCAGAAAAAAAACTACAATTTTAACCGCAAAAAGGGTACTTCAGTACAGTTACAAGTGCACGACAAATGCAAAAAAAGAATAGATGATTAAACAATTTGTTCGTTATTGTCCAGAGCTGGACCAACCTAGACAAACACTATCTTCAGTCAGCTCATTCATTCTGCAAAAATAGCCCCGTTTGCAGGATGTTGTTTGGTTCACAATGTATCAGTGAATTGTAAAGAATGTGGAAAAAGGAGTCTAAGACTCTGCCCCCAGCAAGGATGCTGAAAACAATGAGCGCTGCGTACGGGCCGTCCCGCGCGCTGCAGAGGTGCCCAGGGCCCTCGGGGTCAGCATAGACCTTTCCCATCACATCCTCGAGGAAACCACCTTTTCAGCAGTTTGCTCCCTGGCTTTCCCTTAAAGACCCCGTCACTTACTTATGACCACGCAAACAGGAAAAAATACAAAAACGCCACACAGGTCTCCCTCTATTGTATTTTTATTGCATTGTATTTTTCCCCGGCTGACATGGACTGACCTTCATTTAAGACACCTTCCTCAATAAGCTCATCCTCGCTGAAGTCGATGAAGGCTTCCGCGTGAGCCAGAGCCTAGGGACCAAGGAAAACAACATCGAGGCAGTTTGCAATCAAGGGCCCAAACCGCATGCGAGCGGGCGTCGCGGCCCATTAAAGACAGCTATCCTCCACATCGTGTCAAAATATTAGTGACAGACAATGCCGTCTTACTGCCATGGAATTATTTGGTTTACAATCTAGCAGAAACACAACCCCTATAGTTACATAAGTAATAAGTTACTGGATTTTGCATTGTGTTCAAAAACACCCGTTGGAGGCTATTTCTGAGCGCATTACAAAAACACCCGTTGGAGGCTATTTCTGAGCGCATTACAAAAACACCCATTGGAGGCTATTTCTGAGCGCATTTACAAAGAGCGCGAGTGGTTTCTGCAAAAAGTTTTAGTCCCCGTCTTTGCGTAGCAGCAAAGGTTTCACCCAGGCCGGTGTGTCACTTATGTTTCGAGAAAAAAAAGAGAAATAAGACTGACGGCTTCTCCAGGAAAGGTTTCCTCAGGAAAGCTCAATTTAGCTTCTTTCTCCAGCGAAAGGTGATGTCTAATGGGCATTTACGTAAATCGGCATGCAGGGGCGTGCTCTGCAATGCAGCAAGGAAAAACGACAGGCTTGACCTGTCTCCAGATTATGATGTACAATCTGTTATGTTTACAAGCCACCCGGTTTTGTGTTTGCACCCAGTTTAGGAACCACACCAGACATAAACAATGCTCAGAGTGAGCAACTGGAAGTTAGAAAGACTATGCTCAAATCGGGAATTACAGAAGAATCATTACCATGATACACCTATTGTCCACTATTCAGTTTTTTTCTATAATTAGTGACTCAGAGTAGGCCTATACACAGCTTCTGGAAGTCCCGTTTTAAGGAAAAGAGGGATTTCTGACAGTATTCCCATCAGTAAAGCCTCAAATTATTTGGAAAAGCATCTCTAAGAAACCTCAGCTTTGGTAAACATTCTCAAAATTCCAAGGGATCTAGAGACAGACTGTCCATCACCTACGCCCATGTAAACCATTATAAAAACAAATCTGACAATAACCAAAGGCAGAGGTTATCCTGCGCAAACAATAATCAAACACGAAGCAGAAAACTTTGCAATTTTCCAGAATATTCAACTTCCACAAAATTACCAAAGTATTAAGGTAAAGAATAAGCATTAAACACTGAATAATAGCATTTTTAAGAAAAAGACTGATTTAACACAATCTAAAGGTCTTTATCATGGATTCCTAATGTTGTAGGAAAATAACACACAGCTTTATGAATACATTCATTGCAGCCTTGACTTAATTTTAACACATAGAAAAGTTATACTTTTGAAAAGCAAACTTTCAGCTCTTTAAAGCAAGAAAAATGCAGTGCTTATACGGATGCACAGAATGCTTCTCTGCCTGAAGGGAATCATCTCACAGTGTTGTACGCCATACCTCACCTACTGCTAATGTCCCATCCTTCAACCCCTTTTCAAAAAATGCTTGTGAGAATCCCAGTTACGAAACGCTGCATCATTAACAATGTGGTGATGAAATGTACTGCTGGGTGTGACAGTGTATTTAAATCAAAACTACTGTGTATATAAGCCATGGTAAAAGAAATTTAACATAAAATATTACACCAGGATAGTTCCATTTTAATTCTTTTGCTAAAACGTTTTTTCCTCACCATTTTTGATTTTGATTACATTTGGGGAGTGAATTAGATGCCTTCCTTAATCCCCTTTGAGATACAGTGCCTCTGCTGCACAGTGGGTGGAAAATGTGTTTTCTTATGAGCTGTAATTTTAGTAAATATTACAGCTACGTGGCTCGGATAAGGCTTGGTGGAATTGTCGGAGAGAGTACTTTTTCTTAACTTTGTTTTTTCAAGGTCAAAAAAAGAGTGAAAAGGTTGGAGTGGTTTTTCTTATAGTGAAAAACAGTCATGTGTCGCTTAACTGCAGGGATACATTCAGCGATTCAGCGATTGTGTGCTGGACAAACATCAGCGACTGTACTCACACAAGCCTAGATGGCACAGCCTACTACGCACCTAGGCTACAGTCTGCTTTTCATATGCAGAAAGAGTACACTCTAAAAATAAAAAATAAACTAGCACCATAGTTACCAACAAGTAGTACATACTGTATGTGCTATACTTTTGCATGTCAGGTTTGTTTACAGCATGCCCACAAACGTGCTGCATTGGGTTGGGGGGTGGCCAATCTTATCCACAAGGGGCCGGTGTGTATGCAAGTCTTTGAGATAACCTTTAGATCAGCTGTTCAAACCCAGGTGTGAGGAGGACTCAGCCATTCAGTCCTCTAATTAGTGACCTAATCACAACGCAGACACAACGGCCCTTTCCGCCCACGCCTGCCCCACGATGTCTCCAAGCTATAAGAATTCCACGGCTCCATGACAGAATAATCTTTCATTTGGTTCCTTAAAATGCATAATTTGGTGTTAAAATTAGTTTTAAAATACAATTTTTGGGCCTCTGAAGGAGGGGTGTTATATCACCTGATTGGGAAGATGGTACTCTTTACCTCCTTTCAAATGAAAACGTGACAACTTCTGTTATTATTTAAAGGGGCACTTTAATATGCCGGAGAGGTCCAGCCTAATATTTGTTTTTTCCCCACAGACTGACATTTCTTTTTAGCTCTGTAGCAGAAGTGAGAATTATGATACACACGGCAAGTGGGACCTGCAAACTCTGAGCGAGTATGAAGCGCAGCCTGTTTGCGGCCCATAGATTCATCATCTCTAATTAGCTGGAAAATGCAGCCTTTCGATGAGAGTGAAGTCTGTTTGGCCTGCATGACATTCAGACTAATGGGAAGAAGGCTAAGGAACATCCTGCTTTGAGGGACCGGCTAAGCCACTGGCAATCTGTTCTGTATGTTATCATAACAATCAGTACATGTCAACAGAAATAAATGTCTGGTATAATATGGCCTGTGAACCTGACCAGTGGCTAGTCTGGGCTTTATCTTGTCAGGACAAAAGAGAAATTCTCTGTCCTGCAAAACACTTTACACACTTTGGGCTATTTTTATGAAATAAGCAAAATAAGAGAGAGTGTGACCAATGTGTATTTTCAGTGTTTTTTAAAATAAGTTGAGAGTCCCGTAACTCCCTAATCACTTTTAGGTGCTTATCTTGTGATGGAGACCAAGTAACAGGTCAATGCCTTCTATCCAAGTACTAAACAAACATGTATTTGACTATTTAAAAAAAAAAAAACACTGTACGAAATGTACTAAAAAAATGCAGTTCACAAGATGAAAAAATAAACTTTGACTTATATTTATAAAAAACTCTGAGCTTTCCAACAAGCGATACCTGAGCCATAATAACTGTAATCGTGAAAAAGTTACAGCTCGTAAGAAAACATCATGGGTTATCGGTTTTTTGCCACCTGCTGTCTAGAAAAGGCACTGTACGGCAATGGGGAATTTTTGTTAAAAATAAACAAAAAACATTTCTGAGCCCTAAAACGTATGTGTAATTCATACACCAAATTGAATTAAAATAAAAAATGGTGATGAAAAGGTTGAACTGAAATGCAACGACAAATTAAGAACATATTACTGAGGGATTGCGCCTCTGAAGATTATCAATTTTAAGAAGATACGAGATTGAGCTGCTTGGTGGCGGCGACAGCTAGCAGCCAAAATCCTAGCAACACTTTCGGACTAAACCATCCTTCAGAAAAAAATAAATAAAAAATTCCACAACAGGCTTAAAAACAAGAAACAGTAAGTGAGGGTGCAGATGTGCCGGTACCCTGGCCAGACGCTGGCTCCAGCCCTGGTAAAGGCGGCTCAGGTCCCCCCCCATCTGCCGCAGGGCCTGCCTTCTCTGAGCTTCAGTTTCTGCATGGATCAGGTCCCCCAAGCCCTCGATCTCCGTCAGGTCCAGCTTGCCAGCATGGAAGGCCCGTCTGGTAAACTCGCCAGCCTCTGCCGGGCGCACGCCTGGAACACTCCCTAAGATGGACGCCCTGCGTTTAGAGTAAGATTCACCCCCGGGGTAGGACGCCATCTTATCAGGCAACATTTTCATGGCCCTAATGGAAAAGATGCAGCAGAGATACGGGGGGACAGTGATCTTACTGATTGTATATCCCACCACGTATTACGGCTTATGAACAATTAAAAGCTCATACATTAGATCATATTTGTCTGTCTATGAGTAGCAATTGAGTAATAACTGCAGTATTCATTTAGAAAAGTATTATTAATAGCATATTTCGTGCTTTGTCTAATATCTCCATTAAAACATTTTAAATCTGTTTTGGAAGGAACGTTTTAAAATTGACTTGTACACTAGCGCCCTCTAGCAGTAAAAGGCATGAACAGCATGACCCCAGACGGGTATATGATCTTTACTTAGCAACCGATGGTACTTAAAGAGGAGCCCCAATGGCAAATGAAGAAATTGTGTGCAGCTTAAAGAGGAGCCAAATAAAGGAATGGTGTGCTTTTTTAGGGGGGGGGGGGGGCTTTGCAGCTCATTTATATTTACAGACCACCCTTTTAGAGGCTCTTGCCTTACCGAGGGCTTGCAGCACCCCAGCGACGACAGCAGGACCCCCGTGTAAGTGGAGCTCCGCACTGTCCTCTCCAGTGAAGCTGCGCGGTCCTGAAAGCAGGCGCACTGAGATGTTGCTACAGCCCGGTTTTCCGCCACTGAATGTACGCGATATGTTACAACCATATGTGCCCCTCCCTGGACAACGGACCTGGGAACCAGAGCACGAGTGCCCGGTCCAGCAGCTCCCGGGAACGGGGGTGGGTGATGCTGCGGAGGACCGCGGTCCTGGGGGCAGGCAGGCCCCGCGTCAGACCGGCCATGCTTTGGAGAAGCAGAGCAGAAGCGGGCCCGCTGACCCGCACCACCGCCACGCCGCACCTCCCGTGTCCGGAGGACAGCGCGAAGATGGTGTCGGCATCGTGCAGCGCTCTGCGGCGCAAAGCCCCCGGCACGTTAGATCTGCCCGGAAAAGCGAAAGCCGAGTCACATCCGAGATCAGAAAGTCCCGTAAAATACATTACAGAAGGAAATTAAAGCGGGCATGCTTTCGGTCCTTATTCAGTAATTACTACCAATTAAATTACTAATAATTAAAAGCAATAAAAAAGAAACGTTAGTAATTATTCATATTAACAAACCTGAATCCCTTTCTAATGAATGAAGATATTTTCCAAATCCCTATAGAATTTAAAAACATTTCATTACACAAAACTACTGTCTATTTTAAAACACCACGGGTGCTTCCGAACACAAACTGTCAGATTAAACACATGTGTTTTTCCTTTGCACGCCTAACTACTCTCAAAATAAATGGCGTACTTTCACCCCTCCAATCGGATTCTCTGATTGGTTAAGTTAATATACGTCATACAATATTCGCCAATTTTATTGGTCTGTCTTCCTTCAATCAAAATCAAAACCCTCCGTTTTGTGGGCTATCGTAATGCTTCCGTGTGACAGACCGATTTATACCCAGAAACTTTCCAAATATGTTATTTAGTATCAAGTATTATTTATTTTCTTAACAATAAATAAATCCAATGACAGAATTTAAAAAGTTACAGATATTTTGAGCATATTTTCCTTTTTCAGAGATATGGTACATTTTTCTACAACGTAAAGTCAATTAAATATATAGTAAAGGTGGAAATTAATAATATTTCAAACACAAAATGTGTCCATTTGTCTTTCTGTAGTTAAACGATTTCCCCATTACGGTATTTTTTTTATGTATTATATATTCGTTTATTTATTTTTCTGTTTGGTTGTAGGTTTATATGGATTTAAAATCGCCCCTTGATTTTTAAGTGATACAGTTCATATAATTTAATCTAAAATGAGTCTTTCATGATTAAATCCTCATTTGTTATGCCAGTAGCGGTGATGTAACAATTAAGATTTAGACTCGATACAGAATCATCAGTATAGTTACATTTAATGTGCTGGCACATATGTCACTCAGGGGCATGTTCCCCGAGTAGGGTTAGGGCTACATCTGTCATCTCATTTGTGGTGTTTTCTGTTTGCTCCCTATGACAGGATCACAGAAACACAGACCTAGAAATGTGTGGGCTTTTGATGTTTTATTACACACCGGAAGACAATCTTCATTTCAGGAGTGTATCCTTGTTCACGTGTCATGGTTCCCGGCGTTGTTTTCCCACAGAAAATATTTGTGTCAGTCAGTCAGTGGCATTAATGAGTCACTGGCAATGTTCTGCCTGTCCCGTTGCAGAGCCCTGCGGGTCGTTTCTGGTCTCAGCAGTGAAGTGGTGAGTAAGCAGGATTCAGGCTGGAGATCTGCCTCTGAGTAAGACTGAGGAATGAATCACTGAGGCTGAGCCCCCCCGACACACACGTTTCAAAACCTGTGTCTCCCGACCCCATCCTTGGAGACCCACACTCGGTCCATGTTTTTACTACCTCCAAGGTCCCTGCTGACAGTCCACATTTTTGCTCCCTCCCAGGCGATCTGTCTGTGGGTCCCTGAGGACTGGACTGGGAAACACTGTTCTAAACCATTAGCACTTTGCCTGCAGTCAGTACTCTCTTAAGTCAGTAGATATTCATGTTCTTTATGGCATGGTAAATATGGCCTATACATATATACATATCAGCCCTGCATGCATCTCCCTTTTAACGCTTGAGCAGGGCACACACGTATAGCAGTTATAGGGCTTTTCAGAAGTACCGGACAGCGGCACAACCTTGGGATACATTTGTCTAGGCTCAGCAGAACATTCTGTCTCAAGCTTTTGCAGATGTGTTTAGCTTTGCAGCTAATACCTTCTTTTATCTTATCATGTCAAGGTCCACATGGTTAGTAAAACAAAGGTGGGTTTCATCTTTGTGCATCAATCGGAGTACATCTTTGCAGCTGAATACATTTCAGCACTCCCTAGTGTGTGTGCAAGTAAAACGTAAATCTAATGAGAACAGTTAACTTAACTTACAGCAATAGAATTACATCATACAGAGTCTCTGCATTCAGCTGTGTTAACTACCTAACATTCTGTTAGACACACATACAAACATTGCCTGTTTACATTCATACCTTTGTAGGGATTGTCCGTTCATTTTTATGGGAAAAGCCGTCATCCCAACAATGACATGCTTAACCATAAATAACCATACAAAATACAAGACTTTTGGCCTTGTGCCTTGTGCTACCTGGGGTAAGATCCAGCCCCCTCCCCCCCAGTGACCCAGACTAAGATAAGTTAGAAAATCAATGAATGGATTTAGTTGATTATGTTCATATCCAATGCAAGTCAAGCGCTATGATATTTAGTAGAGTGACATATATTTATGTCAGTAATTATTCTGGCAGGCAGACAGGTGGTGTAGTGGTTAGGGACGCAACTACTTAATCTAAAGGTTGCCAGTTCAAGTCCCTGATCTACAAGTACCGCTGAGGTACCTTGAGCAAGGTACCATCCCCAAGCACTGCTCACGTAGCTGCCCCTACTGTGTCACATGGCTTAAAAGCAAAGGACACATTTCATTGTTGCACACTGTGTGGTATGTTGTTCTTACTCTACTGATACACCAGGTCAGTATGTGATCAGTTCAAGGGCGTAGATTTGCTCTGGACATTGGTGGGGACCTATGACTAAGTGGATTAAATTATTGGTGGGTCATTTCAATGGTCGGAGGATATTGGTGGGGACACGTCCCCTCCGTCCACCCTAAATCTACGCCCCTGGATCAGTTAATCAATCTAGCTGATATCAGGCTAATCACTAAGAAGCCGTGTGTTACCTCTTGGTTGTTACCAGCACTGGTATAATTCTAATTCTGGCATCCCATCCAGGGTGTCCCCTGCCCTGTGTGCCGTGCTTCCTGGGACGGGCTCCAGGCTCACTGGGAGCCTGCACTGAGGAAGTGGTTACGGAAAACAGATGGAAGGACAATTCTAAAATTGTTTTAAATAGATGTATGCAATTCAGAATTTTGAAAATGTAGCACATATGTTGCAGAGCATCACTGTAATGAATGTGCATTATACGTCATTGATATATTCCCTTCGTGAGGTGGCGCGTGGCTCTCGCCTCCAGGGCTGCGGTTCAAATCCCACTAACACTCTGTTCTACTTTGAGACTTTGCGGTACCCAGCTACCCGGCACGAAGTAACAAGAAGACACTGGCGCAAAAATACCAGCCTGCCCTTACATCTTACATCTCCATAGTTTGATACCGTCTCACTAGATGGGTAGACAACTTGTGAACAGAGGTGCAGAAAATACAATAAAATTAAATTATGAAAAAATCCAAGGCTAACCTTAGCAAAAGAAGGAACGTTAAGCTTCCTAAATTTGACTGATCGATCCACCGGCATGATACCCCCCACCCCAGAATGGCAAATTTTACCGACAGCATTCCCACCCCCACCCTGACCGGTAACACTGACCGCTGGCATCCCACACCTTGATTAGATCAATGGCAAGAAAAAGTATGTGAATGGGAATTCCATGGGACCCCCCCAGCCATGGCAGCAATAACCTCAACCAAGCGCTTCCTATAGCTGTGACCTCCCACCCATGGCAGCAATAACCTCAACCAGGCGCTTCCTATAGCTGTGGATCAGACCTGCACATCATTCAGGAGGAATTTTGGCCCATTCTCTCGGGCAGAACTGCTTTTCTCTGCCACATTCTTTGGACGTCTCGTGTGTGAGGCTCTCTTCAAGTCAGTCCATAGCATCTCCATTGGGTTGAGGTCTGGGCTCTGACTTGGCCACTCCAAAAGGTGGATTTTCTTCCTCTGAAGCCATTCTGTTGTGGACTTGCTCCGGTGTTTTGGGTCATTATCCTGTTGCATTACCCAACTTCTACAGAGTTTCAGCTGGCATACAAACATTCTCACATTATTATAATATTATATAATTATATTATAACACTTGGGAATTCATCTTCCCTTCAATGATTGCAAGCTGGCCAGGCCCTGATGCAGCAAAGCAGGCCCAAATCATGAGGTTTCCTCCACCATACATTTGGAATGATGTTTTGCTGATGATATGCAGTGCCCGTTTCAGGCCAGATGTAGTGCCGCGTGTTCTTTCGAAATAGAGTCAGACCTCCCTTATCCGGGTACCACCAATATTTGGGCACCTCCCTCTACCGGGCAGCTCTAGGCAGGCGCACATGCGCGAGTTAATGTTACACAACCAGCAGCGGTTGTTACGAGCCCCAGTCTAGGGTTGGGGCGTAACAGAGTGAAAGGGAAAGGGGACATGGAGTAAGGGAAGGATAGGGTGTGATGGACAAGGGAACACACGTGGACAAAGGGGTATTTTTTCCTATATTTTTCTGTTTTTATTGACACGCCATGGACACAGACCAAATAAACCCAGTGCAAAAGGACTCAGGAGTGACTATAGCGAAAACAAAACTCAGCTTCCGAACGCAACCCAAAGCTAACTTACCTAAGTGCATTGAAAACAAACCACAACAACACATTCTACACCTTAGTCCCTATCCAAACAACCGCATACAGCATAAGCTCGCAAAACAAAACCTGCAGTCATGCCCTATGCACCTGACACACACACACAGATCAAAGCGTCAAAGTCCGAGGGGCGCGTGAAGACTGGAACCAAAAACCGGGCGAGAGTTTGGAACCACATAGCAAGTAAACCAAAGTGAAAATACAGACATGGGCAAAGCGAAAATCTGCGAAAAGCTGCTGGCTAAAAACTGGATGAGCACTGCGAGAATTAAACGGGATGATTCGCTAGCTCAGACGGAAATAACATCCCATTATAAGCCTTGCACCTCATAAATATCATGTAGTTTGTATCTGTACACATGTACGTTGTACTATAATGTTCTAAATTACGGGCATTTCTTACTTACGGGCGCCCCTTGGTCCCATTCTGCCCGGATAAGGGAGGTTTGACTGTAGTCCCATCTTAATTTCATCAGTCCACAAAACATTTTGCCAATACCGCTGTGGAGCATTAATGTGCTCTTTCGCAAACCTCAGATAAAAACCTGCAGCAATATTCTTGTTAGTAAGCAACAGCTTCCTTTCTGCTGTCCTGCCATAGAAACCCTTCTTCTTCAATGTTTTATGTACTGTAGACTCATGAACACCGATGTTCCAATGACGCCTGCAAATCTGTGGCTATCACTCGGGGGTGTTTCTTTACCCCATTGATGAGTCTTTGTCGTGCTCTTGGCGTCATTTTGACTGGGCGCCCACTTCTTGATAGAGTAGCCACAGTCCCAAAGTGTCTCCATTTGTAGATCGTTTGCCTAACTGTAGACTGCTGAATTTCTAAAGTCTTCGAAATCACTGTGTAACCCTTGCCAGCTTTATGTAAATTAACAATTCTTGATCGTAGATAATCTGAGAGCTGTTTTTGGCGAGGCATGGCTCACATAAACGAGTGGTTTTTGTCAGCCAAAGTAGCTCTAGTCCACACCTCCAAACTCATTTTCTTAACAAGACTCCAGGTATGCTCACACCTGACTCCAGTTAGCTTTTTTAAGGTCATTAACTCAAGGGTTCACTGTTCCCACTAGCACTATGAGATTTTTATGGTTGTTCTCAATAAAGACATGAAAGATTAGAATGTTTTTGTGTTATTATACTCACATTATATTTGTCAGTATCCTTGATTTAGATGAAGATCAGATCACGTTTTATGACAAATTAAAGCAGAAAACCATGAAATTCCACAAGATTCACATACGCTCTCTTGCCACTGTATATTATTGATGTTCCATCACTTATATTTCCTCCTCGTTTCCATTTTAGTTCCAGAAAAATAGCTAAAATAGTCCACTTAAGGCGCCCCTACCCATGACAACCACAGGGCCCTGAGTAAGGTAACCAAAAAGCTACCACTGGGGTATCCTGAGTAAGGTACCTCCCCACAACCAGCAAGGTACCACTGGGGTACCCTGAGTAAGGTACCAACCCACGGTCACCAGGGTACCTTGCGTAAGGTACCGCCCCACGACCAGCAAGGTACCACCGGGGTACCCTGAGTCAGGTACCGCCCCATGACCCTGTGTAAGGTACCACACTGCCCACTTCTATGGTACATGTGGGATAAATGCAAAGGGCATTTCACTGTAGTGCGTCAACAATGACAAATTTTCACTTCACTTTGAATCATGCACCCCTTGCAAATGCACAGGGGTCGCTGAGCAAACCCTTTTCTTTGTTGGTTGCTGTCATTGCGATAGTATAAAGGATTCACTAGTGCTGCATCAAACTTGAAATAATACCAGAAAGGCGATGGTAAGCGTAAGGATCCCCGGTGTGCGTACCAGCGTGTCTGAGCTGGCGTGCGTGCGTGCGTGTGTGTGTGTGTGTGTGTGAGAGAGAGAGAGAGAGAGAGAGAGAGACTGTCTTTACCCTCTCCTCTTTGTCCCTCCTACCAAGACTCGCTCCGGTGCGCCATCCATCCGCATGTAGCCTCTCCCGCTGCAAACCAGGATGAACCACAACAACCTTCATCTCACTTTCACGTCCATTTAAACTCTCACCCCCCCGCCGCCCCCCGGCTCCGACCGGCCTCGGTCTATGCTACCCTGACCCAGCACATCGCACTGCCTTCTCCCCCGGCATCGGCGACACTCGCTCCCCCCCTGGAAGCAGCATGCCCGAGACGGGAGCGGCGGCCGACAGCGAGGGCGCACGGCACCGACACCGACCGCAGGGAGACGGGGACAAGGCAGACAGCGGCGCCGCTGCCCAGCACAGCTCCTCCGGGGTCCTGGGTGAGTGTGGCTCGTGTTTGGGGGGCGACGTGCCCGGGATGCGAAGGGGGAGCCGGGCTGCTTATTGCACACAATGAGGCGGCCGCAGACGCGCTCCGTCCTTTTGTCTGCGGACCCCCCCCCCCGCCCGCGCGGTAGAGGAAAGCCCCCCCTGGAAATGGGATTTATCGCCGGTGTGACGCTGGGAAGTGGCCCGCTGCCTTTGTCCGCGAAGGTCACGGGCAGCATCGCGGCTGTCAGGCGCCTGTGCGCCGCTTCGCCGGAGCCCCCGGAGCCGCAGCCGAGCGTGCCGCGGCGCCCCCGTCTCTCCGGCCGCAGGAACTTTCCCAAGTGATGCTGCGGGCAGGGAGGCGACACGGGCTCCGCTTCCCGGCCCAAGCCGCCCCCCTTCGCCTTTAATGGCTCTGCTGGGGGTCTTTCCCTCCCCAGGCTGGAATGACGAAAATAACGCCAAACGTTCCCAATCGCCCCCCGTTAGAAGCGGGACGTCGGCCGGGCGGGCCGTGGGATGCGGTGCCGGAGCGGGGCAGCCGAAGCTCTGCGGGCGGCTGCGACCTCACGCCACACCGGCACGATGTCACAATGTAACCGCGCCGGAGACAGTATCCGCTGTATCCGCTATACCCGCTATGACCCCGTCCCTGCGATGCTCATTAAACTACTCTCATGCAGCGCGCTCTCTGTAACTCTCTAAAATTATATATCCCATATATCCGTTTTTTTTTTAGAAAAGTTCTTACAGCCCGGCTGAGCGCGTCCCCGCATGTGTGCGGGAGCGGGCAGCTACATGCGGGGTACGCGCGCCCGGCTCTCATGCCCCTTGCAGGCTTCTC
The DNA here is from genome assembly GCA_026780845.1 of Petrocephalus sullivani. Classification (NCBI taxonomy): domain Eukaryota; kingdom Metazoa; phylum Chordata; class Actinopteri; order Osteoglossiformes; family Mormyridae; genus Petrocephalus; species Petrocephalus sullivani. The sequence continues at coordinate 1,256,872 of JAODKM010000032.1, forward strand.
CTGGCACGTTTGCAGCTAGCGGCCCTGTGCCCCCCCGTCCTTATATGGGCCGGCTGTGCACAGAAATGCGTCGCCGACATCCCCCCCCCCCCCCCGAAAGGAAGACGCGTCTCTGCTGGGAATGGGGAGACCCGTGTATGGCCGCCTCTGCTCACGGCGACACGCGTGTTTCACCGGCGCCGCATCCGCAGCCACTGCAGCGGAGGGATGCGGGAGTTACGAGGTGCGAGGCGATGCTTTCCCCGGGACTTCCCAAATCCCCTCTGCATTTGCTGCCTAGTGTTATTCTGCTTTGTTTACAATCGCTGGTGCAGGATTATATCTGCACTGGGCGTTCCGTTTGCTCATTCTTTCTGAAGTCCAGTGCAACCACCGGGCCTGTTTACAAATTAACTTGAATTCCCCCCTTGCATGTCTGCACTGTCAGAAACAAAAGTACCAATTTGTACCTTTGAGGGTACAATTACTTGTCACTGGGGCTTAGGGTTACCACCTAATCCATGTCAGGGAGGGCACTTGGAGCTAGGACAGGATTTGTAAACTACTCTTTCAGTTAAAAGGACCTGGATTTCACTTAAGTGCTGCATTCTTGCTGCGTGCTGAATGTTCAGTCTCCTATAATCATGCGTGTGTCACTAATGTTAATGCGAAAAGGCTGGAGGAGTCTTTCAATCAAGGAAACAAACCAGTCAAAGCACAAGAAGAACTGAACTATTTAACCAAATAGCAAAGGAGTCTTTCAGCTTTAAAGTGGTTTATAAAATCTGTAGTAGCTAAAAGTGTCCTTTCGGACATGGATTCGCTGGTATCCCTACTGGGGTGGTACCCTCGCGGGTTCGCCAGTTGTACCCCAGCTGTTGGTAAATGTACCTTTTAAGGTACAGAAATGGACTCTGAGAATCAGAGGGGATGCATTAATGTTGTTTGTCCCTTGGGGTAAAAACCCGTAGCAGGGTGGTACCCTTTTCTTTCTGACAGTGTGACATTGTGGAATTTGCGTGTCAGAATTTAACCATGCATTTACGTAGTTATTATGGAAGTGTGGCGTTCATGAAAACTAAATATCACATTTTGATAATGAGTGGATTTCAATGTAAATATATCAAGTAGGTGGAACTCATGATGTTATTCTAGTTGCGCTGTTGCACTTTTCTGTCCATTTGATTTGCTGCATGGTAGCCTAAAAGACCATCCGCACCCCCCACCACCAAAAATAAATAAATAAACAAAAAACAACATAGCGGCATTTTTTGTGGGGTTAGCTGTCTGTGTAATATTAATGCAATAATTAACAAAAGCATCTTAATAGCAAATGTATTATTAATATTTGGTTTGATTCAATATTAGATACACACCTTCATTTTCTGCAGAGCTGACTGGTGATGATTGAACCACTCCTAGCACTTTCAAATGCAGAAATCCATGCAGATATGGGTTAGGGGTACAGCAATATTGGGGAATGTTATTACATGTGTCTAACGATGGACGGGGATGGTAGTTTGCTATAACGCTAGAGACGCAATCCTGAAAGGAGTGACATCATCGTGCCGGTGTCACCGCTCTCTCCGGGATCTGCTTTCAGTATAAAGCTGAGCTGCTAATTTCTGCAGAGTGATCTCAGATATTGCTCACTGCAGGGTGACCTTCATGCTAGTTGCACAGTGTTTCCTGCCATCGGTTAAAATAATTTAAGCCGCCATAGAATCTGAGTGTGTCTGACTGTGTCATTTCACCTGAGTGAACGGTAATGGCCGGAGCCGTGTAGATACGACGAATCTAGCGATTAAGTTAGATGGATAAATTCAGGAGTTCAGAGGATAGACACTGGCTTAGCTTAGCATCACTGTTACACAATATACTGATTCAAATGCTATTGAAATGGCGAAGTGGTCTGCTTTGGCTGTGGTGTTTTTTCAGCGGTTTTTAGATCTGTTGAACTTTTAAAAACTTTCTTTACGTTATAATCTAGGGGTGGGGAACCTGTTCCATGGAGGGCCGGTGTGGGTGCAGGTTTTGGGGATGACCCCTCTATCAGCCAATAATAAAACAGTGGTTGTCAATTCTAGTCCTGACAGAGAGGTCATCCCAAAAACCTGCACCCACACCGGTCCTCCATGAGGTCGAGATTCTCGTACTGTGAGTGAAAGGGAAATGTATAGCCAGAAAGCCTGGTAAATGTCCCTGTGCATTGGCTATTTGTGTCCATTTATGGCATGCAATGCAGGGAATGACACACTGTGAATTCGTTTTTGAATTTGAATTTTAATGTATTATTGAAAACTGAGATAATGAAAGTTGGGACACTTTGCAACAATATTGATCACCTAATAAGTAGAACTGTTGTATACACTAAAGCACAGACATGAAGTCTGTGCCTCTTGGTAGTGTTTCAGTTTGAAAACACAGTTATACAAGCATCTGTGTGTGTGAGTGTTTGCGTGCTACGCGTGTGCCTGTCCTGCGACGCACTGGCGTAATATACAGCTGTGTTTCACAAGGTAGCTTTGCAGATCAGATAAGCGGACATTGCAAATGGATGGCTGGAAAATAGCCAGGAGCGAAGTCTCCATCATCGCGGCGATGGTCACATCAGTGTGCCGGGGGCTAAGAAGCGCAGTGCATGTGGTGCACTGTAAGAGCGCCATTGTTCCGCTTAGTGTGTCTCTGTGTATAAATAAGCTGGAACATGTATTTCAGGTTCCAGGCTTAAGGCAATTTAGTAGCGGATAAGCAGATGGGGTCTGGATAGATGGGGGGAGCACGTGTGCATACAGTGCATACACAGGCAGACTCTGTGTTCGGGTCCAGGAAGTACAAATCCAGACCAACCAGCTGAGCACTCTGTGACTGTGACTCTGTGACTGTGACTCTTTATACTCAACAGGTTGGTTGAAACAAAACCTTGGTCTGGATTTAAACTTTCCGGACCTGGACTTGTCTGTAATGGATTACTTTTGTGAGTAACTTCCCCAGCACTGTACGCAGAGGATGCAAAGCAGTACATGCCAGCAATCCAGGAAGGCAAGAAATAATATTCCATCCATGAAAAATAGTCTGTATTCCTCAAGAATGCTCTGCAAATATTATTATGCTATGCACCGCTTGGAGATTTGACACTGAATATGTAAACTGATATTTAGATATTGTTGCCTGACAGAAATTGTAATTGATTGACCAGTGAAGGTCATTAAGCTACTCCGCTTCTGCCATCACATCGTAGGTTTTTTTAACTGAAATAAATTAATGCAATAAAAAGGAATATTATAGTTTCACTGGATTTTTACTTTCTCAAACTGTTCTGCAAAAATGCTAATTAGGAACTTACAATATTCAGGTGAGGCTGGGCGCAATAATCCTATCTCCGATGTAAAATATTTTTGTTATTTTTCTATATTTCTATATTTGCATGAGAAGAATATGCATTGTAATTGAGACTTGCTTTTTATAAGATAAAGCAGGACAGGTCCTGTTCTGAAAACAACAGCACAGCGGCAAATCAACTCAGATACTGGATTTTTTTTTTTGGGGGTGGGGGGGGTGATGTTTAGATCCTTCATGATATGAAGTGTGAAAAGTCAGTCATGTAAGTGTGAAAATGGGTGTAAGTCAAACAACTGCTTGTGCAACAGCCCTCTAATGTATGGCCTGTGTACTTATTTCGGATTGTCATGAATGTCTGAGATGGAAATGTCCTAGAAAGCTGCTGAGTCTAAAACCTGCGGAGTCAACGCGGGTCATTGCTACTTGTGTATTTATCATTGCTTGGATCCATTCCCTTTAAAGAAAATTTCAGCTCAGAAGCAAGCGAGCAGAATATATTCTTAGTAGGGCCGCCTTTCATGTTTCTCTGATCGCACTGAAGTAGAGTGATTTTATTTGTTATTTTTGTAGGCTAACTGGTATATTTTTTCATCCTATTAAAAGAGAGCCGGTTTGGCATGAGAGCTTGCTTGGCGTTGTTGTGTAAAAAGCCTGTAAAAAGCTAAGTTGGTTAATCTGACCTTGACCTGTGTCCATCCGTTCATACATCCATCCATCCACCCACCCCAGGACCCCCCCAGGAGCTGCTTACCCTGGTCAGGGTAGCGCGGTCTGGCCTTGTATCAGTGACGTGATTAAGTTCGTTATTTGCCAGAATGGGCCAGTAGTTACCGGATCTGATTCCTCAGCTATTAAACTTCTCACAGGATCTTTTCAGAACTTCTGTCGCTGGAAATGACAAAATTGCAAGGTTCCCTTTTATTAAAGAAAAAAAAGTTTGATTTCTTACTAAGGCGTCTTTTATCCGGAATGATCTTCTCACACAGAATAGCCTTTAGTGAACACTTCTAATTTCAACATTGTAAGCTGCCATGCCATGTTCCTGACATTAGTTTTCTAATAATATTTCAAGCTAAACATTTTAAGAGACGTAAAGTGATGTGGTATATTTGTGAATCATAATGTGCAGCTTCAGCCTAGAAGGTAAGTCTGTAGGATTTCCTTTTTTGACCAATGTCTCACAGCCTCTCCTGCTGTAAACTCTGGTGTTCAGACTTGTTTTCATGGTGCTGCAGTGATGCACCGGAACACATAAACAGCATAAGGCAGGCTGTTTTAATGTTTAATATTGCAGCATCGTAGTAGCCGTCATGGTGTCTGTCCGCTCATGTAGTCACTTACCCACTGGATTAAAATGGCACAGCAGGACCTGAGCGTTTCTGATGCTGGGATTCCCTTGAGCTTTGGCTCGTAATCAGCATCATTATCAGCCAGAACGGGGCAAAGATGGGCCGCTTTATGTCCAATAATCTCGTACTACAAGCAGCATTGATTTGGCCTGCAGTGCTCCTGCGGCCAGTTATCATCCATGGCATTCAGAGGTGGCGGCTTCTATGGCGCATGCTTCCTTTAGTCTAGGGTCTGTCCAGTTAAGGGGGCGAAATATCGCTGTGTGTAGCTGCCGTCTCCGCAATGGCGTGGGAGGCAGGCGTTCCCCGCACTTCCTAGATCTCCGCGTGATAAAGATGTGCTTGTTGAGTAAACATGCCCCGCCTCGGGAGAAACGAAAACAAATCCACCTCTCGTGTGTATCTTCAGGGAGGACTTGGGAAAGCCACGCAGACCGGTGGTGTTGTGTGGCTCTGCGGATTAGGACTCTGTACTCACGATCAGGAGGGCACCAGTTTAAATCTCAAAGCTGGTGGGGTGAGTTTACAGTTGGGTCCTTGAGCAAGGCCTTTGACCTCAGTTGCTCCCGGGACTGGCTCACCAAGCTTTAGATAAAAATGTCTGCTAAATAAATTATAAGCGTTTCACTTGCTGTTCCTCAGGATGTCCGGTGACAGTCAGCATTCCAGTGCCCGGATGTGTGGCGGTGTCACACACACTGCTGTCCTGCCTTACAGCCCATTGCCTAGGGCGCATTTGACTAGAGGCTGCAAATGAGTGCGTGACAAATATCAGAAGAAGCATTCCCTGACTTTACAGTTATTTATGCTAGTTTTAATATTTCAGTACTTTTTTGTGAGACAGACGCCAGCTAGCTAGTTTGCAGCCAGATAGCCTCGCCACTGAAATGTTTTAGCTGAAATGAATGTCGCCGAAGGCACCAGAACACCGCGGGCCGGCTCTGGTCACATGTTACGGCGGCTCAGAGCCACGCGGCTGTCGTCTTATATTCCTGACCTGTGCTGTGATTCCGTTAAAGTAGGTACTGTAAATGTGGATCGACGGGCTAGATTCACAACATGTACCAAGCGCCTGATTACTAAAAATTAAAGTAAAGGTCAAGGTAGAAGCTGTACAGCATATTAGATTAGTACACGCCAATAAAATAGATGAGTATGAATAGCTAATCTCCCACATCTGAGTAGCTATAGTTCTGTAATTAGCATTTTGGTGACGTCAGATGTGGTGAAGACTGTATATCAATGAAAAAATGCATAATGTACCTTTAATATTATTGTTATATTTATAGGGCATCTTTAGCTACTAAACCTGAGAGAACTACGTAGCAATTTAACAAGATCAGAATATGAATGTTGTTTCTGTGTAAATTTAGCAGCGTGTCTCTTAGAAATGGCTCAGAGCACTTTGTAGTAGTGGGGGGGCATCTTCCTGCCCCCCCCCGTCGATTCAAGCAGCTAACGAGGGGTCTCCTTCTGTCCATGCAGGGGCCGCCCACCAGATGGGCGTGGCACCATCGTGCTATTTGCCAGCTGCTTTTAGCTAAAGCTTTTTTCCACTCTCATGCCTCGTAGCGTAGTTTTATGGTGGTTAAGAACTATGCTGACTTTGCACACGGGCTGAAGCTTGAGCAGCATTGTGTTTATCCTCAGATGGAGCAGCTGAGGGAGCAGCATTGTGTATATCCTCAGATGGAGCAGCTGAGGGAGCAGCATTGTGTATATCCTCAGATGGAGCAGCTGAGGGAGCAGC
>JAODKM010000032.1:1278984-1292900 GCA_026780845.1 Petrocephalus sullivani
CCCAAGCGAGCTTGATGGGCCGAATGGCCTCCTCTCGTTTGTATATTTCTTATGTTCTTATGTTCTTATGTTCTTACTCTCACGGAGAGTGAGGTTGGGGGAGGTGAGAAGACAGTTTTCCTGCGGGGATCAATAAAGTATCAATTATTATTTTTTCATAATTTTTTTTATTTATTTATTTATACCAGTATAGTAAGACATATGTCATGGGGATAGGACTGGTGCTAGGGAAAAGCACTGCCTGGTAGGAGTGATTACTGTGCATGAAAGGTTGTGAGGCTGCTCACCTGCGTCTGTGTGTGTTTGTGTCGGTGTGTATCTGTGTGTGCGCACATGGGTCACGGATATATCACATTATGGGGACCAGCTCTTCCCCACAATGTGATAAAATATGTTATTTTTGATGTTGTGGGGACCACTTCTTTGGTCCCAATAAGGGGAAACTCAGTATTATAAAACCCTGTAACTGATCAAAAAACTAAAAATACCAAAAGTTTTGTATTTTGTTTGGTTACTAATGGTGAAGGTTGGGGCTGGGTAGGGGTTAAGGTTGTCCTTGGTAGGATTAAGGTGCCCATAGAAATGAATGGAGATTCCCCACAAAGATATGAATATAAACATGTGTGTGTGTGTGTGTGTGTGTGTTTCAGTCCCTGAGCTGAGTGCGAGAGGAGTGGTCCAGCAGGTCTTCCCTCTACACGAGCAAAGGATCCTCAGCCAGTTGATGAAGTCTTGGGTGCAGGCTGTTTGTGAGAAGCAGCCTCTGGGTCAGTCCTGCTCACTGCTGTCCTTGGTGCTATGAGTCTGTATCATTTAAAGCCTGGCCTAACCAGCAAAAACTGCTATTTGCTTCAACACCACAAATCCGTGTATCACCTCCTGCCCTTTGGCAAAATAAACAGCCGTTTATGCAGCCTAGCACTGCTGTCTGTATTGAACAAGTATTCGTAACAAAAAAATACGATGATAACCAAGAGGTATGTAATCGGTGAAGAAGTTTGTGTTGCTGTATAAGTATGTTCTAGTGCTTTGCATAGAATGATGCATCATCAATGTGCATTTTATTAGCAGGCTGAATAGTGGCTTCCTTTCTGTTTCTGCCAGATGATATCTGTGATTATTTCGGTGTGAAGATCGCCATGTACTTCGCCTGGCTGGGATTCTACACCACCTCCATGCTGTATCCTGCAGTGATCGGCTTTGTCTTATGGATGCTTACCGAGTCGGACCAGGTAGGAGGCCGCTGGGATGTAGCATCTGTTTTACTATGTTATATTTTGGGGACTGGTGACGAAACTGGCCACACTGTCCGCCTTCCAGACCAGCCGGGATATCTGCTGCGTGGTGTTCGCACTTTTCAACGTGGTGTGGGCCACCCTCTTCCTGGAAAGGTGGAAGCGCAGGGGGGCAGAGCTAGCGTACAAGTGGGGGACGCTGGACACCCCTTCCGAGTCGTTAGAGGAGCCCCGGCCTCAGTTCCGAGTGAGTGCACCCAGCTGAACTCCCCCTAGAAGAATAAAATGGAACTGATAGTGTACATCAGGATAGAGGTTGAAAGTGAGCGAACGTGGTTGAGTGGGTGTTAAATGACTGAAAATTGTCAATATTTTAAGAATTTCAGCCCCTGAAAGTGCATGAAAACATCTTGGAAATAGTTCTGAATAGGTCTTGTATTCAGACTAATAGTTAGTATTTCGTATTTCTATCTGTCCTGGGGTGCAGAGAGCCTAAGGCAGTATCTACACTGTGATGTGTGTCTCAGGGTGTGAAGCGCTGCAGCCCGGTGACGGGCTGTGAGGAGATGTACTACCCCCCCTGGAAACGGAGGGCCTTCCGCTGGCTGGTCAGCCTCCCCGTCTGCGTCCTATGCCTTTGTTTCGTCTTCCTGGCCATGCTCATCTGCTTCGAGCTGCAGGTTGGCTGAAAGCCCCTCGTCGCCCTCTGTTGACAGTCCCCCCCGTATAAGGCATGTTCATACGCTGTATTCCATTTACCTCCGAGGTCGGAAGCCGGAGCTGGGAATGACGTCACACCCGAGTTAACCGCGTCCCAGAACAACACGTCGGAATGGGACCTATTTCGTAAAGCATTTCTTGTCCAGCCAGATAACTTGTCAGATTTAAGGGATGCCAGTTTAAGCGGCTTTTACCTTCATGCACTTTAGCCCAGACTACCTTAAATCCGTGAAATTATCCGGCTAAGCAAGAAATCCTGCTCACTGAAACAGGCCTCAGTTTTAGCCTGGTTAATTGTTAGCCATTGTTAGCAATGCTAATTGATAACATCACATTGCGCAGTATTTCGCACATACAAACGCCGTAGCAATGTCCTCAGAGATCGTTTGACAGTACTGTGTGTATGGCAGATTTAATAAGACAAATGATATATAATTGCTAATAAACTGTATAAAACTACAGCTTTCACTTCTGCTGATGAAGGGTGCAGCCATCTTCAATTCTAAGGTGGCGGTTACAGAAGCTTCTCCGACTTTCTGAGTCGGAATTCTGGCTTCAGGGAGCGTTCCAGTCGAAATTTCGACTAGGAACTCGGAAATTCCGACTTCCCAGTTGAAATGGAATGCAGCAGTATTCCGGAATGTGAGGGGCTCCGAGTTGGGTGGTTTAAGCTGAGCTGTCTATATCCATTTATGAAGCTGTTGTCTGTAAGCAAGGATGATAATAAGAGGAAACCTTAAGATATAAGATATAAGCTGTCGCTTCTTGGTTTGTAGGAGTTTGTAATGGGGATCAAAGAATTGCCCCGCGTGGCCAGGTTTGTGCCCAAGATCATGCTGGCCATCACTGTGACGGCGTGTGACGAGGTGTACAGGAAGATCGCCTGCTGGCTGAATGACATGGGTGAGTGTGCTGGGCTGGGCTGGGCTGGGCTATGCTATGCTATGCTGGGCTGGGCTGGGCTGGGCTGGCATCAGAGACCTACATCAGGCCTTGGTTTCTGCACTGCTGGCCAGACGTTAGTATTGCTGGTGTTCAATTAGGCTGTTTGAGATACTTATCATTTCATAAATTGAAGCAAACTAAATCTGTGCTTCATTTACGTTACATTTAACTTAAAGTAGAGGGAAAGGTTATTTTTAAGGTTTTTTTTTAACAAAGACTCCCTGGCATGTGAACACACATCCTCTGCGTTGTTAGCACGACACTCTCCTTGGTTTCCTCATGCAGACCCCATACCGCGGTCGACCAATCGCTGCAGCCCAACTGCAGTTTGGATATTTTCATAGATCATAGTTTCTTCCATTGTCCAAAAAGAAGTGAACCGCTCTATGCAAATTGTGTGTGTTCCCTGCAAAGAACAGGCCTCCTGCTTCCTACCCTGGGCCTCTTGGCTTGGCCTCAGCTTCACTAGCAGAGAAGAGGTTGTGGGTGGGTGGGTGGATGGATGGATGGATGTTATATTTTGACTTGTATGGTTTTTTTCCCCAGAGAACTACAGACTGCAGAGTGCCTATGAGAAACATCTCATCATTAAAATGGTTCTTGTAAGTTCTGCATTTTTACTCCGCAAAATGATCAAATATTATATATATATATATATATATATATATGTCATGGAGGTACATAATGCATGTTGCTCTGAACTTGAGCGTGAAAACGTCTAACGCTGTGCTCGTTCTTGTGCAGTTTCAGTTTGTAAATTCCTATCTCAGCCTTTTCTACATTGGATTCTACCTCAAAGACATGGAGCGTCTGAAAGAGGTGAGGAGCCCGACGGCCGGCCCCGCTGTGCGGCCGCCAGCCTCTCCGAGGGCCACGGCTCTCACCTCCGCGGTCTCGCTGCTTCATTTGCCTTCACTGGTTTTCTTCTTCTCCCTCTCCTCTCTGTCCATCCGTTCACCTCTCTGGCCCCCAAAGCTGCTGCTGGTCTTCTGTCTGGCCCAGAGCTTTCTGAGGCAGATCAAGGGGAATCTGCTGGCCTTCCTCCTCCTCAAGGTCCAACTTGTGGTCATGAAAGTCCCTCAAGTGGTCCGGGCCACCTACAGATCCAAAGTAAACTCATTAGGCGGGGGCCCAGGGGGCGTCCCTCTGCACACCCATGCATGATGTCATCAGCCATTGTATTCCATCTGTCCGCATGTCTGACCATCTGCTCTCTTCCATTTGGCATCACTCAAATCTTCTGAAATTTATACTAATCTTATGCTACTATAATCAAAAAACGGTTATAAACATTCCGAGACAGAGAGTAGGGCGTTAATAAAATAAAATCAACGTCTTTGATTTGCTATAGTGCATTTCAGAACTACGACTTACCTTCTTGAATACGGAGCGGTCTTGTGCCGTCAACTGAAATAATCTTCCAGTAGCTGCTTTTACGGATGTTTTCGGCTCATTAACAGTGAATGAGGGGGGTCTTTGCATTGTGGCGTCAAAATATTCTGTTCTTTGAAAGTAACACAGCAGACTGAAAAATTTATGGACAGTGTCAATGGACAGGTGATGCATCCCTTGATTTTTCCGTGAATAGGTTGTGAGGGTTTGCTGCAGTGGTTGTCATGGAAGTAAGTTTCCCTAGATTGATTTCTAGGCTTATATTCCAGATTATATTTTTCATATTTAAATAATTGTCCTTTTTTCAGCTACTTATATGAATGCCATCCTTCACCTGAAGTTACATTCCTGCGTTTTTTTATTCCATAATATGTTGCACTAGCTAAAACAAGAGGATTTTTTTGTAAGGAGCAAGAAATGTTGGGTCTTTAATAATTGAGCAAAATTCTGCCATGATATTGAGATGAAAAGCTGGTAGAGGTATAAAGAATTCTTGAATAATGCATCATGTGATTTGTCTTATAGATGCTGGCTACCCTGCTTATCATCCGTCAGGTCCTACAGAACGCAAAGGAAGTTCTTCAGCCTTATCTATATGAACGCCACAAGTTAGGCGAGCTGACATTTAGGACTGTGTGGAACCTTCTGCTGTCTGCACTGCTGAAGTACGGACGCTTAGCAGCAGGAAAAGCACAGGTCTCTCCCACGGAACAGGCCGTGCCGGGCCCTGGCCTGAGAGGCACAAGGCCTGGGATTGGCCAGACAGAGCGGAGAGAGAAGAAGTGTCTTAACGGGGGTTGTGGGGTACCGGAGGAAGAGGAGGAGGAAGAGAGCTTAAGGCAGAATGAGGAGGAGAATGAGGAGGAGAGCCTGATTGACTGTGGACTGAAGCTGCGAAAGGTCAGCTTCATCGAGAAGGTCGAGCGTAAGGCTGGATCTGTGGTGGCTCCAATGGAGGACACCTTCCTGGAGGAAGGGAGCCCCACCATGGTGGAGAAAGGCATGGATCCAGCCTCCATCTTTGAGATGTGTGACGACGATGAAGACAATGGAATTCCCGAGGTGAAAGACATTTCTGGAGAGGCCTTAACGGCTCCGCTTGCAGCGGGGCCCGAGTGTACCGGCTCTGTGCGGCGCCGGAGGAGGGGCCGCAGTCTGGAGCGGGAGGACAGCAAGACCAAGAGGGACTCCTGGATCGACCCCCCAGAAGATCTTGAGCCCACGACACTGACTCAGGCTGAAATCGAGAGTTGCATGCAGGCATACGAGGTGCTTGTCGCTCAGCTGGTCCGGTCTCTCTGAAAGCCGTTACCCACATACATTTTGATTATTCATAATCAGCCACTTTTATTTATTTTTAGGTTAGACATAAATACATAGCTATATTCATAGGATTTTCAGAGATGTATCTAATGTATTGTATTGGCTTCTTAACTAAGAATAGTCAATCTATCCAGCTTTGTAAATATTTTGGAACTCTGTAGAAAATACCTATGGTAAATATGGTAAAGATATAAGAGGTTTTGACAAATTTTGAATAAAGACATTTGTTGTAAAATCTATGGCATTGCAGCAATGTGGTGTGACATGCGCGGCTGCAGGACGGCACTTTGACCCACCGTCGTTTCGGTTGTGTTTCCCTGACTTAGGACACCTTCCAGGACTACCAAGAGATGTTCATCCAGTTCGGCTATGTGGTGCTCTTCTCCTCGGCCTTCCCGCTAGCGGCCATGTGCGCCCTCATCAACAACATCATCGAGATCCGCAGCGACGCCTTCAAGCTCTGCACCAGCCTACAGAGGCCGTTCGGCCAGAGAGTGGAGGCCATCGGCCAGTGGCAGGTCAGGGGGAATCCACGCTGCTGCCCAGGTGTTAGCTATGTTAGCTAAGCTACATGCTTCCAATTGAGTTTCCTTCTATGTGTTAAATCCATAAAAAAGTGAAATGAGAGCTGGAATGGTAACCAGAACCTTAAAGTCTTGATGGCTTGTGCAGACGAGGGTTAGTGCAGGGAACATTTCTGCTTTATGTCACACCTGCAGTCTGTCTGGGTGCTGAGAACTAGGCCCTTTGAATTCCGCATAATGTGGGTGTTTGCTCTGTGACAGACTGGCATCTGGGCCCATGACACTGTACCGGAGAAGCGTTTAGAAGATGGAAGGATGTACATAGCAGGGACAGATAGTTTTACTCCTCATCCTGCTTCCGCTTTTGTGCTGCCTGTTCTGCTTCTTGTAAATGCCTCGATTTTCATGGTTTTCTTTCCAGACGGTCATGGAGGTGATGGGTCTAATCGCCATCATTGTGAACTGTTACCTGATTGGTCAGTGCGGCCAGCTTCAGCGCCTCTTCCCCTGGCTCAGTCCCGAGATGGCCATCATCTCCGTCGTCATCCTGGAGGTGACTGGCATTTCCTCCCAGATTCCTTTCATCTTGAATTGCTGGCTAGACGCTTTCATCATGATTGTTCAAATTCAAGTTTAAGGTTATTTCACTGTTCGGCCCTTGAGTAAGGCCGTTAACCCCAGTCACTCCAGGGACCTCAACTGCACGTTAATTCGGATTAAATATAAAATCAATCACTCTCTTGTTTGTTGTACTTCAAATTATATTTTTTAGAACATGAATTATCACTTAAATATACTAGTTTAACTAGAAAAATTGGAGTGCTGGCATGCGTGTCCTATTTATATATTTCTCCCAGCTCATATAACATTTCTAATTGATGTCTGCCTCAGCACTTTGCCGTCCTCCTGAAGTACGTGATCCATGTGGCCATCCCCGACATCCCCAGCTGGGTAGCAGATGAGATGGCCAAGCTGGAGTACCAGCGCAGGGAAGCCTTCAAGGTAATTGTCACTTTTCTCTGTAGTACAACAGACAGCTTGCATTTGCCTCTTGCGTCATTATTGGTGTATTATGTATATAACACAATTCTTTTGTTTCTTTCATTTTTTTTCCCTAGGTTGACAGTAACTGAATACTTCTAGGTTATTGATTATAAGTGCAATGAAGTCTATGAAATGTAGGAAAACATCAAGAGAAAAAATTCAATGTGTGCTTTGGAGAGTTGCTGGTGACGTAGATAGTATTATAGTGAGAGTAAGTTTTTAGTTTTAGTGTAGTATATTAATCGAATATCGAAGGGAATTCAGCTGTTGAATGTTTAGTCTGCTGTGTCTGGTCTCCCACTGCAAAGATTATAACTTACCTTGGCTTTGCTGTCCACCACCTAAGAGTTCCATGGTGAGAGCGCGGGCTCTGCTCTGCCGTCAGGAAGAAGGCTGATGTGCCGCCCTCTGACCCCGAGAGGGTCCGGCCTGACCCCGGCTTTGCCTTCCGCCCACAGAAGCACGAGCGGCAGGCCCAGCAGCACTTCCAGCAGCAGCAGCGGCGGAAACGCGAGGAGGAGGAGCGGCAGCGGCAGGCCGAGTACCAGGCCCGCCGCGAGCGGGAGCGCGACGAGGGCAAGGCCGACTCCGCCGGCGCCGGGGACCATCACCACGACAAGGGCCACGGCGGCAAGCTGCGGCCGGGGGGCGGGACCGGCGGAGGGGGCGGGGCCGACAAGCCCAAGAGGCCTAGCTCGCTGCTGGCCAACAACAACGTCATGAAGCTCAAGCAGATCATCCCGCTGCAGAGCAAGTTCTCTTCTGGGACGGCGCGGTCCCCACAGTCACCTACCGGCAGTGAGCCCAAGCTCCCAGGGTTCCTCAGCTTCAAGTTCCTGAAATCGCCGGAGACGAAGAAGGAAGCGGCGGCGGCTGCGGCGGCGGCTGCGGCGGCGGCCGCCGCCTCCTCTGGGACTGCAGCCAATCAGGAGAAGCCACAGTCTCCCAGTAAGTCCTTCAACCCTGGGAAACTCTTTAACTTTGGTAAGTCGGAAGGGGGTGGCTGTGTAAATGGGGCTCAGCATGTCAAGCCTGGAGAAGCCCCCCAGCCCCAGGACAAGCAGCCTACCAGGTCAGACCTAAACGGAGTGCCTGAGGAAATACCCTCACCCGGCGGCGAGGGGGGGGAAAACGGACACGCCGCCGACCCCGAGCCCCCCGGACCTAAGATCTGACCCCTCGGAGGCAAACAATCAAATCAAAGGCTATGACCAAGGAAGAATCCCGGACCTCAGTCCTGTGTGCCACGAGGTCTGGGAGATGGCTCGCTTTCCGACAGACTCCAGGGTCTGTTTGGGATGGCAGAGAAGGCGAAAGGAGATTCTCACGTGCTCCTCCACCAACACACCCCACCCCCCTTTCTGCAATACATCCGGGAAAATGCATGAGCTGAGTTTCTTATCCTTTTTTAGCCTTTTTTCCCAAAAAGAGAACAGCGCTGTCTCTTATTTATTCTATAGTCTAAAAATTGTAAGCATCCATCAGTGGCTTGCATGCCGCTGAGATTCACAGCCTGATTGGACAGAAATCGGGTCTGAAGTACAGATCTGGCATCTCCAAATCCATAAGAGAACTTCCTGAGCCCTGCTCTAAAGAACATCAGAAAATTCCACCATAGCGACGAATCTGCATAAATACTAACTGTGACCAGTCCAAGGCCTCAATACTTTTTTATTATGCCAAGCTGTTTAATTAGCTCAAAGGTTGTTATTCAGTGTTTCCGTTTTTTTTAGTTTAGCAAACAAATTCATACCTCATACATGTTTCCTTTGGTTACTTTTAGCAAAATATTTATTTTCTAATTGAATTATTCACAATGTTTTATATATCTCCTCATATCCAACAGCAATATTAAGTACGGTTTGTGTTCTCAGATGTCCAGTTTGTGTGCTGTATGGTATCGTGCTGTACAGTGTACCACTCACACCAGCTGTAACTCTAAACTGGCTGGGCTGTAAACAGAGAAGATTTGGGTTAGACTACAAATATATATTTAATTAGAAATGGGTATTGATCATCGAATTTGGCAGTGATGTGGACAGATTTATACAAAGCCTTGGAAATGTTTTTTGTGGCTAGCAGGCTAGCCTACGAAATAGGCTAGTATTATACTAGCTATGATATAACTGGGGTCAAATTTGTCATTTCACACAAAGCTGGACTGAAGCCTATTTATAAGACTAGTTGACCACAATTTTCAATTTCCCGTTGGTTCTGGAATTTAATTTGACTTCAGCAAGCATGAGAAAAGTCTTTGTTTCACATGTGAGGAGAGGGATGTTTCTGGACATGTCTGTATCATTGCTGTGAATAGCTCCCATAGCTTGTCAATATTCAATTTAAGCAAAGAGAATGGCAGCGAGAAACCGGAGAGGCACTATGACCCTGAGGTGTTGTATTAAGGAAGTCCGGCCCTTGATGTGCTCTTGTTTCTATGGATATCCTGGTCATTAATGAACTAATCTTAGTGCCACAATTACTGATTGTCTTTGTAACAGTTCACCACTAACAGTCCCAATGACTGGATACATTCTTTCCCGAACTCTCAGAACATGAGTTTATATTCCTGTCTTGGATCAGTCCCAGTATACATCCAGCCTGGTACCTACGGAGGAGGTGTTAGGGATGCAGATTAGGAAGATCTCTATACATATCTGGCTCATTTCTCTTTTTCAGTTTCTCAGTAGTACAGGTAGTCCCTGACTTACGATGGAGATGCGTTCCGATGACCCCATCGTAACTTAAAAATATCGTAAGTCGAGACATGGCCTAGCCTACTCAGGGGTCTTAAAGAATTCGACATGCTTTTTTCAATAGAATTGGGCTTTGAAAAACCAGAAACACTGAAAAAAATACGCGCTCTAACACAGAGACAACTGAAATCTGTCGATCGCTGGTGAGAGCGAGGCATCTCATAAGGCAGGAGTTGTGTGCAACCCAGCAGCGTCCCAATATATCACATCACATACGCGGCTACGTTTTCCTGCCACGCGAAATTTAAAGTATTTTTTTATTTTCTGGTATCGTCACCGTAAGATTGAAAAATCGTAGGTCGGAACATCATTACTCGGGGGACCATGTGTATTCTTTTTATTTCATCTATAACTTAGGACGAAGGCCAGAGAGCAGTAACATTTCATGTTCATGTACAGCTGAAAATAGACAAATGGAAGAGTAAAAGGGAAACATTTGCACTAGACCCTGAGGCCCTGCTAGCAGAAACTCTTTGTATACAGGGTGATGGGAGAACACCAGCCTGCCTCATGACATATGCAAAAGCTGGACATTTCTTTTTTTTATTGCTACATGACGTCTCAGAGTTTGTGACATACATCCATCCATTGGATTATCAGTTATGGCATCTTAATGCAGTTAGTATTTGTGTACGTTATACACAAAATTACGTCCGGTATTTTGTATGTATTTATTTGTCTGTTTATTTATTCACTTATTTATTTATTTATAGTGTTGCGTTTTTTGTTTTCGGTCAATGATTTGCCAAAGCAACACCAAAACAGGGCTTTTAAAGTACAGAGCCATACGCGTATGTTATTTCCATAAAACTGACCTAAAGAAGAAGCTCCGATATACATATATATCAATTCTGGAAGGTGTCACCCTACAGGAAACCTCACAGGATGTTCTGAAAGCCTAGCAAGGACACTCTCCTGTAGTATTGCCCTAGCCTAGTTTGATTCGGGCCTCAAAATCATGTGCACAATAATTCTGATACGCGGAATGTCACTTTGTTGTCTCCCTCTAGTGTTGGGACACGAAATCAAAGGATTACCTATGCACTTCCTGATCTCTTGATGACCGCAGTCTTTTGAAAAAATTAAATGATGAGCAATAAACTGCCAAATTAATAATTGGTCCAATGGCGCGCCTCCAGGTTAGTCTGTCGCACTGTGTCAGATATGTTCCAGTTCCAGTTTTGGTCATATAGACCTCTCTCTCTCAATCTTAATATGAATAGCTTCCCACAGCTCTTCCAATATAGGCTAAATCACGCATCTGTAAAGTTTTAAATAGAAGATCTAATTTTAAAACTCCCTAGACACAATGTATTCTTAATGAATGATTGCTCCATTTGTCGGATTTTTGAAATCGCTAACAACCAGATAATACTATATTGAAGTCGTACCTTTTGGTATTTTTAAAAGAATTTTGGCCACTTTTGAATGTGTTGTAATACTGGCATTCAAACTAACCAAACTGGGGGAACTGAAGTACCTACGATACTGCTCTTTGGACCAGTGGAAGTATTCAGTAATATTCAGCTATTCAATATTCAATAATTGGTGAATTCTGTGAATTTTACATCTAGCTGTATCAACCAATGCAGATGTGCCAGTGCAATAATCTGTGAATGTGCGATGGTAATTGGAACAAAAAATCCACCTATTATTTCAGCTATTGTCTGGCAACAACTATCCCAACAATTTTATTGCGTCGGATTTCAGTTTAGCAACAAATGGCCATTCATTTGTGCACTATAGCATTCTGCATTACCCAGGCCTCAGAAGAACTGGCATCACTAGTTAGCTTAATTTTGTTAGCATATCATTATGAATTCTTAGGGTCATAAAGATGGAAATCGTACGTGATGTAGTCGGATGTTTGTTAAGTCTGTACACAAGAAAAATGTTGATTGAGGTGTGGGGTCTGTTTCAGGTTAGAGGAGTATGAGCCTTAACACATAAACATTGTACTATTTGTTTGGTTTACGTTTAACTTGCATAAACCTTGTGAATAAGATTATCTTGACTGGGGGATACAAGGTGGATGTACTGAAAATAGAGACTGTCGAGGAGTCGTAGTCGAGTAGGGGGGGAAAGTCAGTGTTGTGAAGGACTTACTGTTTAATTAGTCTTCATGAAACTCACCACTTGAATGGACATCATGTACTCTTCCAATGTACAACAAAAACTTTTGTTTGTTTTTAATGGAAAAAATATACTGAAATGCGATTAATTTCTTTTATTTTGTCATATTTTTGTAAGACCTGCAAATAGATAATAAAACTATTAAAAAGAAAAGAAAAGTATGTTTTATTGTCCAATAAGACACCTGATCATTCTAAGAAATCTGCAGAGATATTTCAGAGAGAGACAGCAGAGGGCCAGGTTTTGTCTACCAGGAATTTTATCATTACATTTTAATTGACTGTCCTGATGGGTTATTTGTTCATTTCCATTTTGGTGGGGGAAATGCACCAGTAGTAACAAACATTCCACTGAAAAGCTACCAGCGAGGCTTCAGTGCCACTCAGCTAATAATGAAAGGATAACTGGACAGATTGAACACACAATTAAGAAATTTCACCTCACGTACAAAGCTTAAATACTGAAAATACTTCTTTATTGAACAAAATATTTTATCTGAACACAAAGTACAATTTTATACCTTAGAATAGCGTTTCTCAACCCAGTCCTCGGGGCGCGCCACAGACTCCACATTGTTGCAAAAACATCGACTGTCTGGGGATCCCCAAGGACCAGGCGGAGAGACACTGCCTTAGAACATTCTACAGTCAAAGGACTGAAAACTGGGGGCTGTTTGGCAGCTTGTGTCACAGTTAAACAAATGGCAGAAATATTAATGACTTAAAGAACACCTCAGCAGAAGTATGTCTTATTTATATATAAACACACCCTTCCAAATCTTTACAGCTGTGCAACTTTTATACACAAAAACCTATTTTAGATTTTACTGAAATACTGAAGTACAAAAGAAGTGCTTTTAAAAAGATCATAAAAAAATCAGTTATTACAAACACATACCAAGCATGCATTATGGTTTAGAAAATGCAACAGCTGTCTGAGGTTTAGGGTTAGGCTAGGGAGGACCAGGGCGAGCAGCTTGTTACTTGTAATCCTGCCGTCCTGATCATGCATTTGAAACAGGAACAATACATCATGAACAGGAATTACACGGTGGCATTGGGGTCTACTATTTATACTATGTACATATACATAGTATATACTATGTATATACTATGTATAAATAGTACTCTGACAACCCAAGTTATTCGTCTTTTTTATGTCTTGCCAAAAACCAAGTTAAACTGCAAACACTGACCTGTGGTCAAATTAAATTAACCAGAACGGCTCATTTTGAAGATTCCCAAAACTGTTAAACTGAAAGCATAATATTGAAGTATGGTATTTTCTTGGCAGTTTCTAGAATTAAAGAATCTGCATGTGGTTAAAGTAAAACTCATTCATACATTTATTGTATAATACGACTTCTGCTGTATAACATTCCAAGATGCAAAAACAGCACTATGTTCATTCAGCAATATGTCACGCCCTCGACAGCATCGCACATTCCAAAAGCTCTCCGCAAGGTGCTCAGACTTTTCTTCCCCCTTTTTTAAAGCAGGTTTGACCTAAAATATGTCAAGATAAATGAACTATTCGAGGCAAAATGATAATAATTCCAGCCAAGATAAGGACTGAAAGATTTTGTGCCAGCTTGCCTGTCGTCGTCTGAGAGACGGCCACTCACGGGCGTAACATCTGAGAGACGGCCACTCACGAGGCACAGACGCTGACCCCCTTTCATTCACTGGAATTCGACGGGAAAAAAACGCATCAGCTGATGAGAGTAAACACTGAATGCCTAAGAAGGGCTCAGTTTCAGAAATGTATTTATACTAGGGCTGTCAAAATTGACGCATTAACGCGGATTAATCCAGCGTCGTGATTAATCTGATTAAATATATTAACGC
>JAODKM010000032.1:1299581-1332315 GCA_026780845.1 Petrocephalus sullivani
TTCTCCCCAAGCGAGCTTGATGGGCCGAATGGCCTCCTCTCGTTTGTATAGTTCTTATGTTCTTATGTTCTTATGTTCATTCAGTTCCACCATACCATAAAAGCACCAGCACCATAAAAGAAATGGATACATTAAGGGAGACGAAAGAACAACTATTAAGGTGCAAACATAAACAGTCAGAATAAATAATTTTGCTGCATTTGGAAAAAAGACAATCAAATAAATTAAGTGAAGTAAATAAAAATAACTGTTGTACTCATATTTTGTATAATGGTCTCTATAACTTGATGTTGACTAGTCTTTTTTGTATGTTAAGGTTTGTGTTTAGTGATTTTGCCAGTATTAAGGTAAAACTGCTGAGATTTCATTATGCTTAGTTTAATTAAATGACGTTGGCCACAATGGACTGTATTATTATGAGGAAATTCAAGGCAACATTGTATCTCTCAAATATTGTGAAAACATGCATGCTCATGGAAAATGATGGATAATAGTGCATGCAGTAAGAAGCATCCTTTGAAAAATTTTTGGAATCTTTTTCAAAAACTTACATTTTTATATCAACAAATTTATCAAATATGAATGTCATGAAAGTAAAAATATTTGTATCATAGTATTAAGTGCTTGTGACACAAGTTAACTAATAGCAATGCACAACAATAGTACATGACATGAAGCATGATACAGTAACTTACAGTCTATAGTGAATTATGTTTGAAACCTGGTAAGTGACGGTAAAAACCAGCAGATTAGTGCATCCAGGACAGTGAGGAGTACACTTTCATGTATGTATTGTAGTAGAACATGTCCAACAAGTGTATTGCTTTTGATGGAAGAAGGTAACTCTGCACTGTTCACAACAAAAATGATTCTGAATTTAGATTTGAACAGGGTTAGGAGAGGAGATGGAGCGTGGGCAGAGTGGGACGGCCCAGCAGGGGTCCTCCTTAGTCTTTCTCGACAAATGTGGTTGTATATCAATGCCAGCTTTGGAATGAGGCGCGTGCATAGTGCTGATACCAATTTTCTTTTCAGTTTGGAGCAGCATGGGAAGACACCAGAAAGCCAGTGTGTTTCAGGCTATATGCCGTGCTGTAGCATGACCTCTGCCACGGTTTGCAAACAGAAATGGATTTACATGGCAGAAGATCTGTCACAGGTACCAGAATGTTTGATACTCATTATTCTTTTATTTGAAATGACATTCACATGTTATGTTTTATATATGAAGAATGCTGGGTCGAGTACCTTAAACAAATGAAAGAAGCATGGATGGGAATGATGACTCAGATGCCCTGAAAGATCCTGAAGGAATCCACATAAGCAGTCCAATATTAACAGTGCTTACAGTGACAGCACTTACTGCTGCCTTATGCTGTGTTTGGCTCATTCCAACACTGGCTCCTCTAAATGGGCACTTACTACATGTCTCACTTTGTACATTATTTAAACATTATTTATCTACTTCCAGGAAATATATAATTTATAGTATAGCCCATGCAATGAAAGATTATATTCAGGCATCACAGCAAAGCATGTTAATTCGGAGGATGCAGTAGGTTTCAGAGGAAATGGTTACTTAGCAACAGAAAGAGAGCTGTTGCTGTGATAGATAGTGAAAAACAAGTACGCGTGCCTCGTAGTTTTTTCTAGGCAATTTGAAAAGATCATTTTGAATGGCTTTGTAGTGTTTTAACAAAAGCACCTTTAAGTGACCTTTTCAATTTACCAGTTGCTGCGAATTATATTTTAAGCATATTTTAAGCATTATCATATTTCCAATATAGGTTAACATGAAATGAGTGGTGTTATTTATATGTGTTTCGTGCAAATACAATCTTTATTACAATGAGTAAGCTATTCCTAGAATAGCTTCTTAAAAATCCAAAAAAAAAAAGACAAAATTAAAATGAACGATTTCTTTTGTCTTAAAAAAAAACATATATAGATTCATTAAAAAAAAAATCTGACGTTTTTCAAAGACATCGACCACTATTTTTTGTTTGCAGAAATGCAGAGATACAGTTGCAAAGCCTTCAAGAGCTCTCTGTGATTGGCCGACGCGTCTGTCAATCCAGCAGCCGGGGCGGGATTTATGGCTGCAGCAGCACAAGGACGAGGGAGCAGCGGGGAGCGCTTGGGTGCGCTGGGGATGGGCGCGCGCACAGGTACATGCATTGCACAAACATGTTCACGGCAAACTCAGCCTGTCAGTCCCAACACGGCAATCTGCACGTTATCTGCCTGCCATCTATAGCATCTATATTGCACAGCTCACCACAACAGCACCGTGTGAGACAGAGATGGGGGCAGAGAAGCGGAGTGCAGCAGAGACGATTCCAATTAAATTAGATTATTGGATTGGCTGCAACAGATTAAAGCGCGTCTTCTTCCCACGACGTTTGGCTGACACAATCTAGGAAACCATACTATCTTTTGACATTTCTCATCTGGAAAATTAATCTTCAGGTAAGCTTTGATTTATTGTGGAAAAAAATTGGTATTCTTAGATGTTTGTTTTGTATGATTGTATCAGTGGTAGAAAAAAAACAAGCGGGACGGACGGACGCCTGTCATATTACAACCGCATTCTTTTGATTTATAATGACTCTCGCTTACATTTCCCGAATATAACAGCCATAATTAAATAAATGTGTTATTTGCGCTTCGTCTCATACAACGCTGCATTTTATGAATACTATAGTTTTTATCATAAACATATATGATGGTTGACAAAGGGTTTAAATCCCTTCTGGCATTTGCCGACAATTTGCTGCATCAATTGGTCCTTCTTTCATTCGGCGCACTAGAGTGTTATCCGTTTTAATACCCTGCAGGTACGTATATTCTACCCAGTCGTTAATATATTTAAAGGCTGCTCATTTCCCTCCTTCGTGAAACCTGTGAAATACTGCAGTGACCCAGATCTGTACTGCGGACAATAAGCCAGCGGAATGGGCTGAACGGGCTGTCTCAAGAGCTCTTTTCAAGAAGCCGTCGTGTTCACCTAATAAACAGATTGCATATGCACTAGGGAATTTGTTTTATGAAGGTCCAATGTGTACGATGCATTTAATGGAAAATGACGGGGAAATGGCTTTAATCCAAATAGTCACTTGGCTGCATATATACATGTTCAGATTATGTACATACGCTTTCAGAATATTTAGTTTGGTAAATGATTTATTCCCTATATTCTTATATTTTCCTGAGAGGTCATCAATAACTAGGCATCAGTTGTTATTTGGCTATTTGTATCATTGTGGTGCTAAGCACAGTATTGCTATAATAATATTTATAATAGTAATATGTATACAGTGTTTTAGGATGTAATATGTCTGCTTTTAAAAATAAGATGAGTAACCTACAATTAATATCAAGTTGTCATTCCACATAAAATGAACTGACATACTGTTTTGTTACAAACATCTGTTTGTTTGCTTTTTTGTTGTTGAGATTGAAATGGTAATGTTTTTGAAATTCATCCCTGGAGACGTGTTTCTCAGTAGTGATTTTTGTATGTCCACACTTTTAACGCAGTAAAAAACAAATGTTGATAAATTGGAAGGTAAGTTTATTTGTGATCTCCTTACATTTGAAGGAAATTTAAGATGAACGTTGGCTGCTGGCTCGGTGTATTTGCAGACAGGTGCTTTTCTGGGCTGAAGGGCTAACCCAAAATGACAGGCTTGAAGTGTTTGTTTCTCCCCAAACGCTTCTCTGGTGTCAGCACTGCTGGTCAGATTTCTCAGCAAAACGGGAAGACCAAACGTATCCTCCAGGTAGTCCGGTTTCCTCCCGCAGTCCAGAGGAATGCCGTGCGGCATTTCTTTGGGGTATTCTCCGGGCATGTGCCCTGTGAGGCCTGAGATGTTCTCCAGGCCTGCCCAAAAGCACCTCCAGGATAAGCAATCAGAAGATGGCTGGAATGTAAAGGCTCTTGTTATATTGTCATTTTACCTTCTGAGCAAAAATGAACCAAACCCCTAACCCTAATAAGTAGGCCTAGTTTGAGAGCAGCCTTGTTTGCTATTTTGAAATATTATTCACTTGCCTCTTTGTGTAGAAATGGATGATCTTACATGAAGGTGCTCCATTGCCTACAAATAGTGTCCATCTCTGTAAGAATTTCATTCTCCAGAAAATTAGACATTTTCTTGCTTTATGAAGCAAATTAGTTTGTTTTGGTTTTAGATGCTTTGTTTGTTTTTTAAATATTCCTCCTTAATTCTACCAGACATAAACTGGTAGAATTAGACCGGTCTCAAGTACTACAACACTACTATATGGACAAAGGTACTGGGACACTTGGCCGTAACATGTAGAAGAACATCCCATTCTAAATCCATAGGCTTCAGTATGGACCTGGTCCCCCCTTTGCAGCTATAAGAGCTGCCACTCTCCTGGGAAGGCCTTCCACAGGATTTTGGAATGTGTCTGTGCCAGTTTTTGCCCATTCATCCAGAGGAGCGTTTGCGAGGTCAGACACTGAGGTTGGATGTGAAGGCCTGGCTCACAATCTCCGGTCTAGTTCATTCCAAAGGTGTTTGATGGGGTTGAAATCAGGGCTCTGTTCTTCCACACCAGACTCACCCAACCATGTCTTAATGGACCTTGCTTTGTGCACTGGGGCACAGTCATGCTGGAACAGAAAAGGGCCTTCCCCAAACGTCTTGCCTAGTAAGAAGCATAGACTTGTCCAAAATGTCTTGGTTTGCTGAAGCATTAGTGAAAGGTGATTAACTGTTGACACAGCACGCAACAATGAAATGTGTCCTCTACATTTAACCCATGTGACACCGTGGTGCAGCAGGGGGCAGCTACTTGAGCGCCCGGGGAGCACTGCTTGGGGGCAGTACCTCGCTCAGGGTACCTCGGCGGTACTTGAACCAGCAATCTTTCGATTACTCAGTTGCATCCCTAACCATTGCACCACCTGCCTGCCCCATTAACCCTCCTCCACCAAACTTTACACTTGGCACGTTGTAGCGCAGGTAACGTTCTCCTGGCATCCGCCAAACCCAGACTCGTCCATCAGACTGCCAGGCAGAGAAGCGGGATTTGTCACTCCACAGAACACATCTCCACTGCTCCAGAGTCCATTGCTGGCCTGCTTTACACTACTCTCTGTGGCACTTGGCATTGCTCTTGGTAATGCGAGGCTTGCATGCAGCTGCTCGGCCATGGAAGCCCATTCCATGAAGCTCCTGGTGCACAGTTTTTATGCTGGGGCCAATGCCAGAGGAAGTTTGGAACTCCGCAGTTATTGAATGAACAGAGCAATGGTGACTTTGACGCACTGCGCGCCTCAGCACTCGGGGTCCCCGCTCTGTCACTTTACGTGTTCTGCCACTTTGTTACTATTGTTCCTAAATGCTTCCACTCTGCAATGATACTGTGGAACGTCTAGCAGGGAAGACATTTCACAAGCCGTTCTAGTGCGAGGGTGGCGTCCTGTGACGGTCCACTGAGCTCTTCAGAACGGCCCATTCTTTTGCAGATGTTTGTAACACAGACTGCTTGGCTAGGTGCTTTATTTTATACATGTGGCAATGGGTCAGTGTAGACGGGTGATTTCCATCTGCTTTCAAACACCTGAATTCGGTGATTAAGAGGTCTGTCCCAATGCTTTGTTCTTACAGTGAGGTTATAGCTCATATTTCTGTATAGTGTGTCTTGTGGGGGAAAATAAACCTGTTTGTGATAATTGAGACATATATGTGTGGGTGGGGGGGGGGCTCATTTGATTATGTGGAAGCCTGTCGGAATACGGGCTGGGAGTGGGCTTCTCTAACATGAGCAGCTGTGTCATAAAGGATGTGACAGACGGAAATGCATAATCCCGTGGACAGCTGAGGCACGGCAGATGGAGCTGTAGTCATGCATGGGCACCTGGGTCATTTTTTTTACTCCATCCATGAAAATTGTCATTTGGCAAAAGCTGAATGGAAGTGTAGGGCAAATGACAGGAACTGCCCGGATGGGATGCCAGTTAGTGCCACTCAGCCTTAAGTAACAGCCCTCATTTAATAGATCTGCATAGAGACTAATTAAAATCATTGATTGTTGTTGAGATTAGCTTTTTCTGCTGCTGGGAAAAAAGATGTTTTTGATTGCTATATAGGCTACAGTAATCTCTAAATGTGGCTATTTGGTTTTTAGTGATTTAGTTTTTAACTGTACTATCATGGTACTTTTTCTGTATTCACAAAGATTTAGAGAATTTACTTGTTTCATTTAGATCCTGCTGTTTTTTCTCATTGGTTGGGTTTACGTAAAAAATGTCTTCAGACCGTAGTTATTCCCATAATGCATCAGCAATGTAAGCACTCTGGGTGAGCACAGGGTATAGCTGGCTCTGACCCAGTCATGTGTCATTGCTGACCCTTTCTATTAATAAACAGGTGGACATGCTAGAGGAAGAGGCTTTCTCTATTTATATGCTGTCTCTGCATAAAATGGACAAGCTGTGGTTCACCTCACTCACCATTGTTTTGTTGTAAGTACCGGGACTCTCTTTTTTCAGATTCTATTGGATTTCATTGGGTTGTCCTTTGTGTATACTGAAATGTTACAATGTAATCGATGTAGGCCGGCCCACTGGATGAGCATTTTCTTTTGCAAATCTGTAAACCCAGCAAACGAGTAACAGCGGTGGTGATGTGGGGCCTCTTCCAGTCGGTAGCGTATTTTTCCCATTCAGCCTTGTTGTTGTGTGTTAGTTCAGAAGCAATCCAATTTAGCCCACCGTTAGATTTGCCAGATTCAGCTTCTCGAGACAGAGAATGCTCCAAGGATAATAGTCTTTACATAAGTTGTGTGGCACTGAAACTGTTTGCATGCAACACAGGGAATGTGTGTAATATATCACAAATGTAAGAATTTACAACGAGGGAGATTTAACACTTGTAATATGATCTGCAATATTGATGACCCAAGGACCAATAAAACTTGATATCACCAAGGCACTAAATTATAAAAATCCATCCATTCTTCCACCCACCTGCTGGCTGTTTATCCTGCTGAGGGCTGTGAGGAACCAGACAGCTTAGGGTACACCATGGTCTTCTGAAAATGTGTTCTAAAATATTTTTTTATTTAATTTAGCCTAATACCATAAGAAAGCATCATATTGTTGTACCACCTTTTTTATTTTAGGACATTGAGTACCTTCCACCTTACAGTAGACTGTGCAAATATATTTAATTAATATCTGCTTTATGTGTTTGACTATTCTAATGTAATCAGATTGGCTAGAACTTGGTATGGTGCAATGAAGAGGAAGGTTAGCCTTATGCCTCCAGAGTCTTATTTATTTAGTAATTAATGTATACTTTTGTTGTGGTATGCAGAACTTTTAAGGACATAACTTTTGAGACCTGTAATAAATTGCAGTGTTTGGTGACATCAAGAATGCCTCTGATGTTACTTGGATGTCCTTCAAGTCAGTCAGTATATTTAGGCAGCTAATATTGTGCTATTGCTGTCATATGATCAAGTGGCAAAGAGCATAATCAATACAACGGGAATGTTTGCGTCCGCAGGTGTCCACCATGCTGACGAGTATCATGGACGGGATCCTCTGCTGTCTCGCCGGCAAGTCCGCCAACGTGGTCGTGCCCATCGAGACTTGTGAGCCGGCCGACGGCTTCGAGTTCGTGGAGGTGAAGCCCGGGAGGGTGCTGCGGGTACGGCACATCGTCCCCGAGCGGGTCGCGCCGGCGGAGCACGCCGGCGGCCAGGGAGGCAGCGTGCATTGCAAGCGCAAGATCACCGTCTACCGCAACGGGCAGCTGGTCATCGAGAACCTGGGCGACGTGGTGCGCTCCGAGCTCCTGCACTGTCAGAACGGCGACCCGGAGCACAGCAGCACACTGGAGGTGGAGCTCTCCGACTACAACAGCTCTGCTCCCTCTACCGGGACCCCGGATCCCCAGCCGGACCCCCAGGCGGCCTCCCTACCGGGGCAGCTGCCGGCCCCCCGCCGGCGGCACCGTAAGCCCAAGCGCACGGTGCTCATCGACTGCGAGCGCAAAATCTCCAGCTGTAAGGGCACGCACTCGGACGTGGCGCTCTTCTTCGTGCACGGCGTGGGCGGCTCCCTGGACATCTGGGGAAGCCAGCTGGACTTCTTCTCCCGTCTGGGCTATGAGGTCATCGCCCCCGACCTGGCCGGCCACGGGGGCAGCTCCGCACCGCAGATCGCCGCCGCCTACACCTTCTACGCCCTGGCGGAGGACATGCGTGCCATCTTCAAACGATACGCCAGGCGGCGGAACATTCTCATCGGACACTCCTACGGGTCGGTGTCGTGTGTGTGCCTGACAAAAAGTACGACGGATAAGGTTTCGTGGGAGCACTAGTCTGTAAAGCGGGGGATCCCTGTATTTACAGTAATTGTGAAATGTCTCTAGGTTTTTTTCTCCTAAATTGCATTGAATACATTTTGCTGAGACTGAGTAGGACACGTGGTTACAGTGGATGGATGGATGGATTTCAGGACGTTGCCTGTCCTGACCATGGTTGTTCCTTTTCGTCCCTCTTTATTTAGGGTGTCCTTCTGCACCTTCCTGGCACACGAGTATCCAGAGCAGGTGCATAAGGTGGTGATGATCAACGGCGGGGGGCCCACGGCCCTGGAGCCCAGCCTCTGCTCCATCTTCAACTTGCCCGCCTGCGTGCTGCACTGCCTCACACCCTGCCTGGCCTGGAGCTTCCTCAAGTCAGTCCAAAGCCGGACCAGGCTTTTCTCTTTTACTTACAGCTATTAACTATCACTGCCACCCATTGCGACTTGTAAAAACTCATTAAAATGTGTATTTCAGTTACTAGCATCTTATGATTATGTAGGCTAGCTGAACAGCTATGCATTCCAATCAAAATGCCTGAAATCTAATTCTTATGCTTCTGCACACGTCAGAGCTGGGTTTGCCCGGCAGGGGGCCAAGGAGAAGCAGCTTCTGAAGGAGGGCAATGCCTTCAATGTGTCGTCCTTCGTGCTGAGGGCCATGATGAGCGGGCAGTACTGGCCGGAAGGGGACGAGGTGTACCACGCGGAGATTGCCGTGCCCGTCCTGCTGGTGCATGGGATGCATGACAAGTTTGTGCCAGTTGAGGAAGACCAGCGCATGGCAGAGGTACTCAGGGCCTCGGCAGGGGCTTTTAATGAGGGCGGCAAGGACACAAACCCTGTACAAATAAATAATGTATTAAATAAACAAATGTCATTTCAATTATTATTTAAATTATATTGTCATTCAAATGATTTATTTGTGAATAAATGTCACGTAATTTCTTACGTAAATTATTTTAATTGCTATTTTCTGAACCAGTAACTTTTTGCCAGTAATGGGTTACACAAGGGCTCTGGGTTACATTTATGAAGGTTTGTTCTAACGTTTATGGCTGTCATAAATGCTGACATAGGGAGCTTGACGCAGAACAAACCTTTATAAATGCTCATGACAAGTTATGTCGGCTGTCATATAGCTGTTATAGAGCACCCTTAAGTAATGTGTTACCTAATAATGTAATTTACATTGTTGATCAGTTACTATATTATCGTTTTGCCATGTTTTTACATTATTGGTAGTTATTGCATTCTTGGCTGCTACAAAAACCCATGAGCAAGCTTCTATCAGCTTCTAGCAAGCTTCTATCGTTTGCTCATTAGTGGCATCAGAAGACCTGGGGAAAAATGGGATTCAAAGGGTTTGCATGAAATTCACACTTCCGTGCCATGTACAGGAGCGTGGTCATGTGGCAGATGTGGAGAACTGCCACAAATCTCCAACTCCAAGTTGAACTACTTTAATCCTCGACCTGAACCTCTCTTATCACAGATACTGCTTCTGGCCTTCTTGAAGGTCATCGATGAAGGCAGTCACATGGTGATGATGGAGTGCCCAGAAACAGTCAACACCCTCCTTCATGAATTCTTCCTCTGGGAGCCTGACAACTCGTCCAAACCTAAACAAGAGACCATCAAGTCCACTACAGACAAGATTCATTCTGCCAGTGGGGAGGCTCAGCCCTGAAGGAAGCAGTGTGTGTGAGTCACTCTTTCTGGAAGGGAGCAGACCGGCCCGATGGCTTGGTCCATGCTTGGCTGCACTGAGCATTCCTGCTCGCTGGCCAAAAGGTGTTTTTTAATGGCTCCGGAGCTTGAGGAAGACATGGAGGGATGCTGCAAGCAGCTCCAGGCTTGAGCTGGATGCAACAGTCAGACATTCCACTGCAGCAGGAGAGAAGCAAAGGAAGACCTTGGGGACGGATGTAGGAGTGAAAGCAGTCAAGGGAGTAGGGAGGGAGGTCATTGTGAAGCATCAGCGATGCACAGACAGCGCCCTGCAATCCCTGGGGTTCTCCCATTGTGTTTGAAACCCAAGAGAGGGTTCTCATGCATGTAACGGAGTTCAGAATGATTAAGATTACGGTTCTGGCTGGTGAGTACAGTCGCGGTGAGCCACAAGAGGGCGCAATCTCAGAGATTCACTGTGGCAGAGGTAGATCTCTGCTATTGGCTGTTACTGTTAATTAGCGACAATGTATGCTGCTGTATCTGAATAGGTAATCTCTTATTCATGGAAGGAACTATAAAATGTATGATATATATCGATTTATATTAAAATTTGTTGGGTTATGAACCTGAAAATTGGCCATATAAACATATCTGGGCTTAATTTTAATGTCTGGTTCTCTGTACTGTATGGCATTTTTTGAAAATGTGGCTACATTCTGTTTAGTTATTGGTTTTTCATAATATACTAAATATAATTCCACCTTCTGTCTCTGTAATTAAAATGCACCTCCATTGTGTACCACATGTGAGGTTCATTTTCATCTTTTCAAACCTTCTGTGTCATCGGGAAGTTGGACGGTACTTGGGCTAGTACTGTGCACTTAAAATCGCTCTTAAATTTGACAATCGGTGCATATTGTGTGATTCCAAAGTTTTCTTTATCTTTTCCTCTCTTTGGAAAAGAACATGCCGTGTGTAGCCAGACTTTTAATGTTGTACTATGCTCAATATTGTAGAAGACCTGAGTGACTGTATGCTTGGATTTGAATTATGTGACCCCGTACCTTAAGACTGATATATCTGAACAAAATGCTGACGAAATATATTTCACGTCAATGTACTGTATATTTTTAAAGTTTTAACCAATCATCAGTAATATCAGCGCAGGCTCTACTTGCAGCAAAATCTGTAGATAGATTAGTAGTGGTCACTTTATAAAACCAGAATCCAAAGTACATTAAACTGAAGTGATTATGGACCGTTGAGAGAAGGAGTTTGTGTGACGGAGTTTGGGCTTTCATAACTGAAAGCTGCACCTGACAATCGAAAATGTGAGGCCTATAAAGTGTGCTGCATTAGCTGAAGGAAGGCGCTTTGACTATATGTTTCAGCATTAAAGCCCAGCCACCAGGGGGACCCCCCGCAGTGCGAGCTATTCTCCCCTTCTCGTTACACCCACCATTAGAGACCCTGGTAGGAGGAGAAAGGAATCTCACTGAATAAAAGGTGCCTGGCGTGGGACGGACTGGCACGACTGCCCCTACAGGCACTGCGGAATTAGCAAGCAATGTTAGCAGACCACGCAGACACTAAATATGGTGTTATATATACATATAACAAAGAAAAAAGTTGGGAATACATATGGGATTTGGAACAGGATTGTAGAGTGTTTCTGCTGATGTACAGTCACAAGATGTTCTTTCTCATGTATTATATTTTCCAAAAAGAACTAAATTGCAACCATAGTAACTATGATGATGAACTATGTCTATGTGTGTATTAGATATGTGACTCAAAATATTTTGTATCAAGAATGGATATATGATGAAAAAATATTTAATTTGGATTCATAAAAAATTGAGGAAGATATGGTATTATCCAGCTGGCAGAAAATGAAATTATGATAGTAATAATACTTATTACTTGTGCATTACATTATATATTTTTAAACATCACATCCCAGCTGTAAGCGGAGAGCTTCCTTACAATGGGGTAATGAGCTGGTTGTGACAGGAGAGAGTTCTGTGTGAGGGCAAATGCTGCCTTCAGTGACATGCAGGAAAGCATGTTAATCGACACCTTAATAGGTGGTAGATCTGTTTCCAGTGCCCGTGTCTCTGGAGGTCATTGTTGTATATGTGAGTGTGGTGCATTGCATATCACTTCTCATTGTACATCGCCTAGCTTATTCCTACGGGAGAGGGATTCCGCAGAACGAGGAGATGCCAGCTAAGCTACTCTGCCATCTGTCACGACGGCTCTGTGTGTGCAGATGGGGTATGCTGTGGGCTGTTTCGGGTACGGCTCAGATCACGAGATCCGCAAGACCTCGCTGACTGTTGAGGGATAAAAACCTGCTACGGATTTCCGCATGCCTACGGAAGTTCTCTCCATACGAAAATGTTAAGCATTTTAAAAGTCGGCATTGCCCGTTATAGTCCAAAGTTGCAACATGACGTAGTAACAGACCGTGGAGGTAGAGGTGGGCTCTGTCTGCGGTGCTAGGCAGCTCCACTCTCATCTTTTTAAATGCAGAGTGTGCAGTGTGGTGTGGAACTGGAGCTCTGGCTACTTAAGCCTCTTATTCTAACATGGATTTTTAAGTAAAAGAATCAAGCATAAGTTCTCATTATTTTAATATGTTGAATTCCATGGTGCTAGGAACAGTAATTCCCAAAGAATTGCCTTTATGTTGAAATTCTGGAAGCATTGTCCTCATCCAAACCAGGCTGCTGTTTTAGGCTCTGTGACTAGCTGCTGTACAATGTCACCTTTAAATGCATTTTACTCCAAATTGCCAGGTCTTGGAGCACAAGTCTCTGACACCCCCCCATTCATGTATGCTGGTTTATTCTTCTAGCTGAATACTGTTACTTTAGAGTTAATTGAATGAATGGCCACTAAAATGTCAGGCTGTATGTGTTAGCTAAAAGACTGTTACATTTCAAATGCATAGAAAAACAAATGGTGAGAGAGAATGTGTGTATATTAATAATTGCAGATATTTCAATTAACCAAATTTTTAATGACCTATTACTTATGCAACTCTGCCTCAGAGCAGATATTTCCAGCACGTTTTTGTCCATGTTACCCGTCCCATCGCTTATGACGCCTTTAATTTCTGACACTTTGGTATGTAGTCCTAGCATTACAGGTTATTTGCGAGTCTGGAGCAATGTGCCACACGTCCCTGTAGCAATAGGAGTTAAGGGCCTGGCTGAAGGGCCTACAAGCAATCCAGCATAAGCCGGCTTGCGGGGGAGAGAGGCGGCCTGGTGCCAGACCAGGGCTGGCAATAGATCCTTCAATACTGCACAATGCCGTTGAATTTGCAATGTGTTACTAACAGTGCCATTTGCTGTAGTGGGAAATGCTTTTGGGGATGACAGGGGGAGAAAAAAAAAAAGACGACAAGCCCAAATATAGCTCACTGATACTTTTTAATTACCTACGACAATATCTGAACAGCTATATGTCTAATGCCGATCTATGATACTATGAATAAAAACATTAATGCCTGTTGCGAGTTGAATCATTGAATTTGAAACTGATCATTTCCACACCTCTGAGACGATGACGATGACGATGACTACTGACGCTTTACCTGAATGATTTACACTCTTTGCCTGATCGCTGCGGGGTCTAAACAGAGCATAACATGGATAACGTGGTACGGACAGAGGCTCTGAGAAATCATGAATGTTAAACATTAAATGGCAACTGAACTGGCTTCCTGCTTACAATCAGCGCATAAGATGTGCCTTTTCTTATCCAGTGCATTCCACAGTGTGACGCTCTGGGCATTCTCGCTACTCAGGAACTGTGCCTCAGATCCATACCTTTCCCACCCAATAACTAAACCATCACAACAATTTGTAAAAAAAAAAGTGTTACTGTGAAGCATCTGCTTGTCTTGGCTTTGCATTTTGGGGCAAACTAAGAAGCTACTTTTTTACAAGCTAAACATCATCTTTAAACCATATTGCAACAAATATGTGACTATATACAGAACACTGAAGAGCACTAAGCAAGATACTGCCATTTCAGTAACCAGTTAGGGGTTAACAAAGACAAAAATACAGGCCTAAGATTCCCAATTTGAATTTAAGATTCCAGTTAAACCATTTAAGGTTACAGTTAAACATAATGCATTTCATTCACTTTTTTCTGTAGCCATTTGAAACACTTTCCCTTTGTTAAAATTCTTCTGTAATTAAAACTGTAATAATAAAATGATCACAAAAGTAAACTATAACAAGCAAGTACATTGAAAGACCATGTTCTATGCAAGTGGTGATAAAGCATGGTGTTTTTGTTACTTATGAGATATTTATTGGCAGACACCCTTATCCAAAGCTACAGTTCTATCTTTTGGGGCAATTATGGATATTTACAGTAAAGTGTTCTGCAAGTCTCCTTGTGACATATGAGCGGAATCTGGAGTTTAGATTAAGAAAAAAACAGATCAGCTGCTCACCTATGTCTGTGTACCGGTTTAGGATTCATGATTAAGCCAGTGTCATCATCATGATTATAAATCACCTGGAATAAAGGCACCTGTGCTACCAGAGTCCAGAGCAGCGGAGGAGATGAGAAATCGGACGCCCCTTAACTGCTGCCAGGCTCTCCTCACTCACACCTGCAGCCCAAACGACGTCAGATGTCTGCTGGGCGGAGCTGCCGCTCCCCTTCGGCC
This sequence comes from Petrocephalus sullivani, assembly GCA_026780845.1. Lineage (NCBI taxonomy): Eukaryota > Metazoa > Chordata > Actinopteri > Osteoglossiformes > Mormyridae > Petrocephalus > Petrocephalus sullivani. The sequence goes on from JAODKM010000032.1 coordinate 1,314,299, forward strand.
AGGAAGATCTGCATGGCGCGATAGAGCAGGTGGACTCCCAGATCGCGCCGCCGCTTCAGCGGCCAGGTGGACACCACGCCGTAGTAGTCCCCACGCTTTTGGTTAGTGAGCATCTTCAGACCTTGTACCAAAAAACAGAGAGAGAGAGAGAGACACACACACACACACAGATCGAGAGAGAGCAAGAAGACAATCAGGACAGAGAAAGAGTGTAGCTCCATTGACTACATCCATCATCTTGCTTGCTATGGAGCCCACGACACGCGACTACAGTACATCAGCCCTGGGGGATCAGCTACCACATTAAGGGAGAGAACAAAAAGTATGTCTAAGCTGGCATCACCATCTTTTAAAGGAACCCTTCGACACAGAGTATGACACACACATACACACACACACACACACACACACACATACACACTCACACAATACAATAATACTTTATTCCAGATCCTAAACCATAAATATCACATTTTACCAATAAGGTCATTCTTATGCACCAAAAATGTTATCCAGCTACTAACATTCAATGATACAGAAATAAATACAACGGAAACACAACTTAAAGACTGGTCCCGTTCAAAGGAGCTACAGGGTAGGGCCAGCCATAGCGTTGTGTTACATCAATGTCATCTTAGCCTTCAAACACGCCTTCGGAACAGCGTCTGCTGGTGGCAGCTCACCGATAGCATCCACCATGCACGCTTCACGGGTGTAGGCCTCAACGGGGATGACGTTCTGGAAGCAGTGCAGGGAGATGACCCCCTGGCCAGCCCCCCACACCTGCAGGATGTGCTGCACCTTGGCACACAGCTTCTGAAGCAGGCAGAGGGAGGAGCTTAAGCGCCAGAGGGCGAAACGGCGACATGCAAGAGCAGACCGATACGCGGTCGATGATAATCATCAAGTTCCGATTCAATTTTTAATAATCATTATTTGTATCGTTTGATGCTCCGTTCATGCTTAAAATTCCCACAGGAATTTTAGTCAGCACTGACCGAAATGCCACCTTCTTCCTAGCTATTTTTTAATTCTCTGTGAATTATTACCGCATGGATTAGTTATGGACTGAATTTTACTGTGGACATCCGGTTTGAATTTAGCTGCATGACCCTTATTGGATAGGTTGCTTTGGACTTTTACGCTCTTCCCAGTGAGCTGCCCTGTCGATTTATCTGTGTAGTCTGTCTGCCTGCCTGCCCTATTGACTTTGAGGACTGCTGGGAGTAACACCAGTGTAGAATTCACAAAGTATCTCACTTTTGAGGTTTTGTCCCCTCTGTGATACTCCAGGGCCTCGTAAAGGTGGCTGTAGGGACGGGAGCGCTTCCCCTTGCCTATGTAGAAGATGGCATTGACGAAGGTGTGGAAACACTCCGCGGGCGTTACGGAAGAGCTACGGGACGGCAGGTTCTTCGTCACTCTGCAACACGAAACATGCATCTCAGGAGAAAGTTGGATTAAGCTACCAGACCTGTTGTGATACCATTGTGGGGGGAAAAAAATGAAGATGGAATGTATTTATCAATATAAGGCAATCTGGCGGCCTGCTGCACCTCGGGTCGAGTAGCAGGTAATTAAAGCTGGACTTGGTGATACCCTCTCGCCACTTCCTGTTCTGGTCGGGTTGGTCAAACTGTTGGCACAGGGCCAGCTCCTCAGCCTGGCAGTCTGGCAGAGTGAAGGTCTCCAGAGCACTGGCCAGTTCCAAACTGTAGCCTGGAGGGAAGGTAGCCAGAAACATCAGAAATGACATAGCAATTAATACTGCTAAACTCAAAGAACACATTCCTACCTTTAATCCGATATAGATTCTGCATCTACTGCTCACCAGCTACAAGCCTCTGCTTGTGTGTCTGCGACTTTACCTGTGTTGGGGACAGCAGGCTGTTGGGTCCCGGGATTCTGAAGCAGACAATTCAATTTTTTGATGTACGCTGGACGGGTGAACCGGCTGATGGGTCCTGGCTGCTCTCCCAGTTCCTGCAACTTCCTCCTTAGCTCCCTGTCAGTCAGGCCTGCAGTAGCCCGCAGAATCTCCTCCTGGGGCTTCCGGTTCTCCTTTCCATTCCCGAGGCTGAGCTGCAGAGAGCGCCAGTCGTACACCACGGTGTCGTCGCTGGAGGCCAGGCTGCTTTCAGAGCTGAAAGTGACATTGGCAGTAGGTGGCACGTGGCACTCGATCAGCTCGTGTCCCTTCTCGATGTCAGTGTACAGGTACTCAACAGGCTGCTCCTCGCTGGGAATCAAGGGCCGGCCACCTGGGGTGTAAGACAGATCAGCCAGCCTCTGAGGCTTGTGGGAGGCAGAGAGCCTACTGATGCTGTACCGCATGGTGCGTCCAGATGCCGGCGTCACAGGCGAAGTGCAATAGTACGTAGAGGTTGGTGTATGTGGGACAACCTCCAGCTGGGAGTCGCCAGTGTCCCTGTCATCTGTGATCAGAGACTCTTCGTCCACTGGCTTGATACCCTCAGCTGCTACCAGCGACTTGCCCGAGCTCAGCTCCTGCATCAGTCCTTCCCCCTCTGAACTGGACCAATCATCCGTGAGAAACTCAGCCGCATCGATGCCATGACTGTTGAGGCAGCCTAATCTTCTTGCTTTCTCATCTGCCAGGGAGTCTGTTGTACTTTCGCCACAGGTTTTCTCCAGGATGACGGTGTCAGCCGCACTATCAGAGATGATCAGTGTGTCTGCCTGACTTTCACTTGTAAGAGTTCTGACCTGAGATTCCTGGAAGCTGTGACCCATGGTGTCCATCATTGTGGTTGCCCGTCTCATTAAATGTGCTGGAGCGCCGCATTGGCTATGTGACGTGACGCTGGGCGTCCTGCCACTGTCGGGAGTTCTAGTTTGGCGGCGTTGAAGACGGTTTGGCATAGGCAAGGAGTCCTCAAACAGTGAGTAGACTGAGGAATTCACAATGTTACTGCTGTCTCTGAAGGAGCAGCGGCTGAGCCTAGAGCGAGTCCTCCCTGTAACAAAGGGGCTGGGCAGGATCTCTGAGAGATCTCTACATGACTCTAGACAGGCTTTAGGAAGAACCCTATTTCCTCTCAGCACTTCCCCGTTACCATCACCCAGCCTCTCAGCTTCTTCAACCCACATGTCTGAAGGTTTTCTCACATTTATCAGATCTTCTGCATCACATTTTACTGAAGGGCTCTTGGGAGACAGCAGCAAGTCATTCAATAATTGAGGAAGGCCGGCAGCTACTTCTGAAGGGTCCTCGCTGGCCTTATCGGGAAGAGCTGTGCCTTTTCCACTTACATCAAAGACACCCCTATGCTCTTCTGAATCAACAGTGTTTGACGAGTCTTCTGCAACGAGCAGTAATTTTGCAGAAGCAGGCTGCTCCACCGCTTTGGACACCCGTATATTTGGGGAGGCCATTCTTGGAGAACTCTGATCTTGTTGGGACGTTGCCCCAGTTTCCCCATCATCACCACTAAAAGATGCGTTCCTGCGAAGGATGCAAGGCCCCAGAGCAGTAGTGTATGGATCACTGTCGCAGCTATTGTAGTCACTGGTCCCACTGGTCCCACTGCTACCACTGGAGGTGCATACAGGTTGAACAGGCCTCACTATTTCGGCCAACTCACAGTCATTCCTCTCCACCTCCTTTTCCTCCATCAGCCAGTTTCCAACCACAGTCTTGTCCAAATCAGGACTTGTGCAGTGTTTGTCTCGGGAAAAGACAAAGACGTGATCGGGAGACGTAACGTCGATTCCCTGATTGTGCGATACAGATGCCAAGCGGTCTAAATTCAGGAATTCTGGGTAGTCTGTGAAGTCAACTGTTCTGTCAGTCGAGGAGTGATAGCTTTGGTTTTCATTCTGCCCGGGCGACCCGTCAGTAAACACGGGGAAGTAGTCGTCCACGTCTTTAAAGCTGACACTTTTGCGGCTGGCATGCTTTGAGGAACAAGGTGGGTTCGGCTGCTGAGGAAGTTCATTTGTTGGTCTTTTGTGTACCACAGGATCAAACTGCAATTTCTGACAGTACACAAGTGACTCTCTTTCATCCACCGTGGGCAAGAGCCCAGAATAAGATGGTCGGCCAGCTGATATCCGAGTGCTGCTCAGTATTGACAGAGGTGCTAGATCTACCTCAAACTCCCGGCTCCATTCCTGAGTGCGACGCCCATGAAGGTCAGTGAAGTCCGACAGTCCCGATGGCCGTGACCTGCCTCTCCAGGAGGGCCTGCTACTGATCCTAGACAGGTTCAGCGAGGAGGATCTCCTGGTGCTACTGAGTGGCCCCTCACCATAGTCACTCAGCAAGGATAGGTCATGTAATCCAGCACTGCTATCCACTGTTCCTCTGTGGCAAGAAGTATCGCTGCAATCTTGACCGCGGTAAAAAGCTACAAAGAAAAACCAAAGGCAGCTTGTTTTGTAGAAACTGCATCACCAGAGATCTGCATTTTCCCAGGATTCCCTCACGACTCAAATCAAACTTACAGTACTGGAACTGTGGCACGTCGTCGTCCTCTGTCCCCCGGACATCCAAAGAACAGGATTCCTTCAGAAGTTGGGCACATCTGCAGTTCTCTTGTTGGTTTGCTAAGTCAGTTGCTGTATTCCCATCCTGCAGGTAAACAAAGACTAATTCTGAGATTCAAATGAATAAAATGCACTCGGTAACATCAGAACTAACAAATAATAAACTGGTTAAACAAATCTACAAATAAAGCATTAAACAATGCATGGTGGACCATGACTCAACTGGGTGACACTGCAGATCCTTTATTACTTTTATGCATTATCAAGTAGGAAAAAAAATTTAAGACCTTACCTGGTCCTCTAAATTAGGATTCCCCCCATTTTGTAAAAGCAGTTTGAGGTTCTGGTAGCAGCCCCACAAAGCCGCAATGTGCAAAGGGGTTAAGTCCTCCGCAGATCTGACAAAAATTCAGAGCCAAAAAGCAATGATCAGTATAGCCAAAAACACTGCTTGGGCTGATGTCGGAGGGCAAATGGTAATGATTTCTGTGAGGGGGTTCGTGCGACTGACCTGGCGTTGGGGTCAGCCCCGTGCTGAAGCAGCAGCTTCAGGCAACGGATTCGCTTCTCGGTCTCCTTACCAACAGCCAAATGCACCGCAGCGACACCTTTGCGGAGGACTAGGTTCGGATTGGCACCTTGCAAAAGCAGGGCCTCCACAGTCCTAGGCGAAGGGTGACATTGGTTATCGGGATTCTGCTAGCTATAGCAGATATCATAAGAGCACAATATTATTTATATCACCATGCAACCTAGCCTGCGCCAGCGTGTTAAGATCTAATCGGAGCGTTAAGGTGGAACCAGCGGCAAAGAGAACCACCGAAGCTTATCACATGGTCATTTTGTCCCTCGAATCAGCTCCTTTCATCTCCATTGTCCTCCTGCTTTTGTTGTGCAGATGCCCTACTTACCCGTGAACCCCGGCACATTTGCATTCATTTACTCAGACTGCTTGCTCAAATCCAAGGCAGCCCAAACCACAGGTGAATTTCTGACACTTTAGGCAGGTACACCTGCTGCGATGTCTGCTGCAGCTCCCTTGTACCTGGCACTGAGTCGTCTGTACAGGCGCTGGCACAGCAGCAGCAAACGCCGCCTCTCGGTCTCCATTGCCTTTTGCTGCATGAATCGGCAACGGAGCTTCTTGTAGCACTGGTGTAGAATTATACACACATTCACATACATTCATGTGGTTGTAGTCATGTGGTATGTAGTCTGTATGTAGTCTGTGTTGGGTTTCCTCTTTCTGCGGTCCCCGACTGCCACGTCTCGGTGCAAGGAACTCAAGACACACAGCTCTCTTTTTTTTCGGTGCGTAGATCGTCAAGGAGACACTGCCACTTCTAAACACAGACATGGGGAATTTCCCTCGCCCTGCAGTGTCCTTTGCCAATGGAGGAAGTTCACGGCGAACTTTATTCACCGTACCCAGTAAAGTCGTGATGCACTGAAGTTCTCCCGTCGTCTAGAGATGGCTCCATCAGACTCATGACCGCGTTCTCTGCCAGCCTCTCCCCCTTCTGAGGACTGGGGTCCTTTCCCAAGTAAGGGGACACGTTGCAGACATATTTGGTCTCCAATCCGTCACCACCCAAAACGGACAATTTCTTCACCTCACTGTCACACAGACTGCTTCAGGGGCACGACTCTACTGGGCATTGTGAATAATTGTACACAGGTGCTACAATGTTTTCTGATATGTATTATACATGCCTATATCGGGTAGGAAAAAAGCACATATACTCATGTCTGTGTCTCTCTCCCTGCTTTTACAGTATGGTGTAGATGTGTTGGACCAAATGGCGCACATGTATTCAGTATGAGCAGCAGCATGCAGGTGGCCAGTAGCTCTTTTTTACAACATGGTGGTCCAGGCGGCGGTGAATGCCTACGTTCTGTACAAGGCGTGCACAGGGTGGAAAGGAAACGGATTGTTTCAGAGTCTTCTAGCTAATGAATTCCTTTGCCGATTCATGCAGAAAAAGGGTGACATTGCTTATCGGGATTCTCCTAGCTATAATAGGTATCATATGAGCACAATATTATTTATATCACCATGCAGCCTAGCCTGCGCCAGCGTGTTATCATCTAATCGGAGCGCTAAGGTGGAACCAGCAGCAGAGAGAACCACCGAAACGAATCACATGGCCATTTTGTGTTTCATAGTGCGTGATATTTTCATATCACACACGTATAAGCACACGAGTGTTTTGGTTAGGTCTCATCCAGGCCAACCAAAATTTTAAAACAATAGTAAGGAGAATGCAATCATACCTTGGCTCGCCGTCATTCACTGCCTTGCACAGCTGCAATGTTAAGTTCCTTTTATTTGTAAACATGGCTCTTACGGTAGCCGCTAGCGTGTTAGCAGCTTCGCTATTGTTTCATGCGGATAAAGCGGTGGAGAGCACATGGGCACTCTGGTTTCGTATTGCATTCGTATTTCAGCTACTTTAATCTATTATCGGAAAACACCACTACAGATGCACTAATGTTTATGATATATCCGGAACATATTATCAAGTGCGATTATTTTTTTTCCTTATTCTAAGTTAAAAATCCCTCCAAGTGTATAGCCCGCCTACAGATAGCAACGATAGGTCTAATCTGCTAGACGTGGGCGCGAAACCAATCAGCGCCGGGCTTCGTGACGCCATTTCCGGTGAGCAGGAGGGCTCCGGAGGGCGTTTGGATAGGTCGCGCGCAGCTGCGCAGCTTTTGTTATGGTTGTTCAGTGTTTATCCCGGCGGTGCGTTTATAGCGGTTGCTTACATATTCTTATCTTAAATCTAAACTAATTATCGGTTTGAAACCACAATTAACTATAAGTCAATAGAAGTTTCATGCATGGTTCAGCAATCAACAGAGCGCGCAGTCAGATTGTTAAACATTCCGTTTATACGTCCTTTATAAACAAACATTCTGACAGGCTTCCTTTGTGCGGAAGTTTGTAGTATGGAAGTCTTTTTTTTCCTTTTCGTTTTCTCGAGTTCACGACTTATTTTTCTCGTGATCTCGACTTAACCAAAGTCACTTTCCTGTGATCTCGCGACAGGTTTAGATCCATCCTCATGGACAAACGCATCGGATTTTACCGTGATCACGGACTGTCCCAAGAGGAACTAACAGTATGTCAGTCGGTGCTACTAACGGATGCATTTATGAATTCTCGGGGCACATTGTTAGTCTATATAATCTATTCACGCGAACGTTTTCTGTAGCGAAATCGGAACGAATTTGGCAAAATTCGAGATAATAAACCGGGCAATTACACGTGGATTATTGTAGGTGAAGTAAGCTTGCATCCAGATAATGTGCCTCGAGAATCCGTCAATGCACCCGTTAACAGTTGGGCTTCAATTTATTGTAAGAATCCATATGCCATAATATATATTTTTTATTAATATACTGCCTTTCTCACACTTAATGAGGCTTCACAATGCAAACAATAAGTAGTTGGGGCCATGCAGGCACACTGTAATGCCATCTCTGCAGTCTTCTTCCCCTCTTTTCCTGCACTCCAGCGGATCCAGGGTTGCCTGTATCTCTTACCATTTGCCTGGTAAGCCGACATTTTTCAAACATCATCCGGTAACCAGGGAGAAATAAGTCGTGATCTCGAAATAGCGAAAAGAAAAAAAATGTTGATGCATGTCCTCTACAGACTTCCGTACCTTTGCCCATTACAAACATAGTTTTTTATTTATTTTACGGATATTAATGACGCCATCGCAGTGAATTAATTGATCCCACTTGGGAAATTCTATTCTCACCTCCCCCAACCTTGCTCACCATGAGAGCACGCCGGGCCGTGAAGGGAGCTGGGGCTTGAGGGCCTTGCTCAAGGTACGTGCTGAGGATGGGCTTCTGTGCCGGAGACCTTCTGATCACAGGCACAGGGGCTTAACCTGCTGAACCAAACCCCGAAGTACATCTGCTTCCAATTTCTGATATCAGGAATTCAGTTGTAACTAGTTATAAAATGTAATTATATCTAGTTACAATTCAGTTCCTTATATCAGAAATTGGATGTTCAACTAGATAAAATTTTATTCCTGATATCAACAATTGGCATTTAGACTAGTTCAAACTGAATTTCTGATATCAGAAACTGGAATTATGACTATGACTCCCGATGAAATAAATGAGAAAAATGTTTTGAATCTTACTAGCTAAAATGTAATTTCCAATACCAGGAATTGGCATTTCAACTACAACCCCCGGCAAAAAATATGGAATCACTACTCTTGGAGGATGTTCAGTCAGTTGTCTTACCCTGTGGTCCAAAAGACAAATTACAGATATGACACAAAACTATTTTACCTAACAGCTGAACATTCTGGCTGTGTAAAACATACCTCCAAAAAATGACATTGTTGCAATCAATGTCATCTTTTTTCTGATCAAGTTCAGGAAAAAACTATGGAATCACTCAATGTTGAGGAAAAAAATTATGGAATCGCCCTGTAATTTACATTTCTGAAACAAATACCTGCACAAATGTAATGCAAATTAGTCTGCAGTTAAAAGAGAGTACTTGCAGACCATAGCGAGTTGTTGCACCTGGCTGATTGACAGGAAACATGGGACAACAAGAGAGCTGCCAGTTGAAACAATGGAAAGGACCATAAAACTCCTTCAAGAAGGTAAATCAACACGGAATGTGCCAAAAGATGCTGGCTGTTCCCAGTTAGCCGTGTCTAAAATTTGGTGCAAGTACAAAGAAAATGGGAAGGTTGTAAAAGGGAAACATACAGGTAGAAACCTCAAAGCAATATTCCTTGAAAACAGAAAATTCACAACAACAGAAATGAAAGACAAATGGGCAGAAACAGGAGTCAATGTTTGTGACCGAACTGTAAGAAATCAGCTGTGGGAAATTGGATTTAGGTACAGGAAAGCCAAACATAAACCATCATTAAGACCTAAATAGAAGGGAACAAGGTTACAGTGGGCCAAAGAGAAGCAGCCGTGGCCTGTGGATGATTGGATGAAAGTGGTATTCAGTGATGAATCCCGAATCTGCATTGGCCAAGGAGATGATGCTGGAACGTTTGTTTGGTGCCATCCCAATAAAATGAATAAAGATGACTGCCTGAAAAAAACAAGCAAATTTCCCCAGTCCTTGATGATGTGGGGTTGTATGGGACATTAATTGCAACAATGTCAGTTTTTTGTGTTTTGAGGTATGCTTTACACAGCCAGAATGTTCAGCTGTTAGGTAAAATAGTTTGGAGTCATAACTGGGTTTTGTTTTTTGGACTACAAAGTAAAACAACTGAGTGAACATCCTCCAAGAGTAGTGATTCCATATTTTTTGCTAGAGGTTGTAGTTGAAATTTAATTTCTGCTATCAAGTATTAGCATTCTAACTAGTTGGAACTGAATTTTCCATATCAGAAATACACATTATAACTAGTTACAATTTAATTTCTGATATCAGGAATGTGCATTCTAACTAGCTAGAATTGAATATGTGATATCCTCTAAAAATGAATTACAGCTAAAATGGCTTGCCATAGGGATGCAACCACATAATTGAAAGATTGCTGGTTCGAGTCCCCAGCCCGCAAGTACTGCTGAGGTACCCTGAGCAAGGTACCGTCCCCAAGCACTGACCAAAGGACTTCAGCCTGTCCGGATTGATGGTCACACCATTCCATTGTTACACTCCTCCACTGGATTCAGACACAGAGCCAAAAATGGTCCAGCACCCTCCTACCTGAAAGATCTCGTCACAACCCGCACTGTACCTCTCTCTGATCCTCTAGGCTCTTCTCTGTTTTGGAACCTATGTGGTGGAATGAACTCCCCCAAGATGTCCGAACAGCTGAGTCATTGGGTGTCTACCTCTTTCAGAAGACACTTTATTGATGGGGAAATTGTCTTCTTTTCACCTCCCCCAAAACATGCTCTCTGTGCCCAGGGAGCTAGGGGTTAAGAGCCTTGTTCAAGGGCCCACAGACATGCCGAGGCTGGGCTTGAACTGGCGACCATTACCAGCACAAAGCTTAACCTGCGGAGCCACACTCTGCCCCCTTTAGTGCTTCCAGTTCCTCAACCAAATATTAGATAGTATTCTTAGCCTGGGTTTTACTGAACCAGAACTAGAAGGTATTCACTAATGGAGTCTTTAAGCACTTATGTAAATCGGTCTGGCTGAGGGCATCTACCAAATGCTGTAAATGCACATAGCAGGTCCAGATAGTTCAAATCCAGACCAAGATTTTGTTTCAACAACCAGTTGAGTCACAAAGTGCTCAACTAGTTGGTTAAAACAAAATCTTGGGCTGGATTTAGACTTTCTGGAGCTAATATTTACACCTTTGTTTAACACCAGTGTTTCCCAGCAGACTCCTCTGGGACCTCCAGACAGTGTGCTTATATTCTCACTCCCTGCTCCTGATTGGAGCAAAAACATGGGCTGTTTGTGGGTCTCTGAGGACTGGTTTGGGAAACACAGAGGGTTAGGGTTAGCTTCTCTATTTCCTTACTGCCAAAGGCTGGTCTCTCCTCTGTATGCATGTCTACATGACCTGTTCGGCTAGAACTTCTTTGAGTCACATCTCAGCGAAGACCTTGGCCAGAATGCAGTTTTACGACAGCTGCTGTTTTTATATAATTTGCTAAATTAACTAATGGCTCGATATGGCAAATATCAAATTCTCACAAATACCATTCTCCAGTGGCACTGCAAACAGCCTGCATACTGACCCAAATTTGGCCTCTTAGCTGGTTTACACATGGGCTGTGTAGTGTATGCCTATCTGCAACATGCATTAGCAAGTGTCTTCTTGCCCTCTAGAGGACTAACTTAGACTTGCGGCTTGGTTAGTCCATGAATGTAATAGGAACATGTATGGCCATATTTTTAGAAAATGCATATCCACTTTTGGCAGAACTGATAGGTTTGTTACACTAAACTTAGGTAGTATTTACTGTTGAATGAGACGTTATATAGCAGTCTTTTGCGGTCTTCCAAATAATCATATCTGGCATTAATTTAAAAAACAAAGCAAAAAAAAAAATTAGGTTTTCAACCCTTTGTACCAAAGCCTGTTTGACATCCTGGAGAAGGACAGTTGTAGGTGAGAATGCAGGCGGGAAAAAGCTGGTTTTCTTCATTTCGCGTGGTTTGACTACAATCGTGAATAAACCAAAACTGATAAAATAAATGCTAATTTAACCAAAATTATGATATACATTTCTTAGTATGTGGGTTGTGAATGAAGGCTGTCTGGTATACACTGTGGAACAAATCACAGTTCTAATGAAGGTCACGTGAGTAATGTAAAGACACGCCGAGCATTGAGACCTGCTGTGCACGGTTAGTCAGTGCTGATACAGACCACCATCCAACATCAAAAGTACCTACAACGGTCACAAAGGCATTAAAACTGGACCATGGCACTATGGGAGGTCCCCTGGGCCAGTATCATTTTCTGTTGCATTATGTGGACTGCCAGGTAGGTGTCAAACATCTGTAAAATGCGTTGGACGAACAAGTCCAATCCATAGCTCGCCTCACATCAGTGTGCCGGCCCGTCCAGGCCACATGTTTGAGACGAACAGCTGGGCCTTGTGCCTTGAAAGGTTAAAGCCTGACTGATGCCATGAACCAAACTAGAACAGCTGCTGCACAGCTCATCAGACTGATCTCAGGCTGTGGTCCACGCAGATTCATGACCTGCCGGATGACCGGTGACGTGTGTCACAACAGCTTAATGAGTGAGAGGCCCACTCATCCATCACTTTGGAAATACAAATTTGGAATGTCTTTAAATGGTTTCTACTCTAGACAAGACTACACACATCACCTGCCGTGCCATCATTATGCAACAGGAAATGGGTAAATAGGCAAAAAAAATATTTAAAAAAATAAAACATGAGATGTAATAAGTAAAACATTTATTGTATTATGTTGTACAAAAATGTCAATATAAATGTAAATAACTCATGAGGGAAAACACTTTTGGCATGCACCCCTACATAATATTCCCCTATATAATGATAAAGTTTAGGTTTTAACCCTTAACAAAAGCTGAATTTGAAAATTTATTCACAATTCTTTCATGGCTCGAGTAAACTTGAGATCACATTATTGCGCATCATTTTGTGCATTTCAGAGTATGAAATAAACTGCAATTTCCTTACAGTAAGACATGATTCAGTACGCTAGCAAATATTCAGATTTGGATTTTTACAGTCTATGTGCTGACGACTTGATTCCCAAAACATCCTTAAGTCACATTATATTTAGAGTAACCTGAACAGAAATCCGGCAGTGTAAAATAATGTAGACCAGTGCATGTAAAACAATAAAAGCCTATTTAGAAACTCATTAAAATGTGCCAGTGGTTGGCTGGCTGCTGAATTTTGTTCTGTACAGATCACTTACAAAGCAGTGTACAACAACCACAGTTAGGTAAGCTGGCTCCAAATGATATCCCACTCAAGTGAACTAATATCCTTGGAACCAAATACTTATGCTACTTTTTTTTCCTACCAGTGTAATCAACTTCACTTTTCCAACACTTCTCAGAAATGCCAAAATGCTGTGCTTACAAGATCAATTTCTTTGAGCACATCACTCAAACTACCTAAGCTATTTAAGCAAAGTCAATCTGCATGTTTAACCTAAACTTTACCATCTTTAAACAAACATTTGATACAAGCATAACTACTAGGTGAGTGATATACAATCATTCAATAAAAAAAAATATATATTTTTTGCAGGGCACTGCATTTAAAGAAAAAAAAAGGTTTCCCAGGCAAACAATCCGTATTAAATAGCTGTGTGGAGACAAAAACAGAGGCTTTAAGCTTATTCTGCACTTGAGTGCACTAACAAAAATATCAATCCAGCTATGCATTTCCTTTTAGTTAAAAAGCAGTTGAGGTTCATGTGGCTAATTCACCGAAACAGAGATGCCGTCATCCTGGCTTAGAGTGCCAAATGTTGGCGATATAACAGACGAGTCTCCTTAGTTTACAGATCCTAAGACAGATCTCCTGATTTTGTTTCCGAAATCCAACTGTCTACAGAGGCCTCTGAAATCGCCATGACGAGGCACCTTAGGGTTGCCTCAGCAATGGCGGACAGCGCATTTGCACCAGTTAGGTGACTGGTGTCAGGGCAGATTTAAAACATGCATCGCTCTGTAGACCATGCAGACAATTATGCCATGAACACAGTTCAGTCACCTGAATACTGCACATTAAGACACAGGAATATGAATTCCTTTAGAGATTTCAATACTCTCTCATAATCAAACAGTACATTCAGTGGTGCAACTAAACCATTTTCTAGTTGTAGAACCCTTGCCAGTAACCACATTTAAATTTAAAAAAATATTTGCATGTCTGAGAAACATAATTTTACACTTATAAAAAGGTATATAAATTCAACATGGATTATTGCGACCAACAGTAAGCATTAATATGAACAAGGTGGATGTACGTTATATATCTTCCCCCAAATATGTACACATACTTAGGTGAATCACAAGGTTATCATCAAATCAGCGTATAGCACACAGCATATGCCTTGTCTATAAGGTCATAAAATCATGACGACACCAACCTTTCAGGCTGGGAAGTGGAGGGCAGTGAAACATGTGCACCTTCAGGGCGGGGCTTAATCTCTGAAGGTTCTCTTTATAATCACTTTTAGCCACTGTAGTATGATGTGGGCGCTAAGTCGCTGATGCCCTCTGACCCTACAAATGCTCCAACAGTGAAATGCATGGCTTTAAAATAATCTAGTGTGAGAGGAGTGTATACATCATTTTAAATACACTTCCTTGGTTGTGGTTCTTTGTCCTGTTGACCCATGTAAACAAAAAACTGACAGTGAGCCAACTGAAGGAAATTCACCATGTAGTGCCACACAGTTTAAAGTCACTACTTAATCTAGGCATTTTTGCCACTCCCCCAATAACAGCCTTCCTTCCTGCACACCTCAGTTTTGCATGCATCTTTTTCATAAAGGTCACAACTCACTGGCATTGAGTTCTGCTCCAGGATCCCATCCATCACATTTTACTTAAATATTTTACAATGCAACTATTGTATCCCCATCTTTGTATTCAGCCATGGCTTACCACTGATCAAACTGACCATCAATGCTGCATTTCCACCCTGTTTACCTCTGCAAAGCCAGTCTAACTACTACACAGCAAATATAATCAGTCAGTTACAATCATGCCACTGTTTAAAATCATCCGTTTGAATGTTACAACATTATCAGTATGGATGCCAGCAGATACTATCAGTATCTGATTGTAAATAGTGAATCAGAAATCTCATTTTTTGATTGCGGCTCTATTTCCTTTGACAGGTAAGGCATACATCTGCCTCTGCGAAAAGACATTGACAATGGAACCAGCTGAAGGGAAAGCACAACTATTAAAATCTTCCAATGTGAGCCTCAGTGGTAAAAATATCTAACTCTGGGTCTCCCACTTCATCAGTCTAGCAGTCCACCAAGCCCGCTCGAAAAGGCTTTCAATTACTCAACCATAAAAACCATTAAAAAGCCCCATTGATAAGCAAGGCAACCTTAATGGGAAACACCAAGGTGATGCAGTGGCAGTTTTAAAGCACGTTCACCAACCCCATCTCTCCATCCAACTTTGGGTAGCTTGGGGGGGTCCCCACAATTCCTAATATTTCCTGAAACTTTGTAATAGTTTAGGATAGTTGATTGATGATTACCCAGCAAAAATGAATTACATTTCAAAATGTATGAGGCTGACAGGTTTGGAAACTGTAAGAAAAAATTAACAAGACTGAAATGTACAAAAATATTTAAGTTGCTATATGGGGAGGGAGGTGGGTGGGCTGAATTCTTCACATTATTAAACACTCCCTGGCTGTAGGCTTTGGGTCTCCCTGAAAAAAATAGGAACACAAAGTAAGATCTCTGTAAGAATACATTCTGCCAAATGAAGTTCAGAAGTAGTTTGGGCAAACATAGGCCATGCACCTGTTGATGGAAGAGATCTTCTTCACCAAAGTCAGCATCTTCATCATCTTCATACTCGACATTTACTATGGTTTTGGTGACAGTTCTCTTGGCTACCTCCTGAGGAGATGCAGAAACTGCATTAGTGACAGCAGGAAACTGACAATACCAAAAAAGACACGGTAATGAGAGAATGACACTATGCTCTGTGTATCACAACACACGAGCACTCGCCAGACTGAACGCCAAGTGAGAAGACTACGCACCTCGCCATTGGAGTTCACCAAAAACGTCACAATGTTGTCACCAGTGCCCCAGGAACTCTGGTTTTTCCAGAGCAAGTCGGTGGGTGGGCTGTGGGAAACTCCAGCATCAGCACTCCAGATCTAGAAAGGAGTGCAAACAGCTCAGACGAATCACAACCCCAATCTTTCATACCTAAGCTGAACTATTAAAAAGAAAAGACTCTTTACCCTGACAGTCAGTCCGGCTTTGAGGACATATTTTGGTGTAAATTTGTAGGTTATTTCATCCCCGTCTCCAATTTTCCTTTTCAGTCTCCAGCTGCCAAGTGATTGATCCTGCACAAAAAAGACAGTATATGACAAACGCCACAGAACTTCACCTAACTCACCTCCTCACAGCCATGAGCTTAAGCTCTTACCAGGAGAATGGGCTCGGGCACCTCTTTACCTTCTCAGAGACATTTCTGAGGGTGACACTCTTGCCCTCGAGGTCTATCTCCTCAATGGTGATGCTGCCCGTGGCCTCAGCTTCTTGGCTAACGTGGACCTTAGGCTGACTTGCAGTCCCTGACTCTTCCAGCTCGACCCGCTTTCTCTTGGAGCGAGTCGAGCGCACAGTGGTACTGCTGCTGGTGGTGGCGGCTCGAGAAACCGTCACCCGTGAAGACGGACTGGGAGACAGTTTTAACCTGATGGAAATAAGATTAAGTCTTCAAAGCAGCACAGGCTTTATATTGTTTTTAGCTAGCAGTATGTCTTGTCACTGTTGTTTAAAGCAACCTAGTCTTCTAAAAACCAGAATTGTAAGGTTTTCTGTAAAGAAACGCATACAGTGTGAATGTCACCGAGCAGTCCATGGAAACCTGTGGTTAGCTTTACATAGCAGGCAAGATTAGCATCTGGCAATGGCAAGACAGACACTGCAAAGAGTAAGAGTGTTTCAGACTGCTAGAGAAAGGTGTAAATAGCTCCCATTTTCTTTATAAGCACCCAAACCAACCAATGTGGAACTTGTAGTTAGCAATAAGAGGCAGCGGAAATCTGACCTATCTTCCTCTCCCTCCAGCAGCTTCCTGTAGGCGTTGATCTCCATGTCCAGGGCCAGCTTGACGTCCAGCAGCTCCTGGTACTCGTTCAGCTGCTGCTGCATGCAGTCCCTCATCTCTGCCATCTCGCGCTCCTTGGCGTCCAGCTGACGCCGATACTTCTCCCGGTCGCTGGCCAGCATCTCCTCCAGCTCACGGATGCGGTCCTCGGAAGCACTGGCCTATGTGCCGGCAGATAAAGCCAAAGACGGCGCTGCCAGTCTCGTCGGTGCTCAACAGTCACGCGTAAATACGTAGAGAAATGGAAATACCCTACGCCCACATAACCTGCATGAAGTTTATAAATTACATTAAGCAAGCATGCAATGCGAGCCAGTTTGCCTAAAGAACAAGAAACATTTCAGCAAGTTACTGCTACTGCATTACATGGACATAGATTCCTGGGGGGTATAATGTGATAAAGCTGAACAGATACCTGTTTCTGGAGGGCGGAGAGCTGGTAGCCCAGACTTTCAATCCGCATTCGTGCCTCCTGCAGCTCCTCTCGAGCTGCATTTACAGCTTGGTCATTCAGGTCAGACGACACTTTGGCATGATCCAGCTGCAAGTCAGGAAGGAGAGCAGGACAGGGGAATCACCCAACAGCGTCATGGGGGGGAAGGCATCAGGCACACGCAGCTAACAACTATACTCATGTGTAACTGATGAGAGAGGAAACCACACCATTTCATTTTTGGGTTTTACCATTACACAGCGGGACAGCTGATACTACATGGGCAAGTACCAAAATTCTTTGAAACAAGTAAAACCATCATGGTATTACATACATCATACAAGGCACTCAATTATCATGGTATACAGATTATTAAAGAAAATACTCATACCCAATAAGTCAACATACTCATTGCCATGTTGCAAAAGGCAGGCCGCACAATTTAAACGAAAACACAAAACTCCGGTCTAACCAGGCCGCATAATGCGATGCAGAATGATGAGGACTAAGCTCGCGACACACATGTGCAGCCTCAGTGTTAGCGCCTTGTGGCTGACGCCGGTACCTTGGCCTCAGTGTTAGCGCCTTGTGGCTGACGCCGGTACCTTGGCCTCAGTGTTAGCGCCTTGTGGCTGACGCCTGTACCTTGGCCTCAGTGTTAGTGCCTTGTGGCTGACGCCTGTACCTTGGCCTCAGTGTTAGCGCCTTGTGGCTGACGCCGGTACCTTGGCCTCAGTGTTAGCGCCTTGTGGCTGACG
>JAODKM010000032.1:1340817-1351330 GCA_026780845.1 Petrocephalus sullivani
CAGAAGCCCTGGTGATTACTGCGCATGCGCCATAAGATTCTTGGTTGTCCGGCCCCCAAGGAGACTGTCTGGTAAAATTCTGGCCCTCTGACAAATATAGTTGATGACCCCTGCTCTACACACTCCTGCAGGGTGGTTTACAAAACAGGATTTCTGGCTTAGTCAGATAACTTGTTGCATTTATTATATTCTGGGCTAAATGTAAGTGAACAAAGATAAAGACCATCTAGCTCAGACTAACTTAAATCTGACAAGTTATCTAGCTAAGCAAGAACTCCTGCTTTGTGCAACACGCTTCTGGCTCAGTTAGCCAAGTTAACTTCAATTCAATTTATTTTTATATAACGCCCTTCACAACAGAGTTGTCCCAGGGCGCTTTACATGGGTGAACTTAAACTAGAAATCATGAGAATTTAAGTAAGAATGTCCAATAAGAATTTAAGTAAGGAGCATTCCTATTGGACAATTATGACTTCTAGCTTAAGTTAACCCAGCTAGCTGAGAAATCATGCTTTGTGGAACACCCCCTGCCCCCTGGAAAATGCTGCGGGTGCCACATGAACCACGCCCCCTCAGGTCATCAGGTCACAAAACAACCAGTGACCTGTACCTGCCCACCCCACTATATCACCTTTTCAACATTTTATACTGGATTTTTCTCAGTTTACACTTTCCACATACCGACAACAACCGCTACGTAATTACTATTTATTTACCATATTTTTGTTCTTTTTTGTTTTTCCAAATACATGTGACAATAAACCTTGAAACTATATATATGGGATAAAAGTCCTGAAGTACTGTTTTGGGTCATCTTGGCCGATTGAGGGCGCAATTTATGTTTCCTACATCTTTCCCCCACTACGCTTTGGTTACCCAGCATCCTCCGCGAAAACAGTCCTTCCGGTGCAGTCGCCATTAGTGAAAGCAGGTAGGGAAATAATTGCCGAGTTATAATCTCATACAAATCTAAAGCATCCTCTTCTCTTTGTGCTGTTTGACAGCATGATAGTATCACGCTACTTATAATAGCGGCAATCTGGAATATAGTTGGCGTGTAACGTATGTTTCATTTTTTATTTGCGTTATCGAGCTTGCCTCGGGTGCCGTTTAGCTGGGCAGTATACGTTCGGCTTTCGAGTAGCAGAAAATGCCTTTCAGATAGATTTCGGACGAATAGCTTAGATATATGTTCTGTTCATATTCTTAAATATATAAATTCATATAGAATTGTATTATGGCGACTGGAAGAGATGTCCATGGTTGAAATAGCGTTTTGCGAGTATGTCGGGGTAACCGACTGTATGTTTTCCCTCGTGTATAGAAATGGCAATCCGGTACCCTATGGCCGTCGGCCTCAATAAAGGCCACCCCGTCACCAAGAACGTTTCCAAGCCCAGGCACAGTCGCAGGAGAGGGGTGAGTGCCTTGTCTTTGTAGTCTTCTCGGTTTGGATAAAACTCTAAGCCAAGTAAGGCCAACGTGGCGTCCCCCGTCAGCTCCGCGGAGGCACCTCGTCGCATGGCGCCTGAGGCGGGTGCTTAAATGGCGGTTTGTGCATTTTTCCAGCAACTGACCAAGCACACCAAGTTTGTGCGGGACATGATTCGGGAGGTGTGCGGCTTTGCTCCCTATGAGAGGCGCGCCATGGAGCTGCTGAAGGTGTCCAAAGACAAGCGGGCGCTCAAGTTCATCAAGAAGAGGGTATTTCCTCCTGCATCCTCCCGTCTTCTCTGTTTAATGCTTACTGTGTAGGCAGCCCTGTTGCTTGGGGATGTGCTGCATGATAACTGTCAGAGGGTGTCGGGCGTCCGCTTGTGGCAGGTCTGTTCCATGCACATAGCTGCCGTCCCTCTGCTGTAGCTTCTTTGCACTGTCAGGTTGGGACTGAGGTGTGTTTCACTCCTCAGGTGGGAACTCACATCCGTGCTAAGAGAAAGAGAGAGGAGCTCAGCAACGTCTTGGCTGCCATGCGCAAGGCTGCAGCCAAGAAGGAATGAGCTGGC
Organism: Petrocephalus sullivani; assembly: GCA_026780845.1. NCBI lineage: Eukaryota > Metazoa > Chordata > Actinopteri > Osteoglossiformes > Mormyridae > Petrocephalus > Petrocephalus sullivani. The sequence continues at coordinate 1,342,824 of JAODKM010000032.1, forward strand.
ACTGTGGCCGTCTGTCTTTCTAATAAATATCTGTAAGTCACCACATCTGCAGCAGTCTGTTTTGTTGTGTGTATAATTCTCTTTGGAGTGGGAATTCCACGAGTTTGCGTTTATATTTTGGTTCATCCACGGTAGTAACTTGCATTTAATTTGACCACAATGCTTTTTGATGAGTCACAGATGGAATCTCGTAGCTGAACGTCCAGTCTTTTAGCGGCTTAACCTTTTTTGGGGGGGGGGGTGGTCTTAGGGGGCCTCAGGCAGCATAGATCACTTCTGATACAGAGCTATGCTGGAGATGGCATGCCAGTCCATAGAAAGACACGTATACACACAATTTAGAGAGAATAAGCCTAACTCCATAAATTCCCTGAGAGGAAACCAATGACCCTAGTAATGTGCACTTTGACGGTTTTACCACGAAAAATTGGGAATTATGACTAGAAGACCTATCTTTTAACTGTTTTGGTTACCAAGGTGTACAGTTAAAGGTAGCTCTTTTGATACTCAGTAATTTAATGTGGGAGTAGTATAGTAGGTTATTGGTTAACACTGGCCTCACACCTCCAGGGCTGTAGGTTCGATTCCCACTCTAGCTCTGTGTCTGCATTCCAAAAATGCTGTTAAGTGGGTTGGTATTTCTTTATGCCCAGGAAGTGAGTGTCACTCCGTTCAGCTTGTGATTGGCTGGCATTCCACGCAGTGTGCTGCTCTGCCCTGCCTCCTATCCCTCCTGGCATAGGCTCTAGGCTCACCCTGACCTGTGCTGGATAAGTGCTTAGGGAGGGTCAATATCATTTCACATCTCTGCTTATCGTTTTGGTGAAGCAATTACTGGACCAACAAACTGACCTTAATGGATGTTTAAGATGTAAAGTAGGTGTGAATGAAGATTATATCCAGAATCGTCACAACAAAATATTAGGATTCTATTGTCTTGTATAACATTTAAGGTGCCTGCACTATATTACATGCTAAATGTGCAGGTCATTCCACACAAACAGTCTATTCTGGTGTTTCCCAACCTTTGCAATTGTGGACTTAATTAATTAGGCGGGATTGAGCAATTCCATCCATAGATTCCTACAGCTTATCTTGGTAAGGGTGAGGAATCTGTCCCAAACAGCACAGGCAACTGGTGTAGATGCTGGATTGGATTGAGCTGTTTATTAATGTTTTAAGTTTACAATGTCTAACATTTGAATGCGTTAATTTGAAGCATTTCTGCAATCTGCATTTATTCAGTCAGCATTTTAGGAATCCTTATAAATTCTGAAGGAAAAATCTGTAAGGGTCAATAGCTACTCTAAGCTGGTGGCGCCAGGGGGTGTCATTATGCTGCCCCAGTATAGTATAGGTTTGAATGGAGCCCTTTCTGCACGTGGCGTCTCACGTAAGTACCACAGATGCTGCTCTCTGCAGCTGCGTGACATTTCCGTTTAGGACACAAACGTCTTCGACTTTCCAGGGCTTTTAAATAATTGAACAAACTGCCGTCATTTGGCATTCTTCCTTCGCTGCCAACAGGAACCCTAACTTCTCTTAAATACAGTAACTTGGCAGCACACAGGACCACTCCTTTCCGGAAGCTTCTCACTTCCTTACTCTGTCTGTATGTGGCTGAGCAAATGGATGTGATGGCATCACTTGAGGGATTCATTGTAGAAATTGTACAAGAAATAAAATTCCACCGTGGGTAAAAAGGGCACCCCGATATGCTGGGGAGGTTCCCGTTCCATAATTCTGAAAAGCCATATATTACCCACCAAGATCAGTCTCAAGGGAAGAAAATGCAGGACAATGACATAATGACAACATTACAAGGTTTTTATTAAAGCCAGTATTTGATTATAAATTCAAACCTTATCCCACACCTTTAACATCATGCAACAGTGTTTCAGCAGCGTGGTTTTATTTAAATATCTAAAATGGAATGTAGCAAAGTTAACGGCCCTGTTTGAGTTACACGAAAGATACACGTGAATCTTTATGAGGGTTCCCGGCTGCTGCTGCTGGCAATCGAAAGTGTTCCGAGTACTACAGTGCAGGCAGGTCGGCATCAGTGAGCAATGCCCTTCGGCCCCCTCCGTGATCCTGGCAGGGGCAGCGTGAGCCAATTACTCTCCTGTAGCACCTGGGGGAGCTTGTGGAGCAGTGCGCCTGGTACTGAAGTGGGATCCACCACTTGGGAGTGGAGGGGGCAATCTGACTATAAGGAAACTCAATAAACCTAGAGCCTTTTACACATTTTACATTCAACATCCTATTTCTGTAACCTTGTGAGAGTCTGTGTAGTATCACTGAATTAAGGCAAGCAAAGGGTTATATCTGACTGCTGCTTACAGTAATGAGTCATATTTAAGTGTTACGTCCAAGTGTTACTGTAGCCATTTGGACAGCTCATTTCCCCCAGTGTAATCCATCAATTTACTTCCCAGCCAAGTATAATTTAAGGCAAGACTAATACATTTCTTATAATGCTTCTAATGTTTTTTTTCCAATTTCCCAGTCTTTGGTGTTCAATATAAAAAAAGTGTCAATTTCTAAAATGGATTTCAAAAGCAACTTTTTAGCCGTGGTATTTGTACAATAAGGTATTTATTTGGAAAGCTGCAGTGAAATGTTTCCAGATTCCGGCCGGAAGGCGGCACGCTCGCCCTGGCTGGGCAATGGCTACATTGGTCCTTGAAGCTAAGGCTTGCATAGGAAGACGTGGGAAAGCGGCAGGGTGCTCTTTGGAATGATCATCAACCAAATATCTTCATGAGGCAGGCTGGGATTATAAAAGTATTCCAGCGATAACCCCTGGCCAAGTCCTTTTCCTTCAGAAGAAACAATGGACTTGGGGTGAGGGAGAGGAGAGTCAGAAATCACCCGAACACTGTGCTTTATACACGATTTAACAACGAAGAACTGCACTTAGCGTCGTCATCTTCTCAACAACAAAATGATAGATCTGAGGAGCACATCACACAGCCTTTACTGTGGAACACAAGCCAGACAGCATTCAGCAGTGCCACCCTCCCGGAACTAACTTTCCAGTTTTAATCATAAATAAAAGATTGACTTTATAGATCACCGGAGAAACAAAACGACTAGTACAAGGTCACCTCCAGCGCATCAAGAAGCTGGTACTACCTAAAGCAAATAACACAGTTAGCGTTTAACTTTGCATAGGCTGTGCTTCACCGAAGCAACGTCATCAGCTAAGGCTGCTTGCCTATATGAGAGTAATAGATGGTCACACACACCGAGCCCACATGAGAGTAATGGACAGTCACACACACCGAGCCCACATGAGAGTAATGGACAGTCACACACACCGAGCCCACATGAGAGTAATGGACAGTCACACACACTGAGCCCACATGAGAGTAATAGACAGTCACACACACTGAGCCCACATGAGAGTATTGGACGGTCACACACACTGAGCCCACATGAGTGTAATGGACAGTCACACACACTGACCATGTTGCTTGTGAGTGCACAAGGGCCTGGTCCACATCTACCCAGTTTTAACAAACACTTTTTAAAAAGCATATGAAAGAAAAATCAAAGGACATGCACACCTATTCAAAATTCCTTTATGTTTCTAGGAAACGGGACATTATTTAGGGACACTTACTGGCTCACATTATGAAGTAATATTTATGTCCTTGCAGAACACATTCAGACTGTACTGCATGGTTTGTGTGTCACAGCTGTGCAATTGTCACCTGGATACCTTAACTATTCCGTCACAATCATACCCGAAGCTAAAATAAACCATTTTAGCTGGACTTCTCAGTCAGTGTGCCCACAACACTGCAATCCACCTGATCACACATCCAGTTCATTATTAAATCACTGGTTAAAAGTAAATTCCTAGTCCCTGTGATACATAAAATCATTCCAAAAAAAAATAAAAATCTTAAGCAGTACAATCATTTAACCAATTAAAACTGTTGACCTCTTAGGAAAGACTGACCCAAAATATACTGTAACAAAATCAAAACAAGCCCAATATTCAGTGAATCAGAGTCCAATTTTCACGTCAATGAACACAGTGTCATCTTTATGAAGAAGATACTTACAAAAGTGAATACACACCTGTATAATCTACCTCTATTTCAAGGAAAACTTACTGACATGTAACAGGTAACACCTGGAAATAAAAGATGACCTACTGCATTTGCCACCAGCTTAGAAGACCAGCCACACTGCTCCTAATATACGGTCCCTGAAGATCCTGCAAAAGATACCGTAGCTTTTTATATGGCCAGTTAGAGCAGCGTTTCCAAACCCAATCCACGGGGAATACTGCACAGTCCACGTTTTTGCTTCCTCTCAGCCCCCAGCCGCCAGTACCAGGTATTCTGTGCTCCTGATTGGCTGGGAGCTGGGAGGGAGCAAAAATGTGGACTGTCCAGTGTTCCCCGAGGACTGGGTTGGGAAACATTGCGTTAGAGTATGCCTCTCATTTTGAATTTTAAAAGTACACATTTGTGATTACTGTAATTGTCTTGTACTTATTATTTATACTAAAGCAAAGATTGTATTGTATTGTATTTTGGATAAACATCACACGTAGCTTTCTCATGTTACTCAAAATGAATACATTTAACTATGAAAGTCCCCTGTTCTCTGCAAGTTTTAGACAGATGCTTCATATTAAAATTAATATTGTGGGTGAACAGTTAGTCTGGTTCAGCATGTCCACCTTCCAGCCAGCCTACCTATCATCACGTACCTGGAGGGCTCTGCCTTGCATCAATGAAGTAAAAGTAATCAAGTAAAACAAACAAAAAAAAGTTATCTATAGACTTTACAGCAACAGCCCTAAAGCATTCAATGGCAATCTTAACTAATCCTCTGCATGACATTTAGTTCATTTCCTTCCACTCGTACTATACGGTGGTTCCAAAGGCATTCTCCTCCAGGTCCTGGTCGTCGACGTCGTCCTCCGTGAGTGAGAAGTCCCCGTGGTTGACGGCGCGGTCGGGGCTGCAGTTTGACTCGCCGTCGGCGAGGGACAGGCTGACGCCGGCCTCGGTCACCCGGAAGACGGGCCCCAGGCGCTCCGCCTCGGCCATCTGGGACAGCACGCTGTCCAGCAGCGGTCGGCTCTTGCAGATGCTGTCCAGGAGCTGACAGCGGTGCCGCAGCTGGCCGATCAAGGAGTCCTTCTCCTTCACCATAGTCTGGAACTTCTGGATGACCTCCTCTGACTTGCACAGCTTCTCATGCAGGAAGGCAATTTCCCTTTAAGGAGAAAATGGGCAACAAGACACACTTTTCATAGCCGCTAATGCACTGCAGAGTGACACATGTAGGCTGCCCTAGAAAACCGGACCTACTATAAAACACACTATAAGAAAATGGGGGCTGCATAGGCGGCAGTGGGGGGCTGCATAGGCGGCAGTGGGGGGCTGCATAGGCGGCGGGGGGCGGGGGGGGCGACGGCAGGGAGGAGCTCCCGCACCGGGCCGTACCGGTCCTTGGCCTCGGCCATCTCCTGCGTGGCGGCCCGCAGCTGCTCGTCCTTCCGGATGAGGCTCTCCGCCTGCTCCCGCACCGTCCTCTCGGCGGAGCCCAGGCGGCGCTCCAGCTCGGCCACCCGCCGGTGCACGGCGGCCAGGTGCGCGTTCGCCTCCTTGATCTGCACCGGCGACGGCAGCGACATGGCCGCGGGGCCGCCGCCTCCCTCCTCCGGCTCGCTCAGTCCTCGGCGGTCCGCTGCGTGCGTGTCGGGCTCCGGCTCCGGCTCCGGCGGCGGCTCATCGCTCGCTCCGGAGCCCCGGGAGCGCCGAGCTAAGCGGGCGGTCCGCGTTACACGGCGCCGCGCTCGGGACGGGAAGCCCCCATGCGGCACCCGGAGCTCGGCGCCCGCGGAGCCAAGCTACAGCTGCCGGCGACGCCGTGACCTGGGGATCGGAGGCTCCGGAGCCGCTGGCCGGACTCGGCGTGTCGGTGCGGCCGCCTCCCTGCGCGCTTCCGCCAACTCGGCTGCCCGGCGGCGAAGTTCCGGGGAGACTGCGCATGCGCGGGCCGCGGCCCCGCTGCCAGGGGTGCGGGCGGGGGGGGGCTGCCGGCTCTCGCGCAGGAAACCTCTCGGCAAACCTATATTATGCCATAATAAACCCAAAATGAATCATTATTATTACCATTACTACTATTATTACTTGTTGGATAAATATTTAACAATAAAAAATATTGTTAATAATTATTGTTAATGTTAAATCATATAAATATAGAGCATATAGATGAAACATTCATTTTAAACATAAATATATACAAGAACTTATAAAAACTTGATATAAGAATAAAAAAAGGAATCGATTTGAGTAAATATCCTAACAGGCTTGTAATGTTTTAAACATTTAACACTTAAACATTTAAGTGTGACAAACATGCAAAAGAATAAGAAATCAGTTTTTCACACCACTGTATGTCTATCAGATTTTTCTTGTATGCAAGAGAATAATATATTAATTAGACTCGGTTTTATGTCATCCTGTGTTATAGCCTAATATCCAGCAGTAGTGTCGACGCCATCAGTAATTCTGAGGGAAAAGATGAGGCGGTGACTTAAATGGCTGTATCTCAGAGCATCGGCAGTGATCATGTGTCAGATTACATGTGTATAAGGATTGGGCCTCACACGTGTGAGCCCGTGGAAATAGTTTTTCACACCATTGTAGACATAAAACTGATACCTTTGTCGTATATCTATTTTATAGCCTAGTTTCATTCAATGTACCACCAAATCATGCGCATAGTTTTCAAACATATAATTCATGCATGCAAGTATATTGAGTGTGCTACACAGTGCAAAATTGATTCAGTTGGATAATTAAGCTCTCAGCACACATTGGCCTAAAACATAATGCATAAAACCAACGGCCTTGATGCCAGTAAAGGAAAACAACGCCCTATCACAATATAGCTTTTATTTTTAGGCCTTTCTGTGCTTACCTCGGCACATTGATCAATGGCTCACAGATAAAATATCAGCCAAGTCCGCTCAATACAAAAGGAGGTTATTTGAGAAAGCAATTTAGTGTCCAGTAAAAGACTGAGTCAAGACAAAACTTAATCCCTTGATCGAATGATTTATACCCACAGTCATTCAAATATAACAATACGTTTTTAGATTCTCCCTTCTGCAGACTACCTTGGGAGCTAACCCAGATCACTGCTTCGCAAGAAGCTTAGCGCCCAAATGTACCTATATGCCATAAATCACAAGTAGCTAATCCTTGGGTCTACAATTCACTGAAATAACGACTTGACCCTTAGAGCTACTGTCTTATATTTCATATATATGTAATCAAAATATAACATTATAGTTTATAAAATACAAGAGCATGTCTTGTGTATTTCAGCATTAGACATAATGTAATGCTAAGAAACGTAAATATATCCAACCACCTGTCTTATAGCTGCCTGTCCCAGGCCACATGGATGGGGTGCCAGTCTGTCACAGGTCAGGGGCCACCCTGGATGGGGTGCCAGTCTGTCACAGGCCAGGGGCCACATGGATGGGGTGCCAGTCTGTCACAGGCCAGGGGCCACCCTGGATGGGGTGCCAGTCTGTCACAGGCCAGGGGCCACCCTGGATGGGGTGCCAGTCCAGTCTGCCATTCACTACGGCAATTTAGAAATGCCTTTAGCCTAACTGTCTGCCTTTGGACTGCAGTAGAAGATCCGTGTGACATAAGGAGCAAATTACAGAGAGAGAGAGAGAGAGAGAGAGAACGGGGTGAAACCAGTGCTTGAGATGTGAGGAATCCTCCCTCTGTATAGATATTATTGGTATTACATACTACCGACTAATTGCATAGAAACACAAAAGCCAATACAGCAATTGTAAAATGAATTATATTTGTAATGTTAATGGTTTGCTTTTGGGGCGCCATGGGGGCTCAGAGGCTGGCAGCATGACCTCAAACCCGTCGGGCTGGGGGCTGGAATCCTGCTGCCCGGAGCTCACGTTCTGTCCCTGGGACTCAGCTTTCCTGCTGCACCATAAAACCGGGGTTATGTCAATCGGAATGCCCACCACGTGTGTGTGTGTCTGTCTGTCTGCCTGTCTGTGTCAGCCTGTCTGCCTGTCTGTGTCTGTCTGTGTGTGTCTGCCTGTCACCGTGTGTGTGTGTGTCTGTCTGTCTGTCTGTGTGTGTGTGTGCCTGTGTCTGTCTGTCTGTCTGTGTCTGTCTGTCTGTGTGTGCGTGTGTCTGTCTGTCTGCCTGTGTGTGCCTGTCTGTGTGTGTGTGTGTGTGTGTGTCTGTCTGTCTGTGTCTGCGTCTGTCTGTCTGTCTGTGTCTGTCTGTCTGTGTGTGCGTGTGTCTGTCTGTCTTCCTGTGTGTGCCTGTCTGTGTGTGTGTGTCTGTCTGTCTGTCTGCCTGTGTGTGCCTGTCTGTCTGTCTGTGTCTGCCTGTCTGTGTGTGTGTGTGTGTGTGTGTGTGTCTGTCTGTGTCTGCCTGTCTGTGTGTGCGTGTCTGTCTGTCTGTGTCTGCCTGTCT
>JAODKM010000032.1:1352488-1373803 GCA_026780845.1 Petrocephalus sullivani
TTTGTGTGTGTGCCTGTGTCTGTGCCTGTGTGTGCATGTCTGTGTGTGTGTGTGCCTGCCTGTCTGTGTGTGTGTGTCTGTGTGTGCGTGTCTGTGTGTTGTGTGTGTGTGCCTGTGTCTGTCTGTGTCTGTGTGTGCATGTTTGTGTGTGTGCCTGTGTCTGTGCCTGTGTGTGCATGTCTGTGTGTGTGTGTGCCTGCCTGTCTGTGTGTGTGTGTGTCTGTTTGTCTGTGTGTCTGTCTTTATGTGTCTGTCTTTGTCTGTCTGTGTGTGCCTGTCTGCTTGTCTGTCTGTGTGTGACTGTCTGCCTGTCTGTGTCTGTCTGTCTGTCTGTCTGCTTGTCTGTCTGTGTGTGCCTGTCTGTTTGCATGTCTGTGTGTCTGTCTTTATGTGTCTGTCTGTGTGTGCCTGTCTGCCTGTCTGTGTCTGTCTGTTTGTCTGTCTGCTTGTCTGTCTGTGTCTGCCTGTCTGTTTGCATGTCTGTGTGTCTGTCTTTATGTGTCTGTCTGTGTGTGCCTGTCTGCCTGTCTGTCGGTTTTTGTGTGTGTGTGTGTAATTGTGTGTGAGCACCTCGTGAAGGCTAGCATCCCATTCTGGCTGTCACCTACCTTAATTCCAGAGATACCCTGCAGGCTGTGCTGGATGGGCTGTATAGACATGACTGGATTTATGGAAGTATTATTGCAGCTGTTCCCGATTAAATACACTAGATGGCAGCATTGCACATCTATTCGTCTTGTTGTTGGACTTCAAAGAAATATGTCTCTTTCTGGATGCGTTACTTGCCCTCAGTGTGGAAAAGGATCTGTCAGCTGCCGACACTGTACTGAGATAGCCATTATATTGTACAGGTAGACAGGTGAGTGAAGCTGGAATAGGTGTGTGAAAGAATGCGTCATTTAGCACTAAAAATGCTGTCTGTCACTCTATGGTCTCCTTCCAGTCCCTTAAACGGCTACCTGTACTTCTGAAACGTCCTCCCATGTGGCAGGAGATTGCAAAGCACGTGCTCCATGTGAATCACACGAGAGTCATATTCTGGTGAGTATAAGTAATGAATAATCACTTCTCACATGTGAAGGGAGAGACACAACCCAGATTCAGCTTTCGACTGAACACTGAACAGAAACAGGCTTTATTTGTCATTTGTGACAATGACAATGACCAGGCTGGGGAACACATTCAGGGCAGGCATGTATATACACCCAACATGATTAACAGGATGGAGACAGGTGTTGATGGTTAAGGTGTAAGGTCTGGAAACAATGTCATATACACACGAGATTACCTCTGGGATGTGGGGCAGGGTGGGCCTGGCCCACCCAATATTTTTTATGTGTGATTGCCCCCCCAAAATCTTCCTGGAGCCGAGCATATATATATATACACACACACACACACACATATATATACACGTCTCATTCAAGCATTTGGTGCTAGTCATTCTTAGGCTTTTATTATTGACTGACATGACTATTTAAAATGTTATACATAGCACTGACCTGAATGCTATTTTTGGGAAAATGAGCCATGAAGATGCCACTTTGATGGTTTCTGCCTTACTGAATTCCTCTTGGAGGAAACCACATAATCAATTTCGATCAACTAGATGATGACAGAGACCATTTCCATTCATGTACTTAAGCATTTGCAATTTGTGTTAAAAAAATATATTTTTTTGCTGTGTACAAGTTACATTATGATAGAGGGATTACCTCACTGTTTTGTAAATGTTAATTGTTATTTGAGACACGGTCGAGAAGATCTGTTAATGTGTGTCGAACTAGACCGAACATTTTTGGACAGAGTAATTGTAAGAACCATTGTCTTTCAGGCTCGTTTTACCGCGTAGCAGCCACGCGGACCGCCAGCAGAGGGAGCTGTGGTACAGCACATTGCTGTGTATTTAAAGTATAAAAAAATATATGTTTACAGATAATACAGCTAAAGAAAGACTTGCACCAATAAACACAAAAACAAAGCATCTAAAATCAGACAAAACCTTATTTTCTTGCACAAACTCCCAACTTTGATTATTTTCATGTGCTTTTGTGGATTTTAAACAATGTAAAGTTTACTTGAATGTACTAAAAAGACACAACTTGGGAAGGTTACTTGATACTCTATGCATGCAATAAATGCCTCAAATGTTTCTTTAAACTATCACATTGTTGATCGTAACATAAATACACAAAGTTCTCTGAAAAGAAGGCTTAAGTCTGAGGGAGACCAAGCATGCAAAGGCTCACAAAAGTAAAACTTTAGACAGTGTAGTGCTTAAATAATCAGTCTGACACATTGTAAGTCACTCGTAACTAACAGCGTAAGTAACTTTTCCATATAATATACTGACACCAGATACACTAACAAGACAGTAACAACACGTAACCCTAACAAGACAGTTACTATTTTATAAATCAAAAAAGGTATTAATTATGGTTAATTCAGTGGCTTTGTGTTTGCAGAATAAGTTTTTACCTGCCTCCTTAGTAAAGCTAAGAACTGATCTTATACCTGTTGTAAGCTCTAAGTTTTAAGGATTTGCAGCTCTGATTAGATTTAGCAAAGCCTCTTATCTAACATCCTGCCAGTTAAGGTGGCGCTTCTTGTATTTGGAACTCGGAACACTTTATTGCCACTTTGTCCAAACAGACCAGAATTCATTGTGGTTCGGCGCCAAGCATGAAGTGCAAGACAATATTGCGAGACACTTAGCAGAAATATTTCACTGCATAGTATACACAAAACTAAAAAAAACACAATAGACATTACAAATGAGCAGGAAACACGGTGCAAAGACGCCTTAAAACAAATAAGTCTGCATAAGAGTAACACGTGCAAGTGACTGCAAAATGCAGGGGCAACATTTGGCTGAGAGCAATGATTAGATTAGCAACTAGAAAAACGCTACTTCACAGCAGTGCAAGTTCACTAATATAGTGACATTGGAAGGAAATATGTAGCCATGGGACGAGGGGAATTGTCCTGGCTGATGGGATTACTGAGATGCTAGGTGACTTTATGAAGGCTCTGGATGGCTACAGGAAAGATGCCGTGGGCATGGTGGTGTAGTGTGGGTTGAGATGCACTTGTACCTCCTCCGTGATGGCAGTTTGGCGAGGAGATGACAGCTTGGGTGGGTGGAATTGGCAGCAGTCTTCTAAACTCTCCTCTTTGCCCTGGCAGTGAACAGGTCTTTTTGCCCTGGCAGTGAACAGATCTTTTAGTGATAGTCTTCTGTGTCAGCAAATCAATGGCACTAGGAAATTACTCCACCAAGAGTGAAGAGTCACTCCAGGTGGTTCCCATGTGAGGTTCCCCGGTGGTGGAATGAGCTGCTGAATCACGTCTGGCCATCAGACTTCATCTCCACCTTCAAGAAACACCTCCAGACCCATCTGCTCCAGGAACACCTCTACTAGCCCGAGCCTCTCTCTGTTCCCTGAATGTTCTTGCATTACACTTTCTGGTCATTCTTGCATTATTTGGAAGGTGTTGTGCAGCTCCTGCTTCAAAACTGTAGGCATGGTAACCTGGGCATTCATTGGAAGCTCAGCCTAGCTGTGCTTATGCCTAATGGATTCCTCAACAGCAGGTATGTTTGTAATGTGCCGTTTGCCTCACTTGTGTGTCACTTTGGACAGAAGCATCTGCTGGATAAAGATACATGCAAAAGCAAATGATGGTAGCTGGCAGCGTATGATCTGCTCAGCCAAGTGGACGACTTGTTGTACAGTACTGTGCAAAAGTCTTAAGCAGTCAAAGGAAATGTTTAAAGCTGTTAATCTGGGTAGTAAGTGTATATTTTCTCCAAACTAAGACCCCATTTAACTTTAGAGCATATGCAAATTAAGAGTAACACAACAAAAAACGAACAGGAATATCTTCTGTTCTCCAATAAGTCACTGATATCTTGCTTGATGGCTAGATGAGCACCGCTTCAGATCCCAAACCTCTCCTCTGGGGCACCTCCGCCATTCCATGTGTTCATTAAATTTCACCACCAGTTCACTTAATTAATTAAGGTAATTAGTTAATAATTCAATGAGGTACTGATTGCCCTACATACCAGTGTGCTAGTGATCAAGTAAAAAAAATGCATGAGTATATCGGATGGTTGCTGTAAATACTGAGGTGACTTTAGGAGAAGCTTTGAAATGGTTAAGCTGACAGACCTTGGCAGAAAAAAAAATATTGTTTTACACCAACATGAAGGTAATTTAAAAATCATTTTCTTTGACTGCCTAAGACTTTCGCACAATACTGTATATTTGGACAGGGAGGACACAGCAGGAAATCAGATTTGGTATTCATTTCGGAAACTGATTGGCTTGCTTGTTTATCTGACAGTTAGTATTTCCTGTGTTGATGTGGGAAATGTGTTGGGGGTGGTCTGGGTGGGGTTATGAGGTCAGCAGTCCCAGTCTAGCTTTACTGCCCAGCTGGGAGTTTTCATAGCGCTGCAGGATTTGGCGACGTCATCTTGGAGGAGTAACATGCCATGTACTCTCAAATCGTAACAGGTGCAAGCGTGTTCACCCTAGGCCTTAGTACATACACAAATAAAAAAATAAAATAATGCATTTTAAAAAAAAACATAATGTTACGGGACTGAAGAAGCACGTTTAGAAACATACTTGGAAAAGCATTAATTTATTCATTTGTTCATGTTGTATACCACTTGTCCTGTCTTTAAAGGATTTCTCCTATGTGGAGGAAAGGGCTGCTTACCGGGAGTGTATGCCTATTTTGTAAGTTGTCTGAGTTCTTCATTATCCCTGAGAGCAACATATATGTTCTGAGTTTGTCCAGCAAACAAACATGCACAGGCTCTGTTTATGTCACAGGCGTCTTTACATGGGAACCAATAAACGCTGGGAGATCAGTGTTGTGCAGTGTTTTCCTATAGTGTATAATTCTCAATCTTGTATCATAATTACAGACCACATTTAAGCAGGGTCACAGTCTGCATAAACATTGTGCAGTGGTTAAACAAAATTACTGTTTCAGAAAAAGAAACTCTTAAATATTAATAACGAAAATAACATATTGACCCATTTAAAAGACTAATATATTAATATGTCTCTCAGTAAAAATTGCAAGAGTATTCTTACAAGTTAGGTAAGTAATGGCAGATGTTGTCATGATTTTTAAAGCATCTCGCATTTTGTCTTATAGGATATCATTGTTATGACATGCAGGACGAAGAACTTGGGGGCAGGCATTGTGGTAAAATAAAGGGGGTTTTACTAACAGACCATAAATGGGAAATAAACCAGATGGCAAGGGATCAACGAGTGGACTAGAACAAGGCCGGATACAGGCAACATGATGGAACGGCATCAATGACAGGACTGGGGAACACAGGACTGGGAAGCACTTTTATACAAGACTGACAACGGAGCTAATGAGAGGCAGCTGGAGTGACTAACACGAGGGCAGGTACTAGAGGTAAGACAAACAAGTGATGGACAAGGCTTGTTGGGGCCACGCCGAGGAGGAGATACAAGTCAGGTGGAGGTGGCAGGCAGGACGTGACAGTCAATCTGGGATATCAGTTTTGCAGGTTATCTTTCTGCCCAAGGGAGACATTTGAATTTTGCAGAAGAACTTTGGCTTAAATCACATTTTTAGATGCCTTTAAACCGACATGATTTAGTTCCGTGGCCAGACATTTCCTTACTTTAAACACTGTCTTCTGAGACGACTTGCTCCAAAACAGATGCAGCCAGTGTCTCAGGTTTCATCCTTTAACGAGTTTAATGCGTGCAATGAGGAGAACAGGTTCAAGGTGGTAAATGAATTATCCAGTTATTGAGAGTGGGCACTTCACTCAGCCACCAGCCCCCTAGCCACGGATGCCATTATTCGGGATCTGTATGGAAAATCTAATTCAACCAATAATTTTTGGGTCTTTACTAGCTTATGAAGGTCAGCAGGCGTGTTGGTCAGTTAGCTAATCTTAATGGATGGACGCAGTGAACTAGCCAGTAGTCGGACATATGAAATAAGTAATGTATTCATGTTAAAGTCATCATTAGTAAATGATAAGCCATATTTCTGCATCTGGATCTCATCCTTTTGATGAATTTGGGGGTGGAGTAAAGTGGCTGAGTTTGATTGTACAAAGTAATACTGTTATTCCTGTATCAACAGACATTCTTGTTTGCGATTAAAAAAAAAACTGATTAACAAGCTAGATTATCTAAATTATCCACTGTGATGACATATGATCTGTAGCAGACCTTTTGCAAACAGGAAGCCAAGTCTTTGTACTCTGTCCATAGACTCCACAGAGACTGACATCTGGGCAGCACTGCTTTACGTGGGCACTTTTCCACCATCTCTGGCCCAGAGATGGCAGACCTGGAGCGGGGCCTTCCACACATCTCCAGCATTTACCAGTGCAGGGGTCATCTTTGTGAAGAAAAATATGATCACGTATGGACTACCAAGGTCTCAACAAGAGATCTCTGTTATCTCATCCGAGCACCGGGATTGGGTCACTGTGCTCAGATTTTCAGAGATATGTGTAGAACCTACAACCAGATTTGGGTTGGGGATCGATAGACAAAGGCAAGCGTGATCTAGCCATTCGGAAGGTCTGGAAAATTTATGGTGGGCTGGTCTGATGAGCCACCCCCCCCAATATATGTGGCCAGACATATGGGCCCCCCCTCGGATATACAGAATATACATGCAGATTAGCATCCTTGCAAAAAAATGTCACACAGCTTTTTTACACATTGTTTGATAAATATAAAATAGCATTTCCTGAATTTTATTTATTTGGAAAAAATGTATCTAAAGCCTGAGTTACTGGCATGTTCACTAGTCTGGGTCTAGGTAACTACGTGGTGACATTCCTTCCTCGTTGTGAGTGCTCCTGCCTCCGGTTATTATAAGCTGTATAATCTGGATTTAATGGCAATTCAGCTCTTGCTGTTACAATAAATGTAGTTTATGCAGAAGCGTGTTTAAGTTCAGCTACCAAAGTTATATTACAGATGCAATGTCAGCAATCATAGATTTTAAAGAGACTTAAGCAAAACGGTGTGAGTATTTGTTGAATCATACTAACAACAAACTGATTTTTAGTCATCCTGGGGCAACAGGCTTGATTTTCATCCACCCAATTATCTTCCAACTGATTTATCCAGTACAGCATCTCCCAGCATGGAGCACAATGCTGGGAACACCTTGGATTGGCCGCCAGTCAGTCTCAGAACTGATCTGATTCCATGTTAAATTTGAAACCATAAGTACATTGTTTAGTTCTTAGTTCTCATTGTAATTATAATATAGATTTAGTAAAATTCTTTGTACTGGAAAGTTCACCCCATGATCCTCACCAGAATAAGCAATTACTTGATAGATGGGTGGATGGATGGATGGAAAGAACTATCATTTCAAGTCAAAGCCAGCATGAGCAGAGCTGAGCAGAGGCTGGTGTAAGAAATTACAGAGCGTTGGTGCAGCGCCTGAGAAAAGCATCTGTTACCCCTTCCAGCAGCAGCACACTGTCCTGCTCCCGTCTCAGGACAGGTCATCACTGCAGCCCAGTATTAATAGCACTCCTTGTCCAACAGTCAGAAGAACAGATAACAGGCCAAACTGTCAGTTATCACCAGAACACATTAAGGATTGACCTCAATAGAGGGTTGTACTCTTTAGGAGTTCCATGTTTATTTAAAGCTCAGCTTAATCTCTGCTTATTTCACTATATAAACTAACACCTAACAATACATTTGCTGTAGAACAGCTCTATCCTGGAATAGGGTATACAAACATGAACAGTTGTGAAGGTATTGAAGAATTTTTTTATTAGAATTAAGCTCCTAGATGAAAGCTAAAACCACAAACAGATGTGCAGTTGGTCATGTCTGTGTTTTAAGGAAGGATATTTCACTACCCCTAGTGGGTTTGTCGGCTCCATCCCAATATCTTGCTAAGGCATAAATGTTCTCCCCACTGACCCCTTGGAAGCTATTAAGTGTTGTAGTTATAGGGGAATCTGTTAGTCAGCTCTGACATTAGATACACTCTCACAGAGCAAGCTGACTCTACAGCACTAGCAGGAACGAAAGCACATCGATTTTTCAGTCCAGTACGACGTATTCCCCGTATTTTTCTGAAAGCAACCTTCTTGAATTTATTGGAGGCCTGATCTGTTGCAGAAAAAAGGTAGCGTCTTCTGTCCATCTCGTCCGGAGTGGCCAGTATGCTCTGCTGTGTTTCTCAGAATTGCTCTTCTGGGCAGCGAGGACTCGGTAGCATGGAGAATCAGGATTCTAGAAGTCTCAGACACCAGGCTCTCCTCCCCGACTCCCGTCAGTGATGCCGATCAGGAATCCCAGCCCTGATTGCAGAATTACCAGCAAAGCAATCAATTCTCTCAATCGTATAGCCACAATGTATCTCTGAGAGGGAGCCCCTGCCATACATCAGTTTTGCTAAGGTCTGCAGATGCCATTTACAGATAGAGATGATGGAATCAGGACTTGTATACTTGCGGAGACCGTCATTAAAATAAATGTAAGCAAAGTGCAACCTATTTTCATTATTTTTCGTGGAATCGGGACTTACAGGTTCCCACTTGCAGTAACATACCTGCTCCCATCCAAACTCTGCAGTCTCTGCAGTCCTTAATTAACTGTGACTTAAAGGGAAAATAAACTAAATGGAAAAAAATCAATATAAAAAGCCGAAGCCGGTGCAGCCCACACTGGACTTCTTTTCTTGCTAAGTCACTGGAAATGTTTGATGCATGAGTCAGGTTTCTGTGTCAGCCCCTTCTAGCCAAATTGGATTGAAAACTGTTTAAGGGATTTTTAAATCAGCACTTAAACACTTTTCAATCCAATCATCTTCCGTCACATTCAGGGTCAGACTAATGGAGATCAGCTGTACCCTTGTTTATCTCATGCATTCTGTGTGAAATAAGCGTCTTTTCCCCCTAAAAAAAATAAAATAAATGACATAGCTTGGCTGAAAACGGAAAGGTGTCTGCAAAGAGCAGGTGAACACGCTAGTCGCACAAAGAGTGAAAAGGTAATAATTGTCATGAATGTTATTACTTAATGCTCAACAGAAAGCATAAATGGTAATTATGCGTTCATGAGCCCAGTGCTGTATGCATGTGGCTTACCTATCCGACTGCATTGATTGCATTACTGACGTCTGGTTCAGCTTGGG
The DNA here is from genome assembly GCA_026780845.1 of Petrocephalus sullivani. Taxonomy (NCBI): domain Eukaryota; kingdom Metazoa; phylum Chordata; class Actinopteri; order Osteoglossiformes; family Mormyridae; genus Petrocephalus; species Petrocephalus sullivani. Next base: position 1,361,684 of record JAODKM010000032.1, read on the forward strand.
TGTGTTTTACCATCTGTTTAAATTTCTATTTTTAAGAAAATGTTCTGGACCAATTTTAAAACAGATATAATCAGATACACTTCAGCAGTGGTATATTTAACACTTCAGTATTTATGTTGAAATTTGCTTTACATCTTTTTAAAAGAATTAACTTAGGGATAAATTATATAACTCTTTAATAAACCCGTATCGCTGTGTAATTTGAATGTACCTCTTTAACATTTCTTTAGGAGATGTTACATTTGAAGGGTTTCCCTTTGGGTAACAACGGGATAAGAGCTTGTGGGGTTCTTGTAAAATATCGTAAAGTCCTTATTTCCGGTTGCTCTAAACGTGACGGCGAGGAAGGCGGCTGCACCAAAATATTATTAAAATGTTTTTATAAATAATATCATAAACTGTTATTTTATCAAAACAAAATCAGTTTTTATCATTACTATCATTACATTATAAATAGGCTAAATTAATTGTTCATATTTAACAAGCTAGGTTTTTATTGGGCTAGTTGCAAAAACAAGACTAACTTAAGTGATACACAAACCTGTTCAATTTCTGTTTAGTTGTTTGGTTTTTTTAATAGTATTTGTAACATAAAAACCAGACAAAAATAAATTGAATATTTCAGTGTCAAACAAAGCAGATAGCTAACCCAAGGCCATGCCCCAAAAACATTGCGTGCGCCAACTGCAAAATTATACTCATCATTAAATGATGCAAATAACTATTTAAGTTAGCTGCAGTTACTTTTTGCTTAAGTGTAACTAATAAATAGAGTGATGTGTACTTAAGCATACAGAGTTACATGCTGATTTTTGGGTAGCTATGTAAACATAAAAATAATAACGCTCATGTAGTGGGTCCTGCTGTGCTCTCACCATGGCCCTCCCTTGCCTCTGCCCCTCGGCAGGCTGGGACATTCTCCAGGAGTCCCTGTGACCCTGAACAGGATAAGCAGATAAGATGGATGGATGGATCTTTTGGGGTGTTAAATTTAGGAATAACGTTGTGCTAGACAGCAGGCTGGGATTCATATCCATGGACACAGACAGCCATGTTCGTTTTTTTTCTGTTGTGTTTATAAAACCATTTGGCTGTTGGCTGTGTCCACAGCACACATGGCCACTCTCAGCCCTGAAACATATTTTTTTTACATTTAGTCGCTTAGCTGATGCTTTTCCACATAGCAACTTAGCTTCACACTCCGCTAGTTCTAGCCCAGCCCGCCCCACTGGCCACTGAGCCTCTAGGCTTCAGCTCACTAACTGCTACACTCTCCCATCCATCCATCCCACGCTTCTCAATAGGCTCTTTCTGAAAATAATATCCTTTAATATACTTGAATGTATATTAAATAAACATGAAGATTAACTCCCTGCACATTTACGGTAAATGTTTTTGGTCTTAAAAATCTTTGTTTCATTTACTTGAGGACTAACTCGGTGCATGACTGAGCTTAGCATAGTGCGGTTACGGAGACCTCACTTTGCAGAGCTACTTAACGATCTTGGCCTGGAATCCAAACGCTAACAAAGGCCACTGGCCTCTGGACTCACCATTTACCCTTAAAGCGACTAAGTATGCACCTTTTTCTTGTTTTTGATAACACTACAAGGTTTGCTGGGTATTGTTCAAGGTGAGGTTTGATTTCCATTGTCTGATGTAGAGGCCAGCGACCTTAACCACTATCAGGTTAGGGCTTTCAAGGAAAGCTTATTGGATTGCTAGTTTATTTTCTGTTACTGTTACTATTAATAGCCCTGTAGATATTTTGATATGGAAATCATTAGGGGTTTAAATTGATTGGAAAACAGATGCACAACAGCATACACAAACTCGTCAAAGTGAGAAAAGAGCTAGAAATTGTGGCTTACCACATGTTCTAAAAGCTAAAATTTTATATTTACATGTTAGGTGTTTTCACAGATAGCATGGATTTAGGATTAAAGCAGGTCTTGGCTGACTAAGTGGATTTAGCAGAACATAAAACACGAGAATCTGACAGTAAGTCGGATATAATTTATTTTAAAAGTCTCTATCCAAAGTTCCAAATAGAAAAAGTGAAGTATAGTAGTGATATACTATGTAGTATAATAGTAATATAGTATGTATTATATGCACATAGGTACAGATGTGGATAGCAAACAGGAAACAGTATGTCAGCTGCCTCTTTCAGTGTAATCACTAGAGTATAATTCAGTATTGTGCCATTACCCTTTCTAATCTAAATAAACAACATTGACTCCTGCATACTTAATAAACTGGTTTAGTTAGGTGATGTGCCAGTAGGCAGTGTGGCAGACACAGAACAGGCAGCAACTGATCCAATAAGACCTTGATAAAGTTATGGACTGGAACATATCTAGGTAATTACATTCATAAAAAAATGAAGGCAAGGTAAATGACTCTAGAAATACATGAGACTTTACTTGTATTATAGTGGAGATTCAGAGACAACGGAAAATAAATGGGTACCTGCATTGACGGCTCCGGGTTCTTATTTCCGCGGACAGTAGTTCATCCAAGGAGACAAATGAAAGATTTTCATAGAACAAACTGTAGGATCTTTGCCACACGGAACAGTGCCACGACCCAAATAATCCCGAAAGCCATTGCTGAGGAGTGTCACAGTCCCCTAGGTATTTTTTCTGTTAAATAAAACTGTTCTTGTCCCGTATCCACTGGAGCTGTGGCTCTCGACTCACTTCCGCATTTCCCCCTCCATTTGGGTTATACTGTAAACCTAACCCCTACTCTAGCCAAGGCGTGTAACCGGATACAATCCAGCCACCGATTCAGGAGCACAAGACCACAGATACAAACTCAAAGTCAAGTTTCAAGAGATCTTATCTGCGCATGCTGCTTCGGTGTAGACTTCTGTGGTCTGCACAACATCATAACCACAAATGAACACAAACTGAAAAACATCTAGTACAACAAAATTTTCTTGACACAAAGCCTGATGGGACTTTGGGAATGAGCTTCCTAGTACTGTACTAGAGGCGAGGTTTTAATTCCGAAATTCTAGCATCTTAATTACAAAGAACGCTGCGTGATATTTATGGAAAAAAGCTCCAAAAACCCCATAAATTAACAGAGTATATACTTCAATAAAAACCTATTAAGAAATTGTTTCCCTTTTTTATGATGCCGCCATTTAAATGTGCAGCATGTATCAGGCATATCATCGTGAAGATGCTGAAACTATTTGCAGTGGTAAGAATTATGCTGTAAGACCAGCCTCTGCCACATCTTCAGCAGCTGCTTCACCCAAAAGAAGCGTGAATGCATGCTGACGGCCGGAGCAGCCTGCCGGGGGCATGCATTAGCGCAGAGGCAGAACATCCAGCCTCACCGCACTGAGCAGGGAGAGATGTTCTTGGGAGAACCGTTTCATTACTTCGACTCCGATCTCCGAGCCAGAAACGCTTGGCGCAGCCTGGTGATTAATTGTGCCAAGGTGCTCGCTAAATGCTGAATGCTCCCACACACACCTATCAGCCAGTTAGCACCGGGCTGTGCGGAACGTCCTGGGCGAGGTTACGACCCCACAGAAGCATGCGGCCATGTCTCCGCGTGTGCAATCGCCTGTGTTTCTGTGCCGGGGCCGGGGGGGGGGGGGAGTAGTATATGGCAATTTTTCATTTCCATCAGTTATGACAGGCTCTACCAAAGAGCTTCTTGGGAGTTACATTTTTGTACCTTTATTTTACTGTGAAGCCCAGTAAAATATCACATGTGCTTTTCCCTTTATCGCTATATTTATTTAGTCTCTAGTCGGACAGTTAAAAAAATGAAGAAAATTAAATTGCAACCAATGTTAAATAAATGCTGGAATATTTATCATAAAGCAAATGCATGATATGATATCGATGCATACGGCTGTCATTTGCAGAATTTAAGCCTTTTTTACTGTTCTAGGCAATGCTGACTGGATATAACTTACGATTTTATAGTACATAATAAAGCCATTCAAATAATCTGACATCCAGTGGTGATGTGATCAAACAACACTATGGAGTATTACAATATATTGCTGTTTTGTAGCATGCCGGACAGATTTCTTAGAGAACTGTCGAAATATTTTATGTACAAAGATTAGCTAATTCATACCTCGTTCCTTTTTAACATTGCACTCCAGAACATTTTCCTTATACTTTGCTATTCTCGCAAAAATAAAATAAAATAAGGATTTATATTTGCAATTTTTGCCATTTATGCACATTATAAATTGATGCACAGGAACGTTTTCTTGGTAACACTCGGGTCTCTTGCTCTCTCTCGGCCTTCTGAGTGCTTCCAGAATGCCCACATGTTCGTCATTTGTTTCCCAGCCTGAGTACATTTGGTTTCCCTGGTGTGTTACTTTATCTTTGCCTGCTGCTTCCTGAGATGTTTATTTGACAGACAATTAAGAAGCCGTGTGGTGCAGACTTTCCAAATATTTGTGGCCGGGCTCCTTCTGGCGGGTTATCTTCGTTCCTTAACCTCTAGCCTCCACGGCCACTCAGGATCCATTTGACCCAGTCCTCCTTGGTCTGCTCATTTTGTGCCCTCGCATACGTCGCGAAATGCAGATGGAGGAAGGCAGCTTGTATCTCCATTCGCCGTCGTCACTTAGCCTCTTTTTCACATCCCTAGTTTAATGACATGAGATGTAAGTGTTAATGCTGAATTGATATTTAACACAAAACTGGGATCCCAACTGGAACCTTTCGATACTGGAAATCAACGTCAAAAATCATTCGCAAAAACTTGGCCAATGGGAGACCTTCCATTTTACTGATGCAGAGCCACTACATGCAAGACTTGCCCATACAGGTAAAACTTTAGGAAGACCTCTCTCCTCCGTGAGGTTTCACTTACCTCTTAAATTGGTTTTCTGATTCTACATTTATTGTCCTTTAATTTAAAAGCTACTTTTAACTTTTTGCACTTTCTTTACAAAAAAAAAACTAACAAAAACTATAAAACTCCCCTTTGGCCAGAAAGGAAAGTCACTGGGTGTAGCATTAGCCTGAGAATTAGAATGGGCGGAAATGTTTAGTGCAACCTGTCAACATTTATGAAGCCTGAAGCATGGTTGTCTTTGCTTGTCTAGACAGCATGTTACTGACGATCCAAAAAGCTACCCCAAATTCATGTATCATCACTGAGTCAAAGGTACCTTCGCATCATGCCAGGAAGTGCTGGATGGTTGGCAGCTATATCGTTATGCCATCGTATACTAACCACATTTATGAAGGAAGTCACGAGCAGTTCATAGTGAAGGTTTTAGTCACCGTTTGTACAACAAATACAAGTACAGCGATCTAGCAGTGATACAGGTACATAGAAATTCTCTTTTATGAGACACAAGCACACACACACACACACACACACGCACACAGACACACAGGCACACACACACACACACACACACACACACAGGCACACACACACACACACACAGACACAGGCACACACACACACACACGCACACACGCACACACACACACACACACGCACACACACGCATACCATGTATTCCTATCTTTATGGGGACACTCCATTCATTCCTATGGGCATAACCCTTAACCCTTAACCCTTAACCCCTAACCCCTACCCAGCCCTAACCTTAACCATAAGTAACTAAACAAAATATGAGTCTTTTGGCATTTTTAGTTTTTTGATTGCATATTTTACTCCAGGTGCTTATTTTTATACATTTTATAAAATTAAGGTTATCCTTATGGGGACCAAAAAACTGTCCCCACAAGGTAGAAAATAACTGTTTTTATCACACTGTGGGGACATTGGGTCCCCACAACATAATATAAATATGTCCACACAGGCACACAGACAAATACACACAGGCACACACAGGTGAGTGCAAAGCTTGGACTCCAAGTGGAGCCATTTATCCGGGGCCCTTGGAACCATTTTCCAGATTAGGGGCCTTCCTCAAGGGCCCAGCATTCACAAACAACCGAAGTGGCGCCCTCTGGATACAGGCACACACACCCGTCCCGCGGGCCTGGATCTCCCTACCAGGAGCATGGTGTGCAATAGCCTCTTTAACAATAACCAAATCAGGCAGCATGCACTTGCAGACAGAGAATATCCACATTTCATAGAGTTTTTCTGCAATGTACAAATTTCAACAAATTGTCATCATAATTCATGATGTGCACTTATATTATGACGCTTTCTAGTGTAAACTGCAATTTATATTGGCATTGCAAATTAATGGCTACACTATTCATTTATTCAGAACTACAATACATCTTTATTAACGCCTCATTTTGCTTCACATATTACACGATTTTTTCGTGCACTTTCAGCCTCTTCTTCAGATCGACTGTTCGGAAATTCTGGATGATTTGAAATCCAGCGACAAGCGCATTTGCTCTGTATTCATGGGTCATTTCCTGCACCCCTATAACCCGGCCCACAGGTCAGCGCCTCACACGCGGTGCTGCTTACCTTCCTGCCAGGAAGACGCAATATGAAGTCTTCCTTCCTTTGTGAGTAATAGGGACCAGTTACGGCCCGACCAGTGAGCCGTGTGCAGGCCGCTGTGGACCTGTCCATATTCTGTGCAGGGAGACAACGGGGAAAACAGGATAAGCTCTTCTGCTTTTGAAACGTAAACTAAAAACCTTAACAGAGAAACTTTAAGTGATGTATTTCAGACGTACTACACAGAAGCAGCATGGAATAACCAAGGAAGCCCTGCAAGTATGAGAAACATTTTTAGTTCAAATAAATTTTACACGTATCGAGCTGCAAGTAAAGTGGTTAACGAAAAGGTATGCAAATAGGCCGAACTGGCACATGTCTCATAACAGATATATTTTGATTTTAAATCTTCTACTTGCGCACATAGGAACTGACTCTTCACAAGGCGGAAAATCCATGCAAAACAGAAGTGATTTCAAAATGCTCAGAATCCTTTTTTACAGCATCAACACAGACATTTTATTTCACTTATGAATGAGGGTGAAAACCACTGGGCCACAATGACCTGTTTCAAGATTCATAGGTTCAACCAACACATGCACTCGTTTCTTAACTTTGCCGAAGCTTTAGGTAGTTGATGGTGGTTGGGTTAGGCCGTGAAAGGGCAGGCTGGCATTCTTTTGGTGCTCTTCTGCCTGTTTATATTCACATGCATCTAGGGCTAACAAAAAGCCCATCTCACATGTCAGCACAGCAATAATTACCAGAAATACTGTTAGTAAATAATCAGTACCACCTGTCACGGTGTCATATTGCTATATCAGTGCAATAAGGTTCTTAAATGCTAGGAGTTCCCCACTTCATGCTTAAATGAAAACCTATAGCAGAATGTAAGGGAAGCTAGTAACTGAAGGCAGGGAGTGAGCACTTCTGATCCGGACTGCCCTGTAATACAATTAGGATGTCATCAAGCTCAGCCTGAAACCTCCTTCTGAGCTACCCTGGAAAGTGGGAGTCTCGCAGAAACGGCCACGGAGGTGACTGGCAATCCCCGAGAACTGGAGAGACGCATCAGGTCGCAGAAAACCGGTTACTAACTGCCGCACCTTGACAATGCGAGGCCCGAGACCTAGACGCCATCTTGTTTATCGCCGCCACCTATGGACACGTGACGACGAGCCCTGCGCTCCCGGGAATTCCCGGGTGCAGAGGCGGGAGTGGGGTTTGACGGGAGCGACAGGGAGGAATGAAGGAAAAGAGAGAGAAAACCATTTTAACAGCAGCCCTGGGGGAAAAAATGAGAAAAGAAACAGATGTTGGGCCGCGGATTGGGGCTGTAGTGGCTACGGAAATGGGTGTCACTGACTGGATCCGCATACTGGGGTCAAGAGAAAACAAAGCCTGTATTCCGATTGGGAGCATGACACGGGTGAGCTGGAGGAGTCTGCCCATCACCTGGCTGTGCCCCACCCCGGGACATCTACACCCCCTACCTTCCTGCAAAATTACAGAGAAGCGAGCTGCTGTTTATGGTCCCCCGTCCCCATCTTAAACAACCGAGGCGATGAATAATCGAGCTTCTCTCGGCTCCTGAGTGCTCGGGCCACAGACAGCTCCCACCTCGGCGATGGAGTGATGTCAAATTATACATGTAAGGAAAATCCGTTATGGCTAACGGCCAGCCGCAGGGCCTACACACCTTGTGACACAAGAGGGTTCTCAAGCATTTGTAAGACACTTCATCATTGATAATTGTTAATTTTTAACGAGGGCACTGTCACATTTAATTGTCAAACTTATTAAAAACCAATTCAGGTGATTATCTGTAGAAATAGGAACAAAACAGCAGGATAATCACAATTAATATCGAAAATAAGTTTAATATAATAGCAAAAACGCATAGCGACAATTAAATGAGCTTCCGATACTTGGACAGTTGCTTGTATTCAACACAATAAAATAATATGCGAATAACAGTCTTCGCCTTCTGGTTCACCCCAGTTTATCATGCTCAGAAAGCTCTTGCGACCACAGCAAATGAAAGCATAAAGTTCCAGGACCTCATGCTTGGAGGACCCTGCATCCATAGCTACTTATTCGTCTTGGAACTGCTACGGGGAAATGATACCTGTCAAGCATCATTTAATCCCCCTCGAATGATATAATGGGCAGGAAAGTGAAACGGCAGGGTACATCTATTTTCTTTTTCAAAAAAACAACAAATCCACACCCTGCAGAAGGCACTGCTTTGTGGCAGCCTGCCCAGTATCGTTTAAGGTGACATATGGGGCATTGTGGAGCGGGTGTGGGGAGGTGGGGTGTGTATCAGATTAAACATGCTTTCTGTCTGAAGGCTGCCACCTAACAGCCCCCTCTCGCTATGTTAATTCAATGCATAAAGCCTCTAAATAATCACGGTAAGCAGCATTGCTGAATCCGTACATTTGTAGCCATAAATGCCATAATATTTGAAAAAAGGGCAATGGTGCTATCGTACCACTACGAAGAACAGCTGAATAAACATGATCACAGACAGTAGTGGCAGTAGTGCGAAATATGTGTGCATTTCATCGGGATGACAAGCCTAGTCAAGTCTGCATTTAAAGAATGCTGCGACAGGGTGCTTAACAGACACACACGAGTGTGTTATGCCATAGGGACGTCCGCCGGCCTCCTTCCAGCTGTGTTTGAAGAGTGCAGGAAAACAGATGTTCAATACTTTAGATCAGTTAGTCCAAAAGTGGATCTGCGGCCTGTTTACCTGTAGCCATAGTGCGCTTAAGGATGATGGACACACTGTAGCAAATTGCAACATATAATGTCTGATAAGCAAACGAGACATGAATGGAGCATGTGAGCGAGTTCCTCCTCAGAACCGCTTCAGGGCTGCTAACTTGAATTGCTGGTTGGCCTTGGTTCTGTTGTAGCCTGCGTATCGCTGCGCTACACATCTGTGTGGAGAACAGCACGTACTTTACTTCCCTTGCGGAGTGTTACAGACATGTTTCGGGTGCCTGTCTATATCATCAAAGCAGATTAGTGGGTGTGCGTGTTTTTTTTTGGCTCCTTTCGTTGTTCTGACTGCAGTGTGAAACGCAGGTGAGTTCCTTTGACAATAACATACTCACATGTGTGGCTCATTTCATTCATAAAATGCAACAAATGAGCTCTGATGCCATTCATGCAGTGTTATTTCGATTAAATAAAACAACTAGGTTATTTGATGCCAGAGTCTGTTAAATCGAATGGTATTCTGCCTCTGTGTATTTAAACAAAGACGTAATATTGCAGACAAGACTTCATTAAAATTAAGTGGAAGTTTCTCATGGCTTTGTAGCTGGTTTCTTTATCTCAGCGCGCTCTTTCCATTTTTACTAAATGTGGTTAGCATTGCTGCCTCACACCTCTGGGCCCGGGTTTCCAGTCTCTGCCATGGCTCCAGGTGTGTGGCGTTTGCATGTTTTCCCCGTGCCGGCGTGGGGTTTCAATGAGGTGCTCCAGTTCCCCTCCACAGTCCAAAATCATGCTGAGGGGAACTGCAGTTGCAGTTGTGCGTGAATGTATGGTGTGTGAGTGTGCCCTCGGATGGGTTGGCACCCCCTGGGGTGTATCTCCGGGACAGGGTCCGGACCCCCCGTGACCCTGAATAGGACAAGTGGTTACAGAAGACGGATGGATGAGGTAAAGGTTGCCCCTAAGCATTATAAATAATATCATTTAGGTGAACTTATCAGGAGTACTTCAAAGTACAATGGGTATTGTTAGAATGACCTGCTATCAAAAAAATCACATTTTGTCACTTAACAGTCATAAATGAAAACAGAACAGCACTGCAATGTCAGCTAATATGACTGAGATTCTGTAAGTTCTGTAAGGAAGAGTCTGAGCTTGCTGAGCTGGTAGAGAAGGATCCAAACTGACCCAAGGCTGTACTGAAAGCAAAAGGGAGCTCCACTAGGTACTGATTGGGGGAGGCGGGTTAATCTCATTTTTTCCCCCAGGGCTGTTATTCTTGTTTTTTATTTGTGATTCATGTTCAGGACAGGACTATTTTTTTCTTTCTCTTGGACATTATCAATTGCATTGAGTGAATTAATGCTGGACAAATTCAGCTCTGTTGTGTGTTTTTTTGCAGACTGTAAAGTGAAGAAATGTGACTTGTTTGGCCAGGGGGTGACTTTTTCTGTACCCATTTGAGGAATCCTAAAATGATGCTTGTTATATTAATATGAAGAAATAGAAAGCAGATGTTTACATATGGAACCGCTTCGCTGGCTAATTTATCGAAATCTCAGGAGTGCCACCTATGAATTATGTAGCGCGCTGAGAGGGTGGAATCCAATATGCAGTGCGATCGGCGCGTTTCCGCTGCTCGATGTGTCTGACTGGTGCTCCCGCGCGTCAGATTCAGCAAAGATGCTCCCAGCAGAGGAATGCCCCTGTCTCTGGGGCGACATTACAGCTGTTAGAAGGCTGCGCCTTTCTCTTTTTGTCTAGCCGAGGGGGGATATACTGTAGGTATTGATAAGGAGACCCAGAGTCACCATCACTTTGGCATCGCAGTCCCTGGAGGACAGGACATGATAACCTTTTATCATGTCCTCACATATCAGGCGCTCATAGTCTCTTTGCTGATAATGCTTACATTAGGGTGACCAGATAATCCTCGTCAGGGAGGATACTTTCAGTTAGGACAGGGTCTGTAAAATTCCATTTTAATTTAAAGGAGTGGGATTTTGGGGTGCTGCATTAGTTAGTACTGTTGCCTCACACTCCTGGGACCAGGGTTTGAGACTCCACCGTGTGTGTGGAGTTTGCATGTTCTCCCTGTGTTGTCGTGGGGTCCTCTGGGTACTTTGGCTTCCCCCCACAGTGGGGAAATGCTGAGCTTAATTGGAGTTACTAAATTGCCTGTAAGTATACATGAGTGAGCGAATGGTGTGTGAGTGTGCCTTGCTATAGGTTGGTGCTCCTTCCTGGTCATGACATTGTTCCCTGTCATGTGCCCATAGTCTCTGGGTTGGGCTCTGGACCCCTTGTGACAAGCGGTTACAGAAAATGGATGGATGGACCTGGAATATACTTAAGCTTGGTGTCTCCTAAAATCACGCATGTATCACTAATGTTAATGCGATAATGTGAAATGGCTGGACGAGTCTTTAAATCATGGAAACAAACCAGGCAAAGCACAAGAACAACTGAATTTTAATGTAGCTTGTACCTCAAGTTGCTCAAAGTACCCACCCTGACATATGCATTTTGGGTTCCAGCGTTACCAATTACTCGTGATTAATGGTTAGTAACGTGGCCATATTTTTCTATTTCTATACTTACTAATATAGTCCATATACTTAAACAGCACAACTTGGAATAAAAACAAATCAGTAAATCTGACTTGAAATAATCATTCTAGAATGTAGGTTTGTATCTATTATAGGATGATAATCGTGGGATGTGCACGTGCCAGATGCACACTGTAGCCGTCGGAGAGACCATAGTAGTGTTATCATTCTAGAATGTAGGTTTGTATCTATTATAGGATGATAATCGTGGGATATGCACGTGCCAGATGCACACTGTAGCCGTTGGAGAGGCCATAGTAGTATTATCATTCTAGAATGTAGGTTTGTATCTATTATAGGATGATAATCGTGGGATGTGCACGTGCCAGATGCACACTGT
>JAODKM010000032.1:1390409-1404173 GCA_026780845.1 Petrocephalus sullivani
GAGAGACGTGTACCTCTCATTAGACTTTGCCACAGAATATTGAGAGACGTGTACCTTTCATTAGACTATCTTTGCCACAGAATATTGAGAGACATGTACCTTTCATTAGACTATCTTTGCCACAGAATATTGAGAGACATGTATCTTTCATTAGACTATGTTTGCCACAGAATATTGAGAGATGCGTACCTTTCATTAGATTATCTTTGCCACAGAATATTGACCAGATACGTGTACCTTTCATTAGACTATGTTTGCCACAGAATATTGAGAGATGTGTACCTTTCATTAGATTATCTTTGCCACAGAATATTGACCAGATACGTGTACCTTTCATTATACTATGTCTGCCACAAAATACTGAGACGTGTACCTTTCATTATACTATGTCTGCCACAGAATACTGAGACGTGTACCTTTCATTATACTATGTCTGCCACAGAATACTGAGACGTGTACCTTTCATTATACTATGTCTGCCACAGAATACTGAGACGTGTACCTTTCATTATACTATGTCTGCCACAGAATACTGAGACGTGTACCTTTCATTATATTATGTCTGCCACAGAATACTGAGACGTGTACCTTTCATTATACTATGTCTGCCACAGAATACTGAGACGTGTACCTTTCATTATACTATGCTTGCCACAGAATATTGAGAGACATGTACCTTTCATTAGACTATCTTTGCCACAGAATATTGAGAGATGTGTACCTTTCATTAGATTATCTTTGCCACAGAATATTGACCAGATACGTGTACCTTTCATTAGACTATGTTTGCCACAGAATATTGAGAGACGTGTACCTTTCATTAGACTATCTTTGCCACAGAATATTGACCAGATACGTGTACCTTTAATTAGATTATCTTTGCCACAGAATATTGACCAGATACGTGTACCTTTCATTATACTATGCTTGCCACAGAATATTGAGAGACATGTACCTTTCATTATACTATGCTTGCCACAGAATATTGAGAGAAATGTACCTTTCATTAGACTATCTTTGCCACAGAATATTGACCAGAGACGTGTACCTTTCATTAGACTATGTTTGCCACAGAATATTGAGAGACGTGTACCTTTCATTAGACTATCTTTGCCACACAATATTGAGAGACGTGTACCTTTCATTAGATTATCTTTGCCACAGAATATTGAGAGACATGTACCTTTCATTAGACTGTTTGCCACAGAATATTGAGAGAAATGTACCTTTCATTAGACTATCTTTGCCACAGAATATTGACCAGATACGTGTACCTTTCATTATACTATGTCTGCCACAGAATATTGAGAGACGTGTACCTTTCATTATACTATGTCTGCCACAGAATACTGAGAGAAATGTACCTTTCATTAGACTATGTTTGCCACAGAATATTGAGATACGTGTACCTTTCATTAGACTATGTTTGCCACAGAATATTGACCAGATACGTGTACCTTTCATTAGACTATGTTTGCCACAGAATATTGAGAGACATGTAACTTTCATTAGACTGTGTTTGCCATAACTTGTAGGTAATGAGCTGCACAACCCCTTTAAAAACAGCTAGCAGTTATCAGGTAGCAGTCGACATACATAATGTGACCGACACTGGCGAGCCCTGAAATATGCTGATCACTTCCTGTCACTTACAATTCTTTCACCAAACCATTTTTTTATATTTATGAACTTCTTCACGAGGGTCAGATACCAAATATGGGTGTTTATGATGGTGGACAGGCCACTGTCCTCCATAAACAGCACCCACTCGATCAGCTTTTAGAACTGCCGTTTCAAGCAATTCAAGAACATTTCAAGTAAACTGTCTGCATTAAAATCAGTTGTCTTTGGTACTCCGGAACAATATAATCTAAACTGTCTGTCATGGTGAAACGAGTATTTGTTGTTAGTCGTAGGTCCAGACACAAGCTGTAAATACTCAGCTCACCAGAAATTCTTTTTAAAAAACGCTTTGGAATGGGGAGCGTAAAAATATTTAAGATTTAAAGGATCAGTGCTACTACTTGAGGTTGAAAGTGGAGCAGGAACAATAAATCAGCTGATTCCCTCTTTGCTTTGAGATGTTTGACATCATCCCATGAAACAAACATGGACTTATTGAAATTTAAATGTAAGTGCCAGAGAAGCTTAGCACTGACTGTTTGATGTATGTTTTTGAAATGTTAATGGGACAGGTTGCGTCTCGGTTGCTGGAGATGAAATTTGCAGTGTTTAATGCTTGAGTAGATTTTGTACATGAAAACTTACATGTGTCTTTTGGAGTAGTACCAGTGCACAGAAGGATGCTTTCTCTTCTGAAGTTCATGAACTTAGCTGTGGGTCTTATACATTCAGTCCAGTTGCATTAAGAATGTGTACAATGGGATAATTAACATAGCTGCAACAATACATCTTTAATGTTACTACACATCTGCAAACAATGAATACAGTTTTATGCATCAAACGAGTAAAATGTTTAATGATAATTAATTTTGCCTCAATTTTTCCTGAAGGTAACGTGCTTCATAATGTTTTTAGGGTTCATGAATAGAAATGGCACGTTTGGCTTTTTTAAGAGGCTGAAGTGGATGTTTAACATCTGCACCGAAAACATGGCCATACCTCTAGCTGAAAGCTCAGGGAGAGGATAAACTGGTTTAAATAAATCTTCCCCTGGAATGAGGCATCAGTGAAGACAATGCTACTGATATTTTTTTCATCTGTGCGTCGGCCGAATGCCAAAAGAGCACTTCTCACAGTGTCATTTTGCTGGCTACAATAAAACAAAACAAAACAAAACATAACCAGAGTATGAGATTGCAAGGGACAAGCATAACAACATGTGTAACAGTTCAAGCCTTTGTAGTCTGCACACCAGCTTTGGAATCTTTGGAATCTTCCAGCAAAGCAAAGAAATGTCAAGTGCGAGAACACTCATAGTAATATCGCTTGGATAGAACACCATTTTAGCATCAAGTATGTCTTGCCAAGCGGATGAGCTATGCTTTTAATACAGTAACTCACAACTGATGGCTGAATTACCTATGTGTCTAACTGTTTAAAACGTCTTGCATCTTCTCTTGCAGAGTTCCAATGCTCCTTCTCAGTTTAAGATGAAGCTATGGAAGTGTGCCACCATCACTTTGATCTTCTGTGCTGCAGCACTCTGCGTCCTCCTCTTCTTCACTAGAGCCACGGTCCGGATAGAACCGCCAGCTTGGCAGTCTGTCACTTTGGGCCCGTCGGCACCGCAGTCTTCACCATCTTCATCCTCAGATTCGTCACCCCCCATGATGGACAGACATTGGCGCACGAGGAGAAGTGCAGACACCTTCAGCTCACTCCTCAAAGAATGTAAGAGAAGACATTACTATATATCTTTATATGTTAACTTTCATAGTACTTATAACCCTTTTGACCTGAGATAGACCATTCGATTAAGGAAGGATGGATGCCTGACAATATGTACAGGGTTCAAATTTACCTCCACTGTTATGTTTTACATCACTGCTTTGGAGATTTACTGTATCAGAGTTGCCGAGGTTAACGCAGGAACAGGGAAAAACCAACTGGATGAAATTTATCTGCAAGAAAGACTGAAAAACTTTAAGAGCTATCCATAAAAATGTAACTCAATAAGGAACATACGTGCACAGGAATGCTGCAGATAATTAAGACAATAAGCAGTGAAACTAGACAGCCAGGTCAGCCAGAAATTGATAGCTGTATGTTGTAATCAATAATATAAGTAATTTATCAGCCCTGACCAACTGACCAGGCTGACCTCACCCCGCTCCCAGAAACCACTGCACTCAGGCGGAACTGGTGACTTACTAGGCTTCAACAAACACGTGGTAAAATTGCATACATATGAGACTCCTGTTATTTAGGAAAAGGCAGACTAGGGGGTAAATTCTTATGTGGAGGCACCTGCCTTCTATAGCACCACCATATGTGAAACACCCTGGAACGTCACACATCCATTGAAGCATCATGGAGAAAGGCTGTGATCTGATTGGCTCGTTAGTGACCTTCTTTAGTCAGGTGACAACACTGGAGGCAAGCAGGTTCTTTCCTCTCTTTATTTGAGTCAATGCTTTACGGATTTGTGTTTTGTGTACAGACGCACCCTGTATGTAATAGTTATAGGAACTGGACAGACGGGTGGTTTAGTTTCAGTTTAGGATTGTTTTATGCCAATTCCTCGATATTACATTCGCTGCATAGTTTTATATACCCCTGGTAGTAAAGGCCTAATACTTTGCACACAGCATATTCTGTGCCGTTTGCTGCACATTCTGGAGATTTTGAAACTCTTCCCATTTGCATTTCCTTGTGACTGACCACCAGCAGATTTGCACACAGTAAAGGGATTCCAAAATCATGCAATTTTAGGCATTTCCATGCCTGAAATGCAAGAAAAAAACAATGTATTTATCACTTTAATGCCACTTATAATAGTCCAGTCCTGTTATTTGATGGCAGATGTTTAATTTCAGATGATAATGTTTTAGTATTGTGTTTTCAGGGAGACAGTGAAAGGTCACGGCAGGGAATAGTAACTACATGTTTGTTCGTAGTATAGCAATGAAGCATTCCTGCATATTTTGAGTGAAATGATTTTGTAAAAGGAGTGGGAACCACAAAAACGCCCTTTTCCTCCAGGCTACTGAAATGGTTTCGACCGTTTACACAGACTGTAGAGCTTAAAACAAATCTTGTTATGCTGACAGGAACCCATCTACTTCATATCACCTGGAATGGTTTGTCTAGTCTGACTCGTTCAGTACATTATTATATCAGTTTTATGTAGCATAACATATGTATCCTACCTGTTGCCAAGTGTTTTACTAAAGTCTACCCTCAAAGGGTTCATCAAGCTAACCTTCTGCAACAAAGCAAATGCTCGTGGAAAACAATATCCCCATGACCCCGAGAAAGATAAGGTGGATTGATTGCTGAAAATAATGTTGATGACGATACAAAGACAAGGAAAGAAGTCTCATAATTTTAATAGTGATTTGCAGAATCCTTTCTTTGTAAGTTAACAAACCCAGATGAGATTTAATAGATCGGGTCAGGGGCTAGGTGAGCTACCCTTCAGTCAGGTAATCATCCAAGCTACCAGAGGTGTCAATTTCAGGTCCAGAAAGTAAAAATCCAGACCAGGATTTTGTTTCAACCAACTAGTTGAGCTACTCTGTGACTGTAACTCTTTATGCTCAACGACTGGTTGAAACAAAATCCTGGTCTGGATTTTTACTTTCTGGACCTGAAATTGACACCTCTGCAAGCTACTAGCAGACAGTAAAGTGAGCTCAGGAACAAAACCTGTTGGACCTAGTAACAGAACTCTCTTTGCACGAAAGAGCACTGTCAAGCAAACAAGTCGCACCTGAAATCAAACCAGGTCCTTTTGATTGATTTTTAAATGCCACCTCTTATTAAAACGGTTGAATAGATATGCATTACACTGCGTTCAAATGACATTTGAACACTCAAGAATGTTTGCCTTTGGTGTTTTTCGACAATGTCGCATTTATCACCTCTTAGCTAATTACTTAAGGTTTTCACCATATTCACCAAAATGTAGTGTGTCAGTACATGCTTTTGTCAAACAGGAGGGTCGCCATTATATAAATTAAGTTTGAGCTGTTTTTTTATTGCCATTAATAAATAATACAATACCAATCTTAATGGTGTATAAAGTAAACTCAACATGTTCTAACATCAGAAATAATCATATTCCCAAGAGAGAGGGAGTATCTTTTCAGATCATCCATTTCCTGAAGTTAAATTAGTCCTGGCACCACTGAAATCTTTATGTCGCTACAAGAAATATCCCGGCATTGTTTTGCATTTGCTACCGACATTTGAAATGGTCAAGAGGTCTCAGTTTCCCAAGAAGGAAGCTTGTTCGACATATTGTCCAAGGGAATAGTCCATTTCCTTAATGGCAAATAAACCAAAATATTGTGCCAGTTAAAAATAGCAGCAAAGTTTCATGAAGTGGCATAGTGTTATTTTTAAACATCTAGCAATATTTATAACTAAGAAAAAAAATCCATAAAACACAAGTGGATTTGCGGAAAGCCATGGGAAAGTGTTTGTCTGGAATTACCTATTAATTAAAATGCCCCCAGGGAAGTGACTCTGGCATCCAAAAAATAGCAGAAGCTTGACTTGTCGATTTGCACCCACTGCTCTAAGCACTTGTAATATTCCCTCTCGCTCCCTTAGTCATCCAGCTGTTGCAGAGCTTCACAGAAGGTGAGTTAAAACAAATCATCGGGACCTTGGTGGAGAGGAGGGCCAGGAGGGACCTTTTGGGAGCCGGTGGGCGAAGGAGGAGCAGACCGGCCAGGGGGACGGTGAAGAAGTGCTCGCTGAGGCACGTGGACATCACCGTCAGCGACCTGGGTCTGGGCTACGACAGCTTCGAGACCTTGAGGTTCATGTACTGCAGTGGAGGGTGCAGCGCACACAGACTCAACTACGACATCTCGCTGAAGCACATAAAGAAAGCAGGGCTCCTCAAGGCGAAACAGAGAGGCGGGCCCCAATACAAACCCTGCTGCCGCCCCACAGATTACGATCCCGTCTCTTTCCTGGACAACGATTACAAATATCACACTATTCACAATGTGTCGGCCAGCCAGTGTGGCTGTTTCTAACATTGTTATATATAAATATATATGACAATATATATTGTTATATATAAATATATATAACAAAAATGCAAGCAGTAGATACCTGGGATGCCTTTCGTGGAATAACTTCCTACTAGTACTGTACACTGTGTTACCTTTTTACACAAAAATATTTGGCTGGCAGAATGAAGTTTACTGGACTTGAACTCATATCATATGTATTTTTATTCTGGCTGAACGTTGATTCTGCAGCCTTTGGTTTATTGGTTTGAAAACCTACCTCAATGTCACTGAACGCTCAGAAGCTCACCTGTCACTTTCAGAAGCCACTTCTCAAGACGGGAATAAAATGTTACGGGGTAATATTACAATTGTTACATCACTCTGATAAGTCTTTTTTTGTTTGGAACACTGAGATCTTTGTAAATACTATTTGAAAGATGAAGAATGGCGAATTTTTCACATTAAGGTTCCAATCGTTCTTTTGCCCAGAAAGCATCGCCATACCACAGTTGCATTGCCGCTCTGCAGTGTCGCTGTTATTGTAATATTCCAAGCTAATGGAATCCAATATTCCAAAATCAGCAGTTCCTGAGCAGTTCCTGAGATCTGGGTGTTCATCATGTCAATTGCTTCACCACATTTTCATTCTCCACTTACTACAGAAGTAATACAAGTGATGTAAAAAGTATAAATCCTAAGCTATGACTGTAATAATCACATAACGACACTTATTACGTATGCTTGCTCATGTAATCATTTGCAAGGCTGTAGACCATCATGGAACGCCCCTTGTGCTTAGGAAGACCACACACATGAAATCCAGGGTAAATGTATTCAAACAATGTGCTAACAGGAAACAAACACAACCTGACACAAGTTGACACAACTTTGATAAGAATACTTAGCTGATATTGGTTAAATACATTGATATTATATTGTAAATGTGACCGCTGAATGTACTTCAAAGAAGTCACTTTTTATTTAAATTAAGCAACAGTAAATCATACCATGGATGTTAATCCCATAATGCACTGCTTCATACCTGTCTTCTTAGAAAATCTTATACTTAAGAAGGAAGCAGTGGACAAAAAATAGCAAACCAATCTATTTATAGCTGTGTTATCAACAAAACACTGGAAGTGAGTTTTCACATTGTAAATTAAATGAAATATACATTTTAAACTGTTGCTTAATGTTGTGTGAAAAACACATACAAAGCTAATATTAAGTTAATATATCCTCAAATCTCAATAACTGATAAACAGGGGTTTTTATGTAGTTGTGGATGAAAAACAAGTGCCTAGAGTAGGAGGCTGTAGTAATTGAGAGACCGTGTGGGTCCCCTTAAGCTAAGACATCTCAAATAATGAGAGCAATTAGATGCTAAAGATGAAGGTGGCGATACGCTGGGCTTGCTGAGGACTTGGACAACAAAGGATTTTACTCTGTTTGATACGTATAGCATTTCTTGGCATTTTATTGTATGTGCAAGCGTTCAGCTATAAGACATAGAAAGGAATCATTAAGCAAAGTGACACAGGAATTACTTTTTATTATAATTCACATATGCCATGCTTTTAATCCATCATTTTTGCTGTAAAATTTTATGCAAAACAAATAAATGCAAGATCACCTGTAACCCTAACACACTATCTGAAGTCATATTTCCATGACCAAAAAGATTTGTCTCAATATATACTACATTCTTTTAATTTGTTTTTTATCAGTGATGTAGAAGAAAATTGATTATAAATTTAGGACGTTGATATAGATTTTTAAGTATACAGACTAATACCTCAGTCAGTCGTATTAAAAGCCTTTTTTTCCTGGTTTGTCTGCTTCAGTCCCTGTCAACTTCTTTTGATAGACGGTAAACCACAGATAACATTGTTGGACTGTGTCTTTCACCAACTGCTGTAAAGTTGATGCAATGCATCTATCTGTAATATATATAACCTGTATTTATTGGAAAGTAAGTTATGTTTTATTTATTTACATAGAGTCTTTAAAGAGCAAAACTTTTTATTTATTGATCTACTGGTGCCAAAGCGAACTTCCCATGTATTATGCTCAATTATATTCAGAACTGACTATTGAATAAACTCAAACAACTTTAATACGTCACAATCGCTTCTCTGTCCCGGTTCATATACACGCTACAAAATTTGATATCTTTATGTTTTCATTGTTAATAAAATGATTATGAAAGGAGCCACTGACAACTGAGAAAAATGGAAAGTGTGACAAGTAATAACTGCTTTCTTTTGTCTTTTTGACATTTTCCCTTTAAATAAAGAAAAAAAAAATGAAGGCTTTTCTGCCATGGCCCTTAAAAGCAGCTACATTTCTACAATATAAAGTATTTTTCTTTATTGACTTACTGCTGTGTATTTGACTGCTATCAAAGTGCATGACATTCTTAAAAAAAGAAAAAAAAACATTCTTCAATATACTCCCCTGATTCTGCTTTCTGCATTCATATCTATATGAACAAGCTGTCATGTCGTGATGTGTTTTTTACTAGCAACAACAACATAGATAATGCTTATCACAGTGGGGTGACAATCGATATACAAAATCAGCAATCAGGTAACACAGCCAAAGAGTTTTGGTCTGTTTCATGGAAACGTCATACAAAGCGTAATTAAATCTTCACATTTACAGGGCTGACATGTAATATACACTGAGCACTGAAAAGTTTCACTTTTCACATAACATGAAGCAGATGCTTAGTCTTTAAATATTTTGCATTCATGTTCATTTATCTTTTTGACAACTTTTTCCCTTTTAATAAGGAAAAAATGACATTGGCACTCAAATGCAGCTAAAAATTCTTGCACACTCACTTCTATACTGGACCCATATAGAAGCGGCTTGTTTGAAATGTAACAAAATAATAAAAAACGTTACAGAAATGTGTGCCGACATGGTGGAACAGCACCATCGCCTCATGCCTGCACTCCTGGGCTTTTGAATCTCGGCCCTGGTCTATGCATGGGGCCGGTGTGTTTTCACTGTGCTGTGTGGGTGGCCTTGGGCACAATTAGCTAAATAAGTGTTTCTAAATTGCTCATTGAGTGTGTGTGTGTGTGTGTGTGTGTGTGTGTGCTTGTGTGAGTGTACACAAATCCAGATGTAGCTAAACATTTTCAGGAGAAATAGGATGCAAACTTATAGGGAACGTGGAGATCAGATTCTGTCACAAGTCTGAATATGTTTCACTGTACATTTTCCAAGGAAACACCAGTCATGTTGCACAAGATGTCTGTGTGGGGGCTGGCGGTCCCGCTCAGATTTCCCCTGACATCTAAGCAGAAGTGCACTCAGTGCCGCAGGAGATGTTGTCATGCTGCAGCCTTCAGGAAATATGAAATATGAGAAATATGACAGTCTATGGCTTTGTGTTGACTATGACAAGATGAATACTGTTACTTATAAATACAAAGAAACCCTGACTATGCTGCTGAAAGCGACTGAGGCGTCTGTAATCCCACCTGCAGCCTCCCAAAGACCAAATGAATGATCGATCGGCTCTGGGTGTTGTGTTTAGGACGCTGCTGCATGGGCCAAGGTGACCGCGGCACATTCCCCCTTAGCGAACATGTCGGCAAACTGCAGTCCCATTTGTTGCTTGCTATCAGGCTTTTCTAAGCTGGGCCGGCTCCAGCTCCGTAACCCCTACCTCAGAGAGCAGGCGTCCATTTCAGCAGCTGACACTGAAGGATGCTCTGCTGCATTGATCTCTTACAGCTTTTGCTGACCCCTTTGCTTTGCTCCTTTGCATCAGGCATTGAGCAGAATAGAGAGTCTGCAAACTGTAACCTAAGCCAGATATAGCTATATGCTAACTAGAAGAAACTCGAGTGAGCAATATGGTGCACAAAAAAAGTCTTAGCACTTCATAGCATCCAGAAGAAAGGGTGAAAACGTGTATGGTCTATACTTTTTGGTCTGTATGGTCTAGTAGTACCTGAGAGGTCAGAAAATGGCTCTGGGCTGCTTTCTTGTACAGAAACAGGATACACTGCACCATATACAGGCACAGGATACACTGCACCACATACAGGCACAGAATACACTGTACCATATACAGGCACAGGATACACTGCACCATGTGCAGGGACAGGATGCACTGTACCATATACAGGCACATGCACGTTGTGTTTCACTCTGGGAGTCTCCCATCTGATTAGGCCCAGACACAGCATTACAGACTCCTGAGGGGCAGTCATTCACCAAAAAGGGTAGCATTAAACTGGAACATTACAGGACACTGTCTACCAGCTGGTGCTATCAGATCACTGCAGAAAATTCAAAACATGAAAATATTCATTCAGCCTACGTCTTCTCCTGTCACACCTTCCTTGTTGTTCTTCACTGGCTCCCCATCAGCGTTTACATCATCCTCAAGTACCTGGTGCCGGCTGACAGAGCCATTAATTGTCAGGTATCTATCAAGATTCTCCTCAAGACCTATGTTCTTTCTTACTGCCTTCTGTCAGAAGACCAGCGCCGTCTGGAGATCCCTCCACCACATGGAAAATGTCACTCCAGAACTCCAGACGGTTCTCTAGTGTGGTTCCCCAGAGGTGGAATGAGCTGCCAAATGCCATTTGGTCATCAGACTTCATCTCCACCTTCAAGAAACACCACCAGACTGATCTGCTCCAGGAACACCTCTACTATCCTGAGCCTCTCTCTGTTCCCTGAATGTTGTTACATTTCTGGCCACTGAATATTCTTCTTACAGTAGGTTCTTACTTTGTTTGGAAGGTGTTGTGCAGCTCCTGCTTCAAAACTGCTTGCACTCGTACCTGGACATTAATTGGAGGCTCAGCCTAGGTGCACCTTATTAACCCAGCTGTACATCGCTTTGTACAAAAGCATTTGTTAAGTATGTTAAATATAAATGGAGACTGCCTGCAAAAGTAGCCACTGTAGATCACCCCAAGTTAAGCATAGAGTATATCCAAGAATGATTTATAGCTCAAAAACGTCTTTGTGCATGTGACGAAAGAGGAGGTGATAGGAGGAGAAAGGATGAGAGGTCTTATTTAAACAACAAAAGTAGAGTGCTGGCAACACCTAAATGATCTTCTTCCAAGAGGGAGGTTGCAGCGAGCAGCATGGTACATCGGTGCTTCACCACCATCGATCAGAAGCATAACTATCAAACAAACTCATGCACTTTTTAGCATCACAACATTTGTAAAGTACAGGGGGAATTAAGGACAGAAATGAACAACAATGCACGGAGGCAATTTATGACACTTGACAGGTAATAGTGTATGACTTTGATGTCACTTTTTCTTATGTGAAGGGGACGCATGTTAACTGTGAAGATTGATATCACTGCAGTGGCACATGTCCTGCTGTTGGGAGCAGATAACCAATCAGCAACTCCCAGTCGTGCAGATTGAAAGGCACAGAGGAACATTTATAAGGGCGATTTCAGTGTTGATGGGCATAGTTTCAATTTTTGCGCTATGTGCAAAGTGAGTCATACGCAAGGCATTTTCAGATCTAATGTTTATCTGTTTGCGGTGGGCATCTTGCGTTTCGCTTCTTACACTCATATGACTGCAAGTTTACTGCATTTATTTTGCTTTGGTTTTATGTGCATGGAATGGATAGTTATTGCAATGAAAAGGTTTGCAGTTTCTTCTATAGTTTTCTTTATATAGACATGCCAATGTAAAGGGGAAAATATGGAGGGAGAAGGAATATTGAAGAAATTGTTTTGCCTTAGTAAATACATAGAAGAGATTAATTGTCATTGTTGACATGCCTCAGCACAACAACGAAATGTGTCCTCTGCATTGAACCCATATGTGACATAGCAGACGGCGGCTAATTCAGCACTCAGGTTCAGGGTACCTCACTGGAAGGAGATTCATACCAGCAAACTTTCAGTTATAATATAGTGTAGTTGTGGCACTTTTATAAGCAGTCCTCCATCCATCCATCCATATATATTCCAATCACTTATCCAGTACAGGCTTTTAGAAAGCTGGGCATCTATCCCAGGTAGCATAGGGCATAAGACCAGGGACACTCTGGACAAATTGCCAGTCCATTCTGATTGGTCGGTATATTTAATTTTACTGGCTGACAAATAATTAGCAGCTTGAAAACAAAATAAGAAAATAAGTAATCAGCATTAAAACACTACTAATAATTATACATTGTAATTAAACCAATAATTGTGTGCACAATACACTGATTATATCAAAGGTGTGGATGACTGTCATCACCTGTAATGCAACAGTAAGATGACTCCCTATATTAAATGCTAAAGGCAGTAAACAAGTGTTGAGGACAATTATATTAAACATTTTAGACACCTATAATACAATAAGCACTTCTTCACAAAGAATCAGCTCCACATAGGAATAAAAGGGTTTCACATGTAATTTTTCATATATTTTATTCTCGTGGATTTGGAAACATGCAATTGCATGTTTTCGAACGTTACCTGGAAATTCATGCAAAATAATTTACCTGGAAGACAGATATGACAATAAAGAGATCTTATGTGTGCATTATAGTCCAAGATTTGGAAAAAGATTTCAAGAAGGAAAGTGAAAACAACTAATCTAGTTTGTGGTTACTTCCTAAGAAAACAATATTCCCATCCCGGGTGTTAGAGTAAGAATAACAAACTCTTTATTCTTCTAAGCATACTCTTCTAACCATTTACTGCACCGTCATAATGCCTTTATAATGTTGTCCATATAACATTCAGTAACATTATACACTCACACTCACCATACTAATACGGTGTTTGACCCCCTTTCTCCTTCAGAACTGCTTGAACTCTACGTGGCATTGATTCAACAAGGTCCTGAAAGCATTCTTTAGAAATGTTGGCCCATATTGATAGGATAGCATCATGCAGTTGATGGAGATTTGTGGGATGCACATCCAGGGCATGAAGCTCCCGTTCCACCACATCCCAAAGATGTTCTATTAGGTTGAGATCTGGTGACTGTGGGGGCCATTTTAGTACAGTGAACTCATTGTCATGTTCAAGTAACCAATTTGAAATGATTCGAGCTTTGTGACATGGTGCATTATCCTGCTGGAAGTAGCCATCAGAGGATGGGTACAT
>JAODKM010000032.1:1408854-1425214 GCA_026780845.1 Petrocephalus sullivani
CATGTGATTGGTTGATTAGATAATTGCATTAATGAGAAATTGAACAGGTGTTCTTAATAATCCTTTAGGTGAGTGTAAATGTTCTATGACTGCATTATAAATGCATTATGAAGGTGCTGTTAATGTAAAGTAATACCAAACAAACACTTACCATTTAAGCTGTAATGGATATAATTTAGATGAGTCTCTAGTCACAGAAATAACTCTTCCTGACAGTTCCATTCAGTAAGTACTTCCAAGGTCATTGATTAAATACACTTCACTGCCAGAAAAATCAACATTCATTAATACTGACAAGGCTTCCATCTGTTGACTCAACAGCTAACAATTTAGGTTATGCAGCCTCAGTATTAATGTCATATAAAAGGCATGGGCGCTCTCCCTTAATGTACATTGCTAACCTCTGTCATCGTCAATGCCTCTGAACATGTGTTTCACATTCTGTGATGGAGGTTTCGTGCCTTATCAGGTGGTAAGGGTCCTGATGTACCTGTCTGTGTTTCTGGTACCAATTCTTTAGACAGGTTTGTCAGGCCTCACACAAGTGCTCGTCAGTTAATGACACGTCAACAAAAAGGACGATAGCATTTTGGATGTATATAGTAAAAAACAGGACGTTCTTGCAGGGGGTATCTGTCATAACAAAGATGTTCCTGTGATTAGGCAGTGATACAGATGTAGGTCTTTGCTGGGATATTACTGGAGAGAGTACAGAGTTGGTGTGCTTACGAATTCCTGCAGCACAAGGATCTATAATGTGCACATTTATTTTTATATTTCTTATTGTTTGTGAGTACTTATTATTGCATATATACAATTCAGTAATGAGTAAGGTATTATATGAGTAATGTATATATGTTATATATATACAGTATATAATATCCTGCAATCTAAATAATAACAAAACAATAATAGTTATTATTATTATTATTATTGTTATTACTATGACAATAATAATCTTTATAATACATCACAGCTCACATGGTTAGATGTGCTGTTTTTCAGATGAAGGGCCAGGTTAATGGTATTTCTTTGCGCGCGCGCTGTTATATCATGGGTTTACCGGCATTTCTGTAGTTTACAATATTGTGTACTTTTTCCCTGTAAATCTTTTCCCGTCAACTGAAATCCTGGATTTCGCGTAGAATTTGCGCACACACATTTCAGGCGACTTTTTGTGCTCACACAACTTTGATAACTGAGGCCCTAGAGGACTGTTAAAATAGGATTTCTCGCTTAGCAAAACACCTTGTCAGATTTAAGGTAGTCTGGGCTAAATATAAGCTAACAAAGATGAAAGTACCTTAAATCCGACATGTTATCCAGCTAAACAAGAAATCTGCCTTGGCATACAGGCCCCAGGTGTATCGTACGTATCACTATTTCATGTGTTTATTTATGGGCCTGTCATTGGGGGAAAGCAGGATATCTACACTATGGCCCGGAAGGTTTGAAGAGCTGATATTTTTCAAAATATGCCAGTTAAGAAAATAAGTAATATAAGAATATATATTTAAATGTACATGTGTGTATACACTCACACACACACACATCTTTTATTTAATTGTGATTTCAATTACATGCCTCCAGTTTGTTGTATTTTGACGAGCAATTCAGTGATAAGGATAAGGAACTAGCGGTTTCTACCTGATTTTCGTAACTTATGTTTCTCACAATTTAAGAAGACAGGTTTATTGGCCAAAAATTTGAGGATGTTCTGGAGGTTTTGGCTCTCGTAAAATTCTTCTTAAGCATACAGTTATGCTTGTATGCATTAAATTATGTGAACCTTAGGTATCTAACCAATACTTGGACTCAATACTTGGGCACAGCCCTTTGAGTAGGGCTCAGTGTGTCATTCCCATCTGTGGTAATCTCAAAGTCACAGCCCTCCAACGTATACAAACAAGTTTTATGGTTCCAGGGCTCCTGGCACGTTTGGGACCCTTGCCTCTAATTGACATTTAACCTCAAAAGTGGCGACGGTCTAAGGTGTTTCCATCTGCAGAATCATCGGGGATGGGCAACTGGAAGTCTACGTGACTTTAGTTCATTAGGATTAATGGCGAAAGAAGCAGGCTCATTCTTGGACGAACTAGCCATGTCCAGGTTACTCTGCTGCCTTGTTTTGAGGGTGCCGCGGAACCATTTTTTGGTATTTTTAAATAAGCCCTGCGATGGGTTGGCTCACTGTCCTGGGTTGTTCCCTACCTTGTGCTCGTAGGTGTGAGTGCGTCCTGCAATGGGTTGGCTACCTGCCCTGGGATGTTCCCTACCTTGTGCCCGTAGGTGTGAGTGTGCCCTGAGATGGGCCGGCTACCTGCCCTGGGATGTTCCCTGCCTTGTGCCCGTAGGTGTGAGTGTGCCCTGCGATGGGTTGGCTCCCTGTCCTGGGTTGTTCCCTGCCTTGTAACCATAGCTTACGGGATAGAATAAATGTTAATTTATTAATTAACAATAAATGTTGCCACGGCCACTTTGCTGCTCTGCATAGTCAAGACTTAATAAAAGCATAAAGAAAGTGCATAAAGTGCATAACATTGTACTGTAAAATCACAGAAATTTCTAATGAACTTTCACTCCATCAGTTTCTGGCAATTAAATGCTTTGTTTTTTTCCCCATCAAATGCAAATCACAGCAGAGTACACTTACCCTATAGTAACTGACAGTATGCTATCTTTAAAATAAATAGGCAAAACACATTATATGCTGATATCACAAACTAATAGCAATGCTTCTAAATGGTTTCCAGCCACACAGCCATCCCATTGAATGTGATTTATGATCTTGCCTTTGCCCTTCCAGATTCTGACCTATTTCAGGAAATAGTAACCAAAAATGTATGTACAGAAAATGCACGCTTTATAACTTAAACAAAATTACTTATTTCGGTCTTTAAGAAAAATAAAATGGTGTCTTCTCTTACTTGTAAATGAAGTAGTATCACAATTTATTTTTGTTTTAATCTGGGAAGAAAATGGTATCAGGAAGCAGGGAAACATAAAATTGGTGCTGCCCAGATTAGGCAGACAGGCAGACAGAATACTGATAGGGTGCAGCGTTAACGGGAGCCCAAAAACATGCACTTAGGTGCACTGGTGTTTCTGAATTATCCATAAGTTGTAATTGTGTATAAATGTATGCTGTGGAGTGACTGCCATCCCGCCCCGGGGAGCCGGTGCCCTCTGTTCTGTGCTTTTTAGGCTTACTGTGACTCATAGCAGCTAGAGAAGCATGGATGGATGGATGGTGAGATTAATATTACCTTCCATAAATCTTTAATGGAACCATCAACAGTGGAATTCCTGTTCAACGCACATGCAGTTGAAAGTGATAGCGGTTATAGCTGCATATTGAAAGAAATGTTTTATAGATTTAATACTGGTGAAATAACCAAAAACAATGAGAGCTGAAAGCCGGAATGGTGGTACTTACACACTTCGATTCTTATCACTGGGCACCCGAGAGTAAGAGCCAAATGAATTTATTCTTCTGAGACCCATTCTTAAATATGTAAGAGTGAATGATCTTGACATTGTTTAACAAAAAGGCTCTCAGCTACACTTGTGGACCATCTGGATCAGACATACCTGCTCCGAGTGCCTTTTTACGACTTTCACATATTTTGTGCTGTAAAGATATTTATAGCCTTTGAAAGCACCAAATATTTGTATATAGAGCAAACTTTTACTGCTTGCATGTGGGTGACTGCAAATGCTGAAATATAATTCTGATTTCTTTATTCTCTAGTGCAGCCAACATGTACGGGGCAGAGTGTGCAGGCTCAGGGTAAAGAGCTTAAAAATATCTTTTTTTTCTTCTTTCAAAAAAACATTAATCTATGAACAATGGGTCATGAGCAGACAATAATAAATATAACACACGTCAAATGGGATAAATGGCTCTGTTCTGAAAATGCAGCTGGAAGATGGGTGCATAAATGATGGATTACACGGTGGTTTTCTGTTCTGGACAGTAATACTGTAATGGGATGGTGTGTGGCTCTTCAGGTCACATGATGCACATGGTCAGAAGGTCATTTGTTCAAATGTCATAGTCTGCAAAGTGATGTCACCACTGGGCCCCGAACCCCAACTGCTCTGGGGCCTGTCTGACCCTGCTTTTTCAAAAAAAAAAAAAAAAAAAATTGTATGTTGCTTTGGATAAAAGCATCTGCTAGGTAAGTATAATATGACTAATCTGATAGCAGCTTCTTATGAATTAATAGGACATGCTGCAAGACAAGTCTGCATTCTGAACAGTTCTGCGGCATCATCAGGACGAGGCAAACACATTAGCATGTGCGGCACCATCTGCCACCACACCTTTTCACTCTGGTGAACATGTTAATTACATACGTGTTCACCAGCAACATATCCGAGTGAATTAACAAATTTGCGTTGGGGGGGGGGAAACACTATAATAATGTGAGGTAAGTGCAGGTGAGACTAGACTTGTCTGTATCGTTATGCAAATACCACCCCATTGATAATACATGCTATTTTCTTATTATTACGGCTTAAAACTATTTTCATTTTAATGCTTCTTGACACAGACAAAGAGTAGAATACTTTAAAAATTTACTGTTTAGGGAGAAGCCTCAGGAATAAGCAGGACATTTGCATCAAAACAGTTACAAAGACATTTCGTGCAAGAAAAAACATCAGGCTTGTTGCAAGTTACGGAGAAGGGGAACCAGCCACTGTAATCAGAGACAGGTGCATAGAAAATTAAACACAGCTGTGGCTCATATACAAGAATAAATACAGTTTTTTTCGTCATGCTTTTTTAGCATTTCCACCTAATTTCGAAATTAGGTGATTTGATAGATAATAAGCACAAATTCACTGAGGCATAATATTTAGCTGCATTTTCTCCCCTAGCAGTGAAAACCACCATTACTGTTGCAGTAGTGCTGATACTGATGCCTGAAATTTGAAATACTCTGTTCATAGTCAGTATAACGGCCCGAGGATTTCATCACATAGGCATGCTGGGAGGTTCTCAGAATGCACTCCCAACCGGCTGCCATAGAAGAGGGCACAGCCCTTTGAGTAGGGCTCAGTGTGTCATTCCCGTCTGTGGTAATCTCAAAGTCACAGCCCTCCAACGTATACAAACAAGTTTTATGGTTCCAGGGCTCCTGGTACGTTTGGGACCCTTGCCTCTAATTGACATTTAACCTCAAAAGTGGCGACGGTCTAAGGTGTTTCCATCTGCAGAATCATCGGGGATGGGCAACTGGAAGTCTACGTGACTTTAGTTCATTAGGATTAATGGCGAAAGAAGCAGGCTCATTCTTGGATGAACTAGCCATGTCCAGGTTACTCTGCTGCCTTGTCTTGAGGGTGCCGCGGAACCATTTTTTGGTATTTTTAAATGAGCCAATCTTCAGCTGGTCATGTGACGGGGGGGACCATACTGAAAACCTGCAAAGCCAGAATACTGCAGTCAGAAGGCCACATTAAAAAGCAGCCAGCAAATTATATGGAGGATTGCTAAATAAAGGGTTCCTCGGATAAAAATAATCTATAACACTTAGTGTGTTTTATTCTGACACCCTACTGCAGCAACACATAGAAATTATTTAAATTGTGGCCAGTAACAGAAATCTATGGTACAGCAGGGCTGTTAATGCAGAGATCTGCCAGATACATCGTATATTGTGGTGATTATACCCCTTATGGATGTACATAACCATTCATTTCAGTCGTATATCCACCAGAAGAGATATGTTGACTGCAAAATTGTGTAAGATTTATTTCCGTGACAAATTACAGCAACATTCAACTATCACATCGCATTTTAATATAATCGCTTACATCAGTCTTATTCCAAGCAATAGCCTCAGTGCTGGCATTAAGAACTTAAGATGGACTTTAAGGCTGTTTTCTAGAGCAGATGCAGAAGTGCACAGTGCAACCACAGTCATAAGTCAGGGAAACATTGCTCTTTTACTCTGAATCTAGCATTGGATGCTGCAGTTGGCGTGGTCTTATTTATAGAGTGATGGCCCCTGTGTGCTCGTTTGCCCAGACTCTCTGTACAGCAAAAGAAACATAAATCACAAAACTTTTTATGGTACCCCCTAAGCAGAACCCCTCCGACAGCGGTCTTTCTGCACCTGTTCCTCATTGCTCTCTGTCTCCAGGCAAGGCAGGTCAGGTACCAGCAGGAGGCAGTGCAGGGCAAGAAGGGAAGGAATGAGGAGAAAGTGTGGTTAAGGGTGAAGGGGTAGGTACGGCAGGAATATAGGTAAAGGGACACTTTTTGAGTGTTAGACCACCCCTTTGTGGTTTTAGATTTACGTCAATTGGTACTACTTGACAGTTAAAAAAGGCATTTACAGTCTATCCTGACAATAAAGTACAAAGTGGGCATCTTACGAGACAGCCGCATAAGTTATGATGATTGGAAGAGTAACATTTTGTAAAATTAGACCAGTTTTATTATATCAAAACTATCATATCAATAGTTTTAATAGTTTTATTAGTTTCAGTTTTATTTTGAGTAATTGAACATACAGTTGAATTTAAAGTTGGGGGAATTCCAAATTCTTTGACATATTTGAATAATGCAATAGCTACTTTCCCTGGTAACTAGTTACTTGCTGTAACTGACAAGTAACTAGGAACTATAACTAATTAGTTTTTTAAAGTAAGGTGCTCAACACTGATGTTTACTAATAATTCTTCTGAAAATAATTAGCGAAAGTGTATATTGTGTATATAAGTGTGATATTTTGTTTCCATTTAAAACATAAAAAAGTAGCACATACCAGTTTGATCAAACTTTATTGTTCACATCTGTGAAGAAGATATATTAAAATAAAGAAAAATAATCCACCCACCTATCCATCAATCATTTGAGGCGCCATCCCATGAACCACAGACCACAAGGCAGGAGACCACCTAGACAGGACCTCCAATCATAGGAAACAATACTCAGTCGCAAATCTTCCAGTTTCCAACAGGTGGATTTTTGACAAGCAATTTTTATTCATAAAGTCAATATTCACATGTCCGTAACTAACATGGCACTGATATTGGGATATCTTGATTTTCTTTTTAAAGCAGTATATATAACTGAGATTTTGATATTTTCATTTAGGGTATTGCTTCACATTCAGTAATGATGACTGATTAACAGGGAACTTACCACCTTCACCATAAGACGTTGCTACAGTCATGGGCGTCAGAAGCATTCTGAATGTGGGGGGGGGTGGGGGGGACACACTGGCGGGGTGAACTAATATTTTATGTTAAATGTGGAAGGGTCTAAATGAATAATTATGAAATGTGAGGGGGGGGAGTTCCTCTCAGATTTAATGGCAGTAACGCCCATGGCTACAGTCCTAGACCACGATTAATACAAGGCATGAGAATGACCTTTATTAATTAAATGCCGCTACATACAACTGACAGTATTGGCCGAATCGTTAAATAAAGTTACTCACAGGTAAGCTTGCAACCTATAAACAGGGCAACATGAGCAGTGGCAGTTATTAATAAAAATCCACTATTTCATGTCCCCTCCAATAATTACAATAAAGTAAATAATTACAATTTTAAGAAACAAAATAATTACAATTTAAAAAATTTAAGTAAAATTTTATTTAAAAATTTGAGCTTTCTTTCCAAAAGATAAAAAAAACCTATGCACATTTTGCAGGATTGATTGAGAGTAATTAATGTAAGTAAAGAGGTTATTTATGCAGCAGAGTTTGTCAGTGTATCCTATGATCCATTAAGTGAGAAGCAGCACATATTTCCAGAAAACGGAACGTTTGTAATTTTTTCCGTTGCAGTTATGGGTTAGTGCACTAGGGAAATAGTGTGTCATGACTGATGAGCCACTGGGGGCATGTTAAGTCGCATGGGGGGGGGGTTTAAAAGTTTCAACACAGTAAACATGTACTCTACCAAACGCCCAACTTTTCAGAGTGAATACACAGTGACTCAAAATAAAGATAAATGTTTGAGATGCAAGGCTGTAATTAAATTTACAATTCCTTGATTGCTTAAGTACAGTCCTATGATGACACTGTATTTAATCCTTCACATCAATATTGCATTTATTCACATCTTTTTAAGCACTTTCCATTGCGCTCACACAAAATTTTAATCAGTTTATGCTATTATATAGGTACAATTGCTTAGCCCAGGAGTCTATCGAGTATGTCTTCAATAGAATTTATTAAACTGGATTACATTGTTTTTCTAGTACATTTCATTTCATCCACATGTATAAATCAACATGCTCATGATGCAAATCTCCAGCCGACAAACTGCCAGACATACATATTACATGGACTGCAGTCATCTGGCATAGTTGCTGTATCAAAGAAATTGAAACAGGTGCTTCTTGTGATAAACTGTAAGTAATTTTCCAACATTTTACAGCAAACATTCATGCATAAACTTTAGTTTTCAGCTTGACTTGCCAGTTCTGA
Organism: Petrocephalus sullivani; assembly: GCA_026780845.1. Taxonomy (NCBI): domain Eukaryota; kingdom Metazoa; phylum Chordata; class Actinopteri; order Osteoglossiformes; family Mormyridae; genus Petrocephalus; species Petrocephalus sullivani. Next base: position 1,417,308 of record JAODKM010000032.1, read on the forward strand.
AACACATTTACGGCAAAGGGGTGCAACTAAAAAACTCCTAAAAAAACTCTGTATTCTTGAAGAATACAGAACATCCATGTATCGGACTTCCTGCTCATGCAAGAGGACGAGGGTTAGAATGCGGGGTGGTTCTGTAAGAGCTACCAAGGGCGGATTGAGATATCGTGGGCCTCAGGGAACTAACTTTCCAAGCGCCCCCGCCCAATATGTGTCACATCGCCTGTCCCTCCTCGGCTGTCCAGACTAAAGCAAACTTACAGGAAAATAACATCCCATAACAGCTGAACTCACAACGATGGGCCGTTTGTTTGACGTAGAAAGCGCAGCAATGCAACTAAGAACTCAATAACCTTAGCCAGCACAAGCCAGCACAAAATCAACATGAAATTGAGAAAATGCAGCTTCGCTGGTGCAATACACAGACACTAAACCTGCCATGAAAATATCCCTTTAAAATTGGCTCAGTGATATTGTTGAAACTCAAGGCTTGTATTAAGTCAGATTCTATTTCCAAGAGCGACAATATTAAGACCAATTTTACTACCCGTACTTCCCTGTAATTAAAGGAGCCTTGGGCACTCAGAACCTACAGTTTGCACTAAACAGACAGAAGATTTAATCTAAAAATGGCAGAAGACTGTCTTCACCAACAGGCAACAGGGCTTGGCCCCCTTAGGTAACTAAGTTTGTGCTAACCAGCATACTAAGCCCTGGGACTCTAACAACTAGCACAGCATAGTAACATTGTCAAGTTGCAGAACTAATTTTTCCTGTTTTTTTTATTAGTTAAAATATCAGCTGCAGTTTGCATTTAAAAGATTGACATAATTGTCATTGACATTAACTTTTTTTCCTCATCATAGCATCCAACTGGTGAAAATAAGGATTGGCGTGTTTTTCTCCTCTACGCAAAGAAACAGCCATCAACATTGTGACAGCTTTGCATATACAACCAAAAGATTCTGCTGAGCTTAATTGGTGATTTTGGACTGATTTCTGAACGGGTTTCACAGCGCACTTCTATATTAATTTATATAAAAAATCCCAACTATAAGCATTATTTATGAATCACGCTTTCGAAGAGCACCTGAAGTATGTTAAAAGCAAGTTTGTGTATTAAGTAATTATTTTTATACCCGTGTCTGTGACTAGGTTAAATGGTGGAAGTGGGGGGTGGGTGGATCCAGGGAGGGATTTCATGGAATTCTGGATCAATAATAGAAGCCTTGAGCAATGAATATAGTGCCACCATTCAGAGGAAGTTGTGATTTATTTATGGAACATTTAGAACAGGTCTGAAATAAAAGATACAAGAACTCAAAGTTTAAAGGATTAAATACACAACTTCTTTTGACATGTAGGCAGAGAGATACTTTTATAAACAAGGTCTACTAGCGGAACACATATCGAGGGAGATTTTGCAATTAAAAATTCATGGTAACTGTAAGCCTTACCGACGTCTGTAAAGGTAAGCAGTTCATTTTTTTTCAGAACTGACAGCAGATATTTGATCTTGGAGTTTATTCACAGCTATTTTCGCATGTACAAGATCAAGGCTGTATGTTGCCTTGTTTGGAAGCAGAAACTGATTTTCAGCAAGCGTGGATTAATTTGGCATAAAACCACAGGGAGTGATATTTGATGAATCTCAATTAACAGACAAGTTACATCCAGTATTCCCACCCATCACCCTGGATTTCCTTCCCTCAATTCCCAAGAAAAGCTTCAGGTTATGCATACAGCAGCAGCTTTGGTAATTTGGTACTTTACTGAAGGAACGCCACGGCGTATATTTGCAGGAAGCAAGGGAGCCGCTGGCCATCACGATGGATGGACGAAGAAGCACAATCCATTTAATGGCGATCGTATCACACAAATGTCTATTGTTGCAATACCACAGGTTCAATAGCTTATGTTTGCCTTGCCAAACATCACTCATAGGTTATACAAATGTAAAAATATGTTAGAGCCCAGTTTATATTCTACGCTATTACAGGAAGGCACGAGCAATGCTAAGCATATTTTAATACAATTAATTGTTAATTATTCCAAATTTATCCTCAAGAAATGAAAATGCTATCATTTCACCTATTTAAAAAACATTTACATTAACACGCTGTAGGGTCAATTTGCAGGCTTTTTAATAGGAAATTTCTAGACAAAGTAACATGCATTAAGACAACTGGGAAGCCAATATTTTGTTAAAAGTTTTAATGTAATAATCAAATACATTTTGATAGGACAGTTTCACAAACCATTTTAAAACACAAGTGATAGTCTCAGATTAGAAATGTGTTTTTACTAAAGCTGAAGGCATGAGAAGTTAGGTTTGATGGTTGATAATAGGGCTCAAAAATGAATTTTGATTTTGGGGGCAGTCATGAATTCCCATTCCTCTTTCAAAATTACTCCTCATCTCCAAAAAAAAAAAACAAAACGAGTAAGTTAATGCAGAGAAGGTATAAATAACTTATGGTTCAAAGTCTGAGTAAAGATCACAAATGACCACTAACCAGGTCCCATTTTTGAACCATATTACTCAGTGGATCTGTCGTTAAGCTATAGCAATGCTACAGCCGTAAAATATCGCTTACATTTCCCAAGAATAATGCAAGTTATTTTCTACATTTATAACTGATTCAGTTAGCTGTGTAACTGTGTGTTTACAGGTTAATAGCTAGATCTCGCAATTTCAATTTCATGGTCAATTGCAATATTGTCAACATTTTATCTATTTTCAAAACAGACATACTTTTGCATTGCTAGTTAAAACCATAGGTGGACATTTCTGGTCCAGAAAGTAAAAATCCAGAACACGATTTTGTTTCAACCAGTTGAGCACTGTGTGACTGGGATTCTTTATGCTTAACTAGTAGGTTGAAACAAAATCCTGCTTTGGAATTTAACTTTCTGGACCGGAAATGTCCACCTATGGTTTTAACCCAACATTGTGCTGAAATCAATCAACAGGGAGCAGATTCAAATATTCATAATTAAGCTGAAGAGTGTGTGCACACAAGTTACTCAGACGAACCTAAAAGCACCTCAACAATTAAACCAAAGCAGCCTGGAATTCTTCCCCACAAGCCTATGACTCAAAGTGGAGGCAGTGTGTCACATTAATTGGTGTTTTTCAATGTTCAGAGGCTGGCCTTTCGGAAAGCGGGGGACACCGGAATCTGATCTATTTAAATTATATATTAGAAAGGTAAAGAAACTATGCTGAATAACAGCATCTACAATAAGCTTTGCATATAACGCATTGATTTATGCTCTAAGGGTAAAAATAATGCATACATACTTACTGAATTCAGACAGATACCATTAAACTGTATTGAGGATTTCAATGGACGAAGGAGGAAATAAAATGAAGAAAATTTCGGAAGTTTCTACAATTACCCCACAAATGGGTCAAGGATCATCTAAAAGGATTAAGTGTTAAATGGTAACACGGAGGATGCGTGTGCAAATGGAACCAGAGGGGTTACTACAAAAAACCAGCAGCGGTTTGAATTTCACTAGTATTATAGCAGTAAAACGGACAACCTTCCCAATCCGTCGGCATAAACATTCACACTGCCTATTCCCATTTGTAGTAAATAGCCCAAGTCAGATGTAAACGAGGACAGGAAAAGAAAGACTAAAATCAGTTAAAGCCAATTCCTTTGCATTTATGAAGTTCATACTGCTGAGAAACAATGCCTTTCACTGCACATACACGACACATTCATTTGTGAGCCCTGTGACCAGAGGAATTATCCTTTGTATCTTGCTACATAAGCATAAGATAAATATAAAACAAGAGTTAAGCACAAAAAACAGGTGACGACTACGAACCGCAGTGAACAGTACAAAATGAGAATGTGAGTAACCCTTTACACTATAAGGCTGCCTGTTCAGGAATATACACAAAGAATTTTTACACTTTTCCATCAATACTTCTATTTTGCATTGTCCCTTTAAGTTAAAATACATATTTTCACATCAAAACGCCTGCTACCGTACAAGAAAAGGAGCACATTAACATTTTGATATCAACCAATTTCAAACTTCAGAAAATCAGAACAAAGGGTATTTACATAATTTACCACTCTAATATATATATTACAATGGGGGATATTTTTGCAGTGAACTGACTGGTGACTCATCTTACCCTCATGTATGTACAGCGCCACCTGGTGTTCAAAATGTAACAGGGGAAAAAAAAAAATGGTATTATTGGCCGATTCCAAAGCAAGCTTTGAAATAAAGGTGCCAGTAGTCAAATTCTTTGGAGACAGAAACGCAAAACAAATTCTCTGAATTAGACAAAAATGCATAATCTGATTTGAATGAATCCAGCACTAAATCTCATTCAGAAATGCATTCTCTGGCATCAAGGCGGTGAAGAGGAAAATAATTATTGCAATGACTAGGACCTGCAGGCTGTTTACTTATTGTGCAATGCCATCTGAATAACTCAGTCTTCCAACAGGATCTCTCCCAGTCCAAAACTTGGCGCAGACCAACCAAATGTTACCTTCATAAGGAGTGCTTGTTCAATAGCATGTATTAACATATCCAAGTACAATTCCAGACCCATGTGAATGTCCCACGCTTGTTCTGGCCCATTACGACCCCAGTTGACAATACCCGTCACCACACTGCTCAAAGCATCAACAGCAAAAACGTTAAACCGTTTTAAGAGGTGCTCCAGAAATGTTGCCTAATCAGACAAAAAAAAAAAAAAAAAAAGCTATAGTTCGATAAGTAGAAGTTACTCCGAGGTCCATTAAGTTGCTCGAACAGTTTCCTCAGGAATCACACAGCATGTTCCCCAATCGGCTGGAATCTCAGCATCTCAGTGGATCAGTACGCAGATGCACGAGATCGATATGAGGCGGCACCAGCAGGGGAGTCTCTGGGCGAGGATTACGCGTTAGCAAAGGGGTGGGGTTAGCGTTTGCCGCGCCGAATGTTACACCCAATCCCATTTTGGGCAGAGCACCTCACACCCCTGCAAGTGGATTTTAAAAAAACATCAAACTTCGTGCATATTAAACATCATGTGTGAAAGTGTGCGTGCTATTGACAGATGACCATTGTATAAAAAAAAATTAATTAAAAAAAGAATTGAATGCTAATTGAAATGTATTCAACACGGAACATTTAATTCTGCAAAATACTGAAAACGTCCTTAATGAACTGGGCATATATTCACAAAAATTCACACCAATTCCAAACCGATGATCAAATGTACAAATTTTAAAGAGCAGACCATACCCAGTTTGAAACCAAATCAGAACACGAGCAATATGAGCAAACTCAGATACTAACATTTTCATAAAAGTCTGAGTTTTGACCCTTGATGCATAGACCAACTGGAAAAGTGTTTAACAAGTTTTATTTGTCCTATTTTTTTTTTTTAACAGGGCGAGATTAAACCAGTTGCCAGAAAGTGACTAAGCAGTACAGCTAGGGGATCTGCAATGTTAGAAATAACTACATCATGTAACAGAGGTCATTCAATGAATGATAATATGCAAATTACAAAGTAAGTTTATAACAAAATTGTGCCAGGTGATGTTTTGGAGTCATGCTGGAAGTCCCACGTCTCTGTTCTCTTGCCAAATAATGCGATCTGATATCGTAAACAGAAACAAGTCTTAAAATGTGTATAACCTCACACTGGAAAAGGGGGGTGGGACCCAAATCCATCTCTATAGGTCACCCTCTATCTCATCAATATGATGAGTACGCAAAGTCCTCAACCAACGCTGGGGAGGGGGGGCTGAGATCTCAGTAAACAAACTACATAAAAATTAATCACCCTGGTTTACTATGAACGCAGAGAGAATAAACTGCTCAGACGTCAAACATCCGGCGTGGACCATTTCTTCTAGGCTTCTACCAAAAGATTGGACTGGAGAGAGGTGCCCTTTGTGGTGCCTGCAATGTGCCAGCCGCAGTGTCCCGGCAGGCAGACAGGGAGTGCTATGTGCTCCCGGCTGCGGGGGATTCCGCGCTCTCACCAGCCTCTGGGGGGCCTGCAAAGAGAAACAATTCCAGCGTTGAATTTACACCCAAGCCGACTTCACAATACACAGGCAACAACTCGGCACGGGAGCGTCTTACCGAGCAGCACAAATTCATGTTAGGCCGTGACTACAGGACACGAGGAAGGGGGATATTTGCTACCAATAGAAGGAGGAGGTACTGCATGCTCGCACACACACACACGCCGCACTGGGTCAGGTGAAGGAAGTCTGCCATCATGACATCAAAATGGTCAACGGCTACAGGGAGCATTTTCCCTCCAACTTCTGAAGCTCACAGGGCTACCAAATCTTAAATTGATAAAAAAAAAAAAAAAAGAAAGAAAGAAAATTGATAAAAGTTTTTATCCTCCTCATCATGGATGTTTTCTTGTAGATGCAAGGCGTAAGAAGTTGAAACACATAAGAAAAAATAAAGAACTTAGCTTAGCCTGAGAAACTGATTAGTACTGGTTTAATCAAAATTCCTAAAAGCAATGGAAAATTATTTCCAACTGTAAATAATTCAAGTTCCCCATTACAGCTCTTAAGTGCAGCTGTGGGAGGGAGGAACAATGAGGCAAGTCTAGTGACCAAGTACACAGCAACAAAATGTACTTAAAAATCCACTGTTATTTGTATACAAGTAATATGTATTAAATGCACAAAATGTTAGTACAATGTTCTTATTCATTTTTTAGGTTCAGAAGTCCCCCGTACACCGGGCTCAAGCTACCCAAACTGTAAGCCCAGCTAAAGTTATGAAATTTCACTGGATAGATTTGAATCCAATCCAATTTAAGCTATGCACATTATAACAATTAAATAATCACCCTAGTCATAAAAAGCAGAGACCGAAATAAATCCATGTAGATACAAACACATTGGATTTAAAACTTGTCAGAAACAGAGACAAAAATCAAACATGCTAGACAGGGAGGGTCAGCAAACGCCATACTACATTGGAAGGGAGGGTCAGCAAACGCCATACTACATTGAAAGGGAGGGTCAGCAAACGCCATACTACATTGGAAGGGAGGGTCAGCAAACGCCATACTACATTGGAAGGGAGGGTCAGCAAACGCCATAGTACCTAGAGAGGGAGGGTCAGCAAATGCCATACTACACTGAAAGGGAGGGTCAGCAAACGCCATACTACATTGAAAGGGAGGGTCAGCAAACGCCATACTACCTCGAGAGGGAGGGTCAGCAAACGCCATACTACATTGAAAGGGAGGGTCAGCAAACGCCATAGTACCTAGAGAGGGAGGGTCAGCAAATGCCATACTACACTGAAAGGGAGGGTCAGCAAATGCCATAGTACCTAGACAGGGAGGGTCAGCAAACGCCACACTTTTTACACATAAGTTGGGGAATTTTAAATGTTACTAGGACCCTGTAAACATGCCATTATGTTAGAAGCCTAAGATGCCAGCTCCAGAGACAGAAGACGCTACTGGAAGAGACACAAATACAGCCATTGGAAGTAGGGTCTCACATCTATTACACTCTCACAAGACTTACTCCACATTTGGGCACAAAGTGATGGCAAAGTACTATAAAAAATTCAAGGTCTTTCACCATCAGCACAGAAAAATGAACACACTGACAAGATTGAATTGATTGTTGGAAGGTAGACTGACACAAAAACAGGGCACAGTATAACCAAGTGTGGCGAGAACAGGAAATTAATATCTGAGAATCAGCTAAACGTAAAGCAAACTCCATCACTAAATATGAGCCTTAAAATTGGAGACAGCTGAAGGCTGCATGCATGTCAGGCCAGCAGAAGCTTCCTTTTTAAGAACATAAGAACATAAGAACATAAGAACTATACAAATGAGAGGAGGCCATTCGGCCCATCAAGCTTGCTTGGGGAGAACTTAACTAATA
>JAODKM010000032.1:1425314-1435896 GCA_026780845.1 Petrocephalus sullivani
CCAGTTCATTATCAGAAGAGCCAGCGACAATGTCCCACTGCATCCCAGGTAGATTAAAATCACCCATAACTACCACAATTTTTATTGCTCATAATCCTAATATCACTGTATTAGGTCTGCTGAAGCGAGCTCCAAGATAAGAAGTCGTCAAATCGCATTTAATACGAGAAAAACGGCAGAGATCTTAAATCTGCTTGCTCTGAAGATACCTCTCTGCGTATTAGACAGTTTTCACCATTAGCTTAAGTTATCTAGAAAGCTGGGAAGTGTGCCTATGTGGAACACCCCCCGGTGATGTACAATGCTGACTGGAAGCACTGACCCATTGGGTAAGTCACGTTCTTATTGGACAATCCTTACATTTGGCTTAAGTTATCTGGCTAATGAAGAAATCCTGCTTTTTGAACACCCCAATGTCACTACGCATGTGACTACCCTGAAGAGCATGCAGCGGCCATGAAGGTCCACCAGCATGCCACCAGATGGCACCACAAACTGGGAGGGCTCACGCGAAGGCAGCCGTTGCCACACCGCAAGCAGCATGAAGCCAGCTCCTCGGCTAGCAGACACCAGGGGGCATTTCACTCTGGCGAACTCTGCCAAAAAGGGGGGACAGACTGGGTGCCAGTCGTACGGAACTCAACTGCACATTAAAGAGATAAAAAGTATCAGGGTGTTGCTCAAACTAGCCTTACGGTCACATACTGAGACATGCACTGCCCTGTGGGGGGGCACAGCGGCAATTATTCCTGAATTAAAGGCATTAGCGCAATGTTTTACAATGTGGTCCTTGGGAACCTTCAGGCAGTCCATGTTTTTGTTCCTATGGGGAGCTGGGAGGGAGCAAAAACATGGACCGGGTAGGGGTCCCCAAGGACCGGGTTGGAAAACGCTGCATTAGAGTAAGCTCTTGGTTATAAGGTACTTCAGAGATCAATTTAAGAACACTGAGGTAGTAAGTCAGATTAAATTTGGGGCTTGGCACTTTCCCAGTTTTAGACGCTTAGACAGCAGGAAGAGAAAAGAGCTTACTTCCCAGACTGACAGCATCTTTACCTAAGGAATGGATAAATTATCCGCACACATGATTAATGAGTAACAGAAATTACTCAAGTAATAGGTAGTGCAGTGTCTTATGGCAGATTAGAAGTTTTCTGCTTTTACTTGAAATCTAAAATAGCGCAGGGTAATACAAGTGTAGCCTCCCACCAGCACAGGAAGAGACTGGCTAAAACCAGACTGATAGATACTGCTCATTTCCTTGCCGGTGCTTTAAGAGTGTACTTGGCAGCCAAGTAGCTATTTACCACTGGTTGGGGTGGAGCCAGTCGCAGGGGCAATATCATCTTCGTCACTGTCGTCCTCATTGGATGGGGGCACCTCCGTCTCTGGGGCGACTACCTTGGTCTCCACCTCCTGTTCAGCGCGGCTCCGCAGGGCCAGGATGCGGTGATGGAGAGCTGCGTACAGCTGTCCTGTGTCCTTTGAACTTGCCTAGGGAAGGTCAAAGACGTTTGCCAGGACAGAGCTTGGCACTGGACTGAGCGAGCGTGTACACACTGCATTAACGTCACAACATGCATGCCTCGGCACCTTTGCAGCTGGTGAGTGGCCCGGCGCAGCCTGAGATACAACACGTACTGATATCAGGAAGACCTTGACCCCCTGGTCTTCCGTGTCCATGGCGGTGATGCGGATGCTCTTCTCACTGGCTTTATCGATCTGCATCTGGGCCCACAGCTTGGTGTTGAGGATCAAACGAAGGCTTCCTTGGGTTCGCATTACTGAAGCAGAGGCACATGCTTAAAATCAGCTGACTGTAACATATCCCCCTACAACTCCGCGTGCCAAGGCACGCAGCCCAGCGGATCACATTAACACTCATAAACAGCACTGACACTTTCAAAATGCAATGTCACTGGCAGCAACTGAAATCACACATAAGACTGGGCAATGCTGCCAAGATGAGGTCTGGTAGGTAATGACAGCTAGCAGGCCATCAATTCCAAATCACTGCTAGAAGAATATCCTACTTTAGAGTGATTCAGGTAGAATGAATTAGTGTAATATTTACTACATTTATGGGGGACTGTCTTTTGGAGCGCAAGACGGATTGACTAGTTCAGGTAACAGGTTCTCACTTCATCTGTTCATTCGTGAGAGTAATTACTATTAAGAATGAGAATATATAAAATAAAATAAAATAAAATAAAAAGGCTATGGCCAATTTAAATCACTGAGATCCTCCATTGCTAAGGTATAATAAGAGAAAGTTGGACACCAGACTTCATATCATGCAATTATCCTCCCAGTCTCAACTGGGTTTTTTGGGTAGGCAAAGTGGCTTGTTACCTAATCTTGACTGCAGGGTTCCGTCATCAGTAGACGCCATGTCGTTCAGTCTGAGCAGTCCCCGGCCTCTCTCCACCCATGATTGGGAAGTCTTGTCGAAGACAAATAACTTGCACTGAATCTACGAAGATGAGAGGCCAAGATTGGCAATTCTACTAGCACAAACGAGCAGGTCAGAGAGTGATATCACTTGTGGTACAAGGGGATGCTTAGAAGCTACAAAGGCTGCTGGGAGTCCTCCTGCATACCTGCAGAACATTGCTTTCAGACTCCTCTCCAGTGATGACTTCTACCTTTTCCAACAAGCACTTCCTGGCTGTGGCTTTAGTGTAGGCTGCTGCCGACTCCTCCAAGGACTCAACCACGCTATTAGCTGCAACAACAATCAGCAAAGCAGTCAACCAAACAGGGAAAGGTATGTTATGATACATGCTGCACCAAGATTGCTGTAGAAGCATACATAGGCCAACCAGACTAATAATAATTGAAGAAGCAGAGGCTCATTTGATAAGCGTATTGTTTGACTTGCCTTTTTCAGGCGTGGCATCCTTTGAGGAGGTCTCGCATCCAGGAGCGGCTTGGAGCTCTTTGCTGCCCTCTGCTGATAACTCATTGCACTTTGGGGGACTCTTAAATGAGACAATAAGTAAACTTCTGTTCTGAAAGCATAAACCGGTCTGTCTTCATTCTCATTTCATCCTATAAAAAGTATTTTGCTATATGTTTTTATATCCTTCCCATGGACTCACCAGAACACGATCAGACATATTCTGTCCAAAAACAAATTTTGATCCTGAATCGGCATTGTCAGAGACCTTCTTTGAGCTGAAAAATTAACACAAAATTTAGAATAAGCCATCCAGTGGTGTGGGGGGTGGGGCTGTTAATTATGCATAAGCATTACCTGGGAGTACTCATGTACTGTAAGAAGTAGTTAGTCTCTCCCGACTGAGATCCACTTTCTAAAGAACAGCTCTCATTTTTCTCCGGATGTTCACTGTTCGGCTCCACCTGTAGGGACAGGAATGTAGTAACTGCAGTTCTTCCATGGATTCATCGTCATGATTTACTGGACACATGAGGAGTGCAGCCACCACAAACTACCAGGGTGTGACTCTCAGACCCCCAGTCCTATCCCTGAGCATACCTATTCAATGGGGGACTCCATTTTCCTGCCACCATCCAAAAATAATGACATGAACTGGTGACTCTACAGTGTCTGTGCACCAATGGGCCGGACTGGCATCCTGTCTAGGGTGTCCCTGACCTGGTGCTTCCTGGGATCAGCTCCAGGCTCAACATGACCCTGCACTGGACATGTGTTTATGGAAAGCAGATGGCTATTTTAAAAGCATATCACTTTAAAGCCAGCCACTGTAACTAAATATAAAGTACAGATGTGATGCCCTTATGACAGGCTTGGGTACCATGGTACAATTCCAGCTCTGAAAACAGTGAATGTCATTCCAATAAAATTTAAGGATATTGGATAAAAACAAACACATATGGAGGAAAATTACCAGCTAAAGGGTCCCAAGACATTTTGCCTATTATGCTTGTAATGAATTCTGACATAAAATAGTACACCAGTCTTCCCAGGACACAAGGGGATATTTTCAGATTGACGTAGTACTTGTATTGGCTACATCAGATTCAAGAGGAATTGACTCAAAATCACAGGCTCAAATGTAGCAACAAGTTAGGTTAACGGGATCGAGTAAATGTTGTCCGATATGCAGATGCATGGTCAAATAAGTGATTTGGTGAGTTCTTATATGCTTCTGAGCACCAAATAAGATCACAGAAGTAGTGCAGCAGTTCCCATTCTGAGACTGACAGTTCTACGAAGCTTACTCATGGGAACCCTCTCCGAAAGCACATCCAAACGCACAGACATACAAACAGCATGCACACACGGGAACACTCTCCGAAAGCACATCCAAACGCACAGACATACAAACAGCATGCACACACGGGAACCCTCTCCGAAAGCACATCCAAATGCACAGACACACAAACAGCACACACGGGAACCCTCTCCGAAAGCACATCCAAATGCACAGACATACAAACAGCACAGACACACAAACAGCACACAATGCCCAGTGATGAGCAAATTCAGCCTCTGAGCCACAGGGTTCAGTGATGTTTCAACTCCACAGCAAATCTGCCAATCAAGTTTTTTCCAACCCAGTCCTCGGGGGCCCCCAGCTGGTCCATGCATTTGCTCCCTCCCAGCTCCTGCCAGACTGTTCACATTTTTAGGGAGCTGGGAGGAAGCAAATACGTGGACCAACTGGGGGTCCCTGAGGACTGGGTTGGAAAACACTGCACTAATCCATTGTAAAATCTGTGGCACTGAAGGACACAATGGCCAGAATTGCCTGCTCGCCACATTTTTTCCTTAATTAAATACAGATACAAAAAAAAACAAATTACATCCCCAAAGTGCATTAACAAGTTCACTAAATCTTAACATTACCCTAATTAAGCTTCTCTCTCTGATATTTGGTTTGGGGAAAATAATCTGTCAAGAGTCACTTGGTTTTTCTTAGTGCTCCCATTTTCCTGCTTCCTAGACGCTGAGCGTGCAGTAAGCTCAGCTGGATAATACTGCCCCACACAGAAACACCCATCAAAAACATTTGCGTGATCTCAGAATGGGTGGCCATGGCTTCTTACCTGTGATTTGGCGGGCCCCTCTGAAACACCATCCAAGCTCTCTGCGGTGCTCCGTGAGCTCAGCTGCCCCTCGGCCTTCCCCTCAGAGGACTTACTCACCCCATTTGTCCCACTGTTAGAGTCTGGGACTGCTACAACAACAAGCTGCAGTTACACATGTGGCTGCATATACGTGCCTGAACAGCCGACGCTTCCTCAGCATTAGATATGGATGGGTACGCTCATGAAGGGTGCCCTTAAGGACACCTTGTGTGAGTTTGTACATTTAATAAACATCTGAACTTCTACTGTCGTTTACTTCCTGAAGAAATTTAAAGCTTTACCTTTCAAGAAGTTCTATCACTGAGGAGCAATGAATACGTATGCACTGCACTATGTACACAACCATACTGCCAAACAGGGTCTGCTCTAAAAGGCGCAGCATGGATGCACATCTCCCGTACAATGGAGCTGGAAGGACAGAAGGCCGAGGCGCCGACTCACTCGACAGGGCGAAAGCCTTGGCCGGCGGCGCCTGGAGAACCGCAGGGCGCAACACACTACGCTGCTGCTCCTTAGGCTTCTGGCTCGGGACCCCTGAAAGACAACAGCCCCGTCGCTTGGGCTTAATGCATCACAGCCTTCATTGGCCCTGACTTGAAGCCTAGCTGACAATGAGTCTTTGGTGACACTGGGCTCCCCATTTCAGGCAGCGGGTCATACACTATATTTGATAGCGGTCATTCTCCAAAGTGCCTAGAAGCTGATTGTTAATCTCGGAAGCGTCGTTTCCTTGGACATTTGCCTGACTTAAGCCAGGTCCCCTGACCTTGAGCTACTCCCAATATCTGTCACCAAAACATCTCCAATAACATCCTACTGCCAACCCAGGTGCAGATGATTCTGGATTTTCAAGCCGTTATGCGGGAATCCCCGCTGCCTCACACCCCACAGGTCGGGGGTTCGAATCTCAGCCTACTGTTTATGTAGAGTTTGTATGTTCTTCAAGTGTTGTGTGGACTGCTTTCAGGATAGGCAGACTGGCATCTCCGTAATGGTGCGTGTATACCGTGCGTTAGCCACCTAAAACAACCAGTGCGGGATAAGCAGCTGGAGGATGGATAAATGCGTGGATGATTTTTTAAACTAGAAATATTAGGCTTACCCACTATTTAAAGTTGAGGACTACACCCTTGTGTTAACACACATCTGGTTTGCCTCTCAATTAAAAAACATCATGACAATTTCACAATAACATTCCTAACAAGTGTCTGCAGGTCCAGCACGGTTTAATATTCATATCATGTTAAGTTTAAGCAATTCATTCACAGAGATCAATCAAATCTAATTAAGTGCTTCAATGGACAGGAAACCAGCATACAGAGAGTCATGAGGATTGGGGAAGGGAAACTGTAATGTAGCAGGAAACGTGTGCGCGAGCACCCACCGGCACTCGGAGCCTGCCCATGGATCAGTGTCGGCGGTTTGAGACGGAATCCAAAAGATTTCTCTTCTGTAAAGAGTTCAAAGACCCGAAGGGAAGTTCAATGTACCTTCATAATTAAAACTTGAATACTGATTAATTAGCTCAAGTGGCCAAAGTACGATGAAAATATGTGGAGAGAGAGAGTAAGATGCATTTCACACTTGTTCCCACAGACAGTCTGGACACCACAGAGTTCAGTGAACAGAACAACTAGAGGCGAGAGAGGAGAGTGACAGCTTAAAGAGCTTAAATGCAGGCCGCCTTGGCGACAGCGTCCTCTTGCCTAAATGCCAAACGACAGCATGGAACACTGCACGCTGAAGACTAGCTTTCAAAATATGCAGGAACTGAACAGCAACAAGTAGTACAGTATAAAAATGGCATTTCCTTTAAATTACATAAACTCAAGGTAACAATAAAAATCCAAGGTCTCACCAGGTTCAGAGTCAGAATTTCCAGATGGAGACTGACATAAACTTGATGGCATGAAGACATTGTTCTTGGAAACTGCAATAAAAACACCAATATGGAACAATACTTAGGCTTCCATATTGTTTATAAACAAAATAAGATTAATGAAATCATCACTGCAAAAAAAGTGTCAGAAAAATATGTAAAGAACTGCTTGTAAACTATGAACTTCTATAATCAAAAAGATACAAGTGATACAAGAGGCC
This sequence comes from Petrocephalus sullivani, assembly GCA_026780845.1. Lineage (NCBI taxonomy): Eukaryota > Metazoa > Chordata > Actinopteri > Osteoglossiformes > Mormyridae > Petrocephalus > Petrocephalus sullivani. The sequence goes on from JAODKM010000032.1 coordinate 1,432,491, forward strand.
ATAATGTACAAACACAAAACAAAAACAAATGGAAACAAAGTGTGCAAAGCTACCAGAATGCGACGGGGGGAACTGCGTTAAAGAGGATGTTCGCTCTCTCTTCACCGGTGGACCACCATCATCTTTGTCTGAATCTGCAAAGTAATAAAGCCCCAATGACTGAAGGAAAAGGGGAAGGCGGCCCTGTGCTGAGACAAAGAGGGATGTAAAAGTATTTCTGATACCTATACAGACATACAGTCCTGTTACAATGCATATCACATCACACTGCGAATCTGTTCTAATGCGACTGATATATTAGTACCCAAGTCCAAAACAACATGGAATTGCATTTATATTTGTGTGACATTCAGTTGGACAGAAAAGCACTACGCAAACACGATAGTCTTAGCAAGCGACACGACTTGCACACAAAAACGGCTATCCAGGCGAATGACAGTGATGTCCGATTTGTGACCAAATCATTCTTTTGAACCAGTTCTTCTCAGTGAATTAGTCAAAATGGTTTTCAAATCTAAACACAAAGAAAAATTCTTTGTTGCATCCATGCATTGCAGTGCACTTGTTTTAGTTAAAAAAAATTTAAATTATATAAAAACATAGCAATGTTTTTTTAATTAACTTATAATTGGTTTTCGTAGACTGTTACCTTCATTGACACTCTGCATATTGTAATCTGTTTGTGCTGCATGGCCGCATGCTTATTTACATTATGTGCATTTGCGTTATGACAAGAAATCACTGTGCATTTTAACCTTTATACCAGAAAAAAGTACAAATTAGCCACATAAAGGTTAAAATGCAGGGTAATATCTTGTTCTAACAGCACAAATGCACATAAATATGAATTTGAGCTGCTACGCTTGCGCTAAATGGCCACATGCGCCGCGTTATTCAGCAGACGTGTACCACTTATGTGCACCCATGTTTATTTTGATACTCTGTTTGGTGGCTGTATTTTGTAGTTTAATACATTACAAATTGGGTATTTTGCATCGAAATACATTTTGATGTATTTTTGCCTCTCTTACAAATCCAGACTCACCATCTCCATCTTCTGCACTGGATCCATCAGCTGATCTCTGAAAGAGCAGCCAATACAAACAAATCATTGGCGACTCATCTGCCAAAGCAGCTTCACCCACATAACTTTAGGCAGGGAAAACCTATTGCAACAAGAACAGTCATTTCCAGAGGGAAATTCCCCAGCAAAGGAGCACTGTAACTGACAAAGCTCACCTTTTGGGCTTTCTCTTTCTGAAACACAAAGACTGGAGGAGCTATGGCAGGTTTTTCTATGGAAGGGAAAGAAAATTGTCAAACCAGTGGACAAACATGCTTTCTACTACAGAATTTAGGCAACACTAGCGCTAGGCAATATAAACTATATGTCGACATCATAAAGTTTTAAATGGTAAGAGAATGGGAAATGTAGATAAACTGTCAAAGAACATATCAGCACATATCAGCTTATAGCACGGAAACTAATGTGATTCCAGCTAATCAAATGGTAGTCTTAAGAATGCACGGCAAGGTTGGTTGAATCAGCAGAGCCCGCTGTTGTTTCAGTGATATCAGTGGAGAGACCAGCGCTCTCTCTCTGAGAGCTTCAAGTATCGGTGAACAAAGCGACAGCTCAACATGGTGCAGGTACACTGTAGAGACACCAATTCACGTCACTATTTGTGCGCATTTTTTACACAGGATATATTGTGCATAAACAAAATAAAGACGCCAGTAGTGTGACAGTTCATTGGCAATTTAAAAGTCTGACATGGAACATACTGGTGTTGCGCTACGTGAACTGTAGAACACTGTAGAACACTAAAACTGGAAATACTGCAAACTTGGTTCACCACCTGAAGCATTGCCATCCAGGAGAACATACCGACTGCAAATGCTTATAGTCAGACACCAGCAGTTAGCAGTTACAAAAAGGGCAGCACGATATCACATCGTCATCTACTTGCGATTAAATGGCGCACGAGCAAAAATAACCAGGGCTTTAATTGACGGGCAAAATATTTGCTTGCCTGCCAGATTTTCAATACTATACGGGTGTTTACTTACGCTCACAATTTGGTAAGAAGATTAGTAGTGCAAATATGAAAATACTGAAATATTAATGAGATATGTATTGTGACACCCAAAAGTAATCTGTAAAAAAAAAAAAAAAACAAATAAAAAATTAACTGCACTTTCCCAACAGAGTATTAGACCGATGGTATTCATAGCCTGGGTTTTATTGAACTAGTATCGGGAAAAGTTCATTGTAGAGTCTTAAAGCACTTACGTAAGTCGCTTTGGTTAAGGGCGTCTGCCAAATGCTGTAAATGTAATCTGTATAAAAAGTAATCTGTATAACCAAATTCTTTGGTTAGTGGAGCACACCACATACTACTGTTTTAGTAAACCATGGAAGCAATAAGCACGGAAGTGGTGGTAAAGCTCAAAAGCCAAAGCATCTTTTAGAAGAGGAGATTGTGGATAAAAAAGGTAAGAAGATATCGATGTTGTGGCAGTACTTTCAGCAGTTTAAAGGATATGCCAAATTCTTACAGATTACTAATATTTTAGGCATACTACAAATCTGCTTACCAAACGGTGGCCATAAGCAAACGTCGGTATAGTATCGAAAAGCTTGCGGCCAGCCAGATGTTTTGCGCATCATCTAAGGCTGCGGTGACTATTGCGCATGTGCTGTATAATTGCATGTGCATGGCGATGCGATATAGTGCAGCCCTAGTTATGAATGAGAAAAAACATGCACCGCATCGGTTCAAAATGGAACAATATTTTATTTTTCCAATACAGGACAATCCCATAGAATAGGGAAAAGGTGGCAATTCTACCAGCGATGTCAAACCCGCTCCTTGGAACGGGCAATGAGGCAGTCGGAGAAAAAGCCGAGCAACAGTGTTATGCCCCACAACAAAAAGCTTTTGTTTTATGATTTATTAAAACTTGATTTCACTTTGATGGCCATTCAGTTTGTCATCTTTATTCATTTTCTGAATGTGACGGGAATGCTAAAGGAATCAAAAATGGAGCCTTGAAGAGAAAGATGACGACCTAACAGTTACATCATGATTAATTTCAATGGACTGACATAAGAAAAAAAATCACTGTAATATAAAATGTTACAACTCACCACTCATAGCTGACACCGTTTTAAAAGCAGAGCTAGACATGAAGACACCCCCCCTGCGTAGCAATGTTTTCCAAGACCACTCAGCTGGTTAATCACACACTAACAACCCAATTTAGCTAGTTCTTCTAAATCTAAAACACCCCCCCCCCCCCCCCCCCCCACCAACAAAAAAAAAAAAACTCTTCTTTTTCACGGGTATTTTTTATAAACAAACATTTCATTTCCGCACCACATAATTCCACTTTCTCCCTCTGC
>JAODKM010000032.1:1451287-1463752 GCA_026780845.1 Petrocephalus sullivani
TAAAAAATTTCCATTATTTTTTTCCTGACTCTTGAAAATTACTGTGCCAGCATCTCTGACCCCTTAAAGATAACAAAAAAATCAAAACTGAAATCATAATTATGAAGGTTATCCAACAAATACACACTCGTGACTTCTTATCCTCCATTCCTTAAAAGGGCTCCAATTAATCAGAATTTTCTCTTGTAAAAACACATGAGAAGTATGTCTGCAAATCCTGTTGTAAAGTTCACTCCCCTTCTGTCAGTGTTAGATTAGTGTTTAGGCTGTCTCCAGCTTCCATACCAATGTCTGTGGGCTTACTGGTGCAGATGCAGGGAGGAAGCCGTTAAGATCAGCCATGCAGGTGGCGCACATAAGTCACTGGGGATCTCTGCACCCGTTTGCATTTGCAGCATTTGGCAGACGCCCTTGGCCAGAGTGACTTAAATAAGTGCTTAAAAACTTCATTAGAGAATACTTTCGTATACTGGTTCAATAAAACCCAGGCTAAGAATACTATGTCTAAGACTGTTTGGAACTACAGCTTTTTTTAAGAGTATAATACCAGGAGTGTTAATCCAAGTGCTTCTGAAAAAGGTAGGTCTTTAGTAGTCGTTTGAAGACACGCAATGACTCAGCTGTTCGGACATCTAGGGGGAGTTCATTCCACCACATAGGTGCCAAAACAGAGAAGAGCCGAGATGCATGTCTTCCTTGCACCTTGAGAGATGGTGGGACCAGTTGAGCAGTGCTGGAGGATCAGAGAGAGAGTGTGGTGCAGTGTGGGGTGTGGTGAGTTCTTTTAGGTAGGTGCTGGACCATTTTTGACTTGACAGTGTTTTGAATCTGATGCGGGCAGCTACAGGAAGCCAGTGGAGGGAGTGTAACAATGGAGTGGTGTGGGAGAACTTGGGAAGGTGAAGAATGAGTTGAGCGGCTGCATTATGGATCAGCTGGAGAGGACGAATGGCACTCAGCGGCAGAGCCGCTTGGAGAGAGTTACAGTAGTCGAGGTGTGAGATGACAAGGGATTGAACAAGTACCTGAGTGACCTGTGTGGAATCCTAGTAGAGACTTGAATGTCTGAGGGAGGGAAGGAGATGATAAGTTGAGTGTCGTCTGCATAGCAGTGGTTTTAGAAGCCATGTGAGGATATGACCTCACCGAGAGATCTAGTATAGAGGGAGAACAAGAGAGGACCAAGAACTGAGCCCTGAGGGACACCAGTGGAGAGTCTGGATGGGGCAGATGTGGATCCCTTCCACGTCACTTCCACTTCCACGTGACTGGCCTTCTAGGTAGGAAGCGAGCCACTGGCTATGTTGAGCCAGAAATTCCAAGACACCTAAGGACATTTATTGAACATGAGGGTAAGCTTCCTGCAGAAGTAGGCAGTGTGTAGGCCTTGCTGGTGCTAGACCTCTTCCATTAGCCTGAAGTAGATGATGGTATCATTTTTGTTGGCCTGAATGTGGCACATGGCATCCATTAAAGGCAGCTGCTGAGTTCTGGGCAGGCTGTAGTTAAGGGACAGCATTTCTCTCATCTCTTATTTGTGTCCACAATGGAATGGAGTTGCATTTGACATTCACTGGCTATTAAGTATGTAGACTGTAATTTTTGGCATTATCGATGTTGTCTCCAGTAATTCTTATTTAGTAGTGTGTCTCCCTTGTCATGCTGACTCATATCCAGGCTGCTTGCTGTGACAAATTTCCTGACCATGGATATTAAAATGTGCTCACTCCATCTCAGGTTCAGACATATCCTATCAAGTTTCTGTATGCACTGGTCTTATTAAACAGTAACTTACAACAGGGAAATGTGGGTATTCTTCCAGACACCACCTGACACATTTTTCCTATACCACAACAAGGAATTGTGGGTATTCTTCCAGACACCACCTGACACGGTTTTCCTATTCCATGACAGGGAATTGTGGGTATCCTGGCAGACATCATCTGACATCGTTTTCCTATTCCACAACAGGGAATTGTGGGTATTCGTGCAGACACCACCTGACACGGTTTTCCTATTCCATGACAGGGAATTCTGGGTATCCTGGCAGACATCATCTGACATCGTTTTCCTATTCCACAACAGGGAATTGTGGGTATTCTTCCAGACACCACCTGACACGGTTTTCCTATTCCATGACAGGGAATTGTGGGTATCCTGGCAGACATCATCTGACATCGTTTTCCTATTCCACAACAGGGAATTGTGGGTATTCGTACAGACACCACCTGACCTATTACTTCCACTTGGCTTAACAGCCTACTAGGTTTTCCACGTGTTCACACCTTTCACATTTTGGTAACTGCAGTTCACCTCAGTATGTTTTTGGAGCATGGGGGGAAACTGAAGAACCCAGAGGAAGCCCCACAACAACACAGGGAGAATATGCAAGCTCCACCTACATGGAGCTGGGCTTAGACTGAAACTCAGGTCTCCAGAGGTGTTAACCAGCAGCTGCTAACCACTGCACTACCATGCCATCCTATATAGGAAAGGGCCTTTACTAAGTTATTGAGATGACTGTTAACTAACCTCTGAATGCAGTCAAATACATCAGCCAAACATTTATAAAATATGACACATATGTTCTACTTATACTTTTTTTACTGGGCAGTTAATGACCCGGTCAATGAGAGTGTTCAGGGGGACAGGCACCATGAGATAGAGACATAACTGCTGCAGGCTGGGCTGAAACAATCTACAAACCGTTTGATGATGCTATGGCTGAGTCGTCCAACTGACGACTCACACTGGGACAACCGTGACAAGTTGTACTGAACAATGAATTTTTTAGGAATTACAGTGCAGTGCCTCAAGTCATAAAGTCACAGCTAAGTGAACCGAATTCCAGATTTCGCATTGGGATGGTATGAATTAGGACTCTTAATGTTGTACGTTTTGCTGATTTGAATTTTCTGATTAGGGTCTTGCTTTGTTTGAAATACTCTTCCAATGCTGCTTACTTGTACCTGGGCATCGTTTGGACGCTCAGCCCAACTGTGCTTTTGACTAGGTGACTCCTAACAGCTTGGATGTTTGTAATGTGACATTTGCCTGACATGTATGCTGTTTTGGCCAGAGTTATGCTAAAAAATGTCAAATGTACATGTAGGGCTCCACTGAAATTTTGACAGTGAAATGGTCTAATTTTCCCTGCTATTCTCATGATAAATATTTAAAGGGACATTATCGCTGGGTTTTCCACTGATGTTGATAGATCCATGGCATCTTAACTGCGACCAATTCTATCAGCCAACTGATATATCAGTGTATGGCAGTTCTTCAGGGATGTTGTTGAGGAACTTTGAAGGTATGCAGTGTTTCATTTTTGTGTTATTTGTGTTTTATGTTCTCAACCACCTCCAGTGACCTTTGAATGGTCATGTAATGTGCAATTCCAGTGATTATTTCCTTTTGTGGTAGTCCTTGTAAGCCTTGTAAGCGTCCCATTTGGGGAGAATAAAGTCAGCGCTCTGCAGAAGATTCTGGAAAACCAAAGCACACTTTTGCAGCTGTTACCGATGATATTAAGGACCTAAGACGTGCGTATCCATCTTGCAGAGTTATGGGGGAGGCGATCCCGGTCAGTATAGGACATAAGGCAGGGTACTGCTGGCAAATTCTGGAGAGCCAGAGGAAACCTGTTTAACACAAGGAAAGCATGCAAACAAATAAAAGCAAGGAAAGGATGTGGAGCCCTGATCTTAGGGGCGTGGGGCAGCAGAGGCACCCCTTTGGGGCTCTGTGTGTATGTGTGCGTGTGTGTGTGTTATACATGTATGACATTGTGGGAACCAAATGCCCTCACTATGTGATAAAAACCTGTTTCGGTCCCCGCAAGGGGAAATTCAGTTTAATAAAAATCTGAAAATGCAATCAGAAAAAAAGGAAAAATGCCAAAAGTCTTGTATATTTAGGGGTTAAGGTTGACATTGTTGGGATTAGGGTTTTTCTGATAGCAATGAATAGAGAGTCCATATAATATGAGTATAATCATGGGTGTGTATGCCTGTGTGTATGTGTGTGTGTGTGTGGTTTCCCTATGTTGGTTTTCTCCTGCAGTTGGGCTTACTCGACATCTCTAAATTGCCCAGAGAGTAAGGCTGGCTGGCTTGATTGGCTGGCTTTCCTTCTGGCGTGTACCCCAGCCTTCCGGCGTGTACCCCAGCCTCTTGGAGTGTACCAGTGTCTTCCAGAGTGTACCCCAGCCTTCCGGCGTGTACCCCAGCCTTCCAGAGTGTACCCCAGCCTTCTGGCATGTACCCCAGCCTTCCAGAGTGTACCCCAGCCTTCCAGCGTGTACCCCAGCCTTCCAGAGTGTACCCCAGCTTTCCGGCGTGTACCCCAGCCTTCCAGAGTGTACCCCAGCCTTCCGGTGTGTACCCCAGCCTTCCAGTGTGTACCCCAGCCTTCCAGCGTGTACCCCAGCCTTCCGGCGTGTACCCCAGCCTTCCAGAGTGTACCCCAGCCTTCCAGAGTGTACCCCAGCCTCCTGGAGTGTACCAGTGCCTTCCAGTGTGTACCCCAGCCTTCTGGGTACTTGTGTTTTCCGGTGTGTTACCCAGCCTTCTGGAGCGCACCCCCGTTTTACAGAGTTTACCCTTTGGGAAATCCCCCCCCCCCCCCAAAAAAAAAGCATAACCCTGATCAAAATACATGGTTAAAATTTGGTTTGCTGGAACTACTTTGAGTTTCTGAATCTGTTCTGCTGATTTTAGTTGTATTTTCTGTATCTGACAGTTTCTGCCCAGCAGATGAGGCTTGTGACAGCTGATCCATCCTGAACTATAACTATAACAAAGCGACCGAGAAGAGAAGAGAAGATTCTTCTTTTGGAAGTAATTTTATTTGTTGTTCCGAAATAAAGCACTGCCCATACTTAATAAACACAGTTCTGACTCTTCCTGCCAAGTTTGTTGTGTCTCTTTGGAACTACTTCAGGCGCCAGATGCACAGCTGGGCCACTGCTGTCAATATGCTGCACACTTCACACTTCCAGGACTGGGGGCTCGCATCCCAGGCCTGCTCTGCTCCCTGTCTATGGAGTTTGGGTTTCCTCCTGCCGTTCAGTGACATGCAGTTAGGGGAACTGACATCTCTGAAATTACCCACAATGCACGTCTGTGCCCCCTGATGGACTGGGCTCCCGTCTGGAGAGTTTCTCTGCCTTCTGCTGCCTAATAGTATAGACTCCAGCCCTGCTGGCCACATATTGGACAAGTAACTGTAGATGGATAAATTAATCGTAGAAAAAGGAAAATCAAGACTGTTCCACATTAGCAAATTAAGGTAAATGGGGACAGATGGGCCTGAATCTGAACATATTTGTTTTCATCAGTGTAATTAGCAAAGGTGACAATCATTTTTAAGGTGGTTGACTAATATTATAAATATCATTTTTGAGTGAGGAGGTGAGAGGCACTACAAAACATCAGTGTACCAACAAGCATAAGGGAGCGTCCACCAATTACCCAAACAAAGTTTGATTGCAGCTGGCCCTATCTGCCATCTTAATTAAAATAGCAGTCAAAGCATGAAAGTCCTCTTGCTTCTTTATTTAAAGTCTACCCCAAAGGTTTCTCGTCTTCTCTTATCTTAATCATCCATTCCATGTAGATGAAGAACAGGATATTTCCAAGCAGTTTCTGCCTACATTAGTACCCATTTGCAATGAAATTAGAAAAAATATATATTATTTTCTAATCTTTTGCGCACTATGCTGAAGATTCACTTTTAGCACAAGGTGGCGATCCAGGGTAAAAAATTTGATTGAATTTAATTGGACTACTATACATTTCCAGAAACAGACAGAGAGAATGGCCTGTTTCTATCTTGCCTCCCCAAAACTATGGACTGTTAATGTTTTTAGTGGTTATGGTTAAGGTTGGCATGGTGCCTTAGGGGTATCATCCTACCACGGAAGGCTGGATCTCACCTCTACTGTGCATGTGGATTCTGCATCTCTCCCTGCGCCGTTATTTCTGATCAGTCACTGGAAGCACCGCCTGGCATCCCGAAAGTGCCCATTGTGTGCGAGTGCGCTTGCCCTGTTGATGCACTGTCATCCTGCTCAGATTGCCTGGTGCCTTGTGCTGTTCGGGACGGGCCCCAGAGCCATGTCGCGACCCACTTCTACTTCAGCCATAGGAGGGTGGCTGGCTGGACAGTTTGTGTGGCAATAGATCTCATTGTGGCTTGAACTGTACATCCTGCTCTCGATTCAGATTTTTAGCTTAGCTTATAAAAATCTTTTAGTGTGCTCAACATTTGCTAAATGATCCATAGAGTCGCTTTGTCCACTGCAGGTCCCCCATATTGCCTGATGTCGGAGTGCTTCTAAGTGCTGATGATAACAACCTGGAGTCTGATCACTCACCAGGGGTATCAGTTACAGGGCTTATTCTTGGCCTGTGAGGTAGAGGGCTTTCTCTAAGGCTAAATGTAGATCAAAACTCTGTCGCGCTTATCTATCCAAAAATAGGCTACTATGATATCCAAAGGATATCTCACTCGTAGGAGAAATAAACCCTGCTGCGATTTGTGTTACATGCGAGCGTGTAATCCAGTCCGCCCCGCAATGAAGCTGATACCTACAAGTATTTATGCTGCAATTAATTTGCTTAATTTCCCAGAAATTAACAGAAGCAGGGTGGTCTGAATTCTCCAGCTGCTGCAAGGTCCCAGAAGTGCTCTGGTTTTCCTGGCCTGTACCAGTAGAGCCTCTGTAAGCAGCAAAGCCGAAGGCGGTCATGCCGTGGCTTGAGTTTGTTTTGTTTTTGCGCGGCGTCCGTGCCAAATGCGAGAAAGTGCTCTTGTGCTCTGAGAACGCCGTGCCCACACTGTAATATGAGCGACCCAAAGTGGAAATTACAGCGATAAGCAAAGTGATCAAATGATATGCAGTAGATTCACTGTGAAATCATGTGCGGGGGTGAATTCGCCATGCATCATTAGTATTAATGTACAATTCAATCCATTTTGAAGCCGCTATTAATGACAGCAAATGACATTCCACTGAATATTGCATTTCATTAAATATTTTACACTGAATTAAATTCAACATGGGAAAGAAACATTACATTAAAATGCTGAAAAAACTACAAGCCATTTGACTGAATTCTACATAAATACTGCATGTATTAGGGACTATACTATAGGTGTTTTTGCCCAAACTTAAATGCACTATTTAAAGTATAGAAAGAACAAAGTGGTTGAACAGATTGATTGTTGTAAGAACAGATTGATTGTTGTAGCTCGGGCCTCTCATTAATAGCATAACTCGTTGTTATTAGTGTGTATACAACCTTTGTCAGTGAATTCATTTTGTGCATCATTATTATTTATTGTTATTTTTTTTACTTCTTGTTCAAACTTAAGCATGCCAAGAAGGAGTGGTTCGTATCAAGGGGATCTATGGGGGCGGGCGAGCATAAAAGAGTCCCGAGGAAATCGCAGTCAAGAGAAACTTCTGCAAGCAACTCAAACCGTCCAGCCCAGTACCGCTGCTCCTTTAAAGAAAAGAGCGCCTGTGAGTATCTTTCACTCTTTGCTAATCACCCGCCTTGCTGGATATCGCGAGCATAGCTCTTTGTATATATGATTGTATAATTTGTGTATAAGGATAATAGTATGTACATTGCAGTATTAAATATCAAAGTAACTCTGGCAACTGAAGTTATGACAACAAACACGCCAATGCATTAATGTGCAGATTAATCACCGTGCATTAACTGGATGGTTACGGAAGCTGAGGAAGGCTGTGGTTGAAATGAATCTTTTAATGCCGTTATCTGGATATCACGAGTTATTTTTTTTCTTTATCTCGAGACAACAAAGCTCGTAGATTATTATATTATATTATATTAACACACGCGGTGTTTATATTAGTTCAATTAACTTGCTTCAAATGAGCACTGTAAGAGCTCAATAAACACTGTATAGATGTTATTCATGATTTATATCGCATGGCATTATTTTAAAAGTAATAATGCGTTATTACAAAGAGAGACAAAAGATAAAATAAGCGTTTGAAAATCACACTTTCTTAATTGCTCCTGCAGCCCAATCTGCCGCAGCCATGAAGCTGACCATGCTGGCCTGCCTCCTGCTTCTCACCTGCCTGTACCTTACCATGGCACAAGGTAGGTTACTGGCACGTAAGCCCTGTACGGTATGTGTGTGTATATATATATTTGTAGATCCAGAACCTTCCCCTGGGATAAATAAAGTTTTAAACGTGTGTACTTTATAGTGTGTGATATATAGTTTTCCATTAACATATTTTATTATTAAAAGCGATTGAAGAAAGTACATAAATTTGTATATATATATAACTTAAACACAGCCAAGAACCATATATATGCTTAAGTTTAAGTTATCCTGAGAAAAAAAAAACGTTTGTATTTACCACAAACTCAAAAAATATGCCAGCGGTAGGTCGCATACAGACAGATTTTACTCTTTTTCCCCCCAAACATGCAATATGTATTTGGATCACATGTTGATGATTATGACAGAGCAGCTTCACACAAAAACACTGGGAGCAGCTGAAGGCATGGTAGTCGGGATCGAAGCTCCCCAGTGGTGCGCAGGTCAAAGCGAAGGGCAGCCTGCATGGGGAGACGCGGCTTAGGTTCCTGCCGCGCCACATTAGCTGTCAGCAAAGGAGAAAAGGCAGGGAAGTGAGGCTGGCTGGCGTCCGTCAGGTCGGGGAGCCGTCTGGGTTACCTTCAGTCTCACCGTCTAGGCCGGGGGCGGGTGGGGTGCAGAGGAGGAAACAGTTCGGTCACCCGAGCCTGAGGAGTTGCTCAATAAAGCAGCGAGTGTGAGAATTAAGCAGGTAAGCGGTGAGTGCTAATGGGGAGCCAGCTGGCATGGAAGTGCGCATCGTGGGGGAGGTTTATGTGGGATTAATGGGGCATTCCGGGCTCGCAACAAAAAAAAGCATTATGTGTGAAACAGGCAGGACCAGTAATGTTATAATTTAGCTGAGACATTGATGAGCGCTTAAACTCATTTTGGACTAAAGCGCGGATTATACTACATGCTTTTTCAGCAAGCATGTGATTAACAGATTGTTACCATCATCGGTTTTGTTGAACTGCCTCCTGACTTATTTAGAATCCTAATACACTGTATACTGTATCTGCCAGCACAGTGAGGTGTTTACATGCTTCTGAAGTGGATTTAAATCATGTTGCTGGGATAGTTTCCAACTGAGGGGTGACATGTCCCCGCCTCGAAATGTTTTCAAAACTCAAGACGTTTTAGTAGGAGGCAACTTACCGTTGTAAGACTATGGTTCTTATAAACGATTCATCACTTTACAATAAGACTCAGTATCTAAAAAATGATGACGATCTGATACTCCTAAGTTGAGTGCTGCTAGGTAACAAAGGAAACAACATTTGGTTTGTTCTTCATTAGGTACTGCCTATAAGAGATGGAATTATGCTATAAAAGCCTTAACATCTATTGCACTCTTGAATATGGAAGATGGTACTGTTGCATATAAATGTTATTATAAATCTCAGCAAACGGGAGTAAAAATGAATTTTAAGAACATTTGTGTTGGCTAATCTAGTATGTCATCCAGGTTTTAGCCCAGCCTTCTGACATTTGCTGCCTGATATTGGCTACACAACCGGCTATAAGGTAGATGGTTGGTTTATCTACTAGTGATACTTAGTAACATGTTGGCTTACAGGTTCATATGAGAACTGCTGCCTCAAGTATGTGTCCGGCATCAAGAAAGCGACTAGAAGACAGGTGGTGGAATACAGAAGGCAGGAAACCGATGGTGGCTGCAACATCCCAGCTATCGTGTGAGTACCACCCCCCCCCCCCAAGTAAAAGCTCAGCAGCACCAAAACAGAGTAATGGAGCAGTGCTATACAAGGCCCAAGGTGTAAGGTCTTCAGATTTTATGTAATTTTGTAAACATTTAAAGCAATCTACGAATAATCAATTGTACTATGAATTTGTCCTACAGGTTCCGTGTCAAGAACAAGAGACAGTTCTGTGCTAATCCCACGGACCCCTGGGTAAAATCACTGATAGAGAGTATCGACAAAGCACAAGCACGTGCGATGAGACAAGCGAAATACTGATACACCGTAACTGTCAGTAACGTTATAGTAACTTCTGCTTTGTAGGGACTGAAGACCAACCCACCGCGTATGTAACCTTGCAGCTTTCAATATCAGCTTGATTCCACATTCCTTGGAGTCCCTAGAATCAATGAGGTTCTCATTTTCAGGAATTTATATGCAAGGCAGTTTTCCCCAAGGTTATGAAAAGCTTGTGTGTGTAATCATTCTGATTATAACCAGTTTAGTTCGATAGTGGGACGTTTTCATTACACTTTGCTCTAAGAGCACTGTCCTCAGTTAGAGAAACAGAACATTGTCCATTATTGTACCATATTAGCATGGAGAGATGCATGTGGAGAAGTGAGTAAAACCATTCATACTACTTAGTATGTGTCATGTATAAGTATCAGCACCGCCTACTGGCTAGGAAGGCTTCCTGTGGGCATAGCGTCATGTGAGAAGCCTCTCTAAGCAGAGGACCCAGTAAATGGGCGCAACTGGTGCGGTGACCAGTGACTAAATGCTTTTGGAGATAATGACAGCATGTTATGTTCTTCGGAAACCCCAGTGAAATTCAGCCAAGAATGAAATACAGTACTGTGTAAAAGCCTTAGTCCGTCAACGGCAATATTAAAAAGTATATATCTATATGATTTATGTGCTTATACAGAAAAAAAACACAACAGAGTGCTTTGCATTGTTTTCTAAAAAAGTTACTGATATCTTGCTGATGGTTAGAAGAACAGCACTTGGGTCCCAGAACCTCTGTGCTGGGCACTCTGTCTTTGTAAGCTCAGTTGTAACATTGAAAAAGACGCTGAATGTGACGTTTCTAGAGAACAGGTTCTGGTAACTGCAAATATATATATATATATATATATACACACACACATAGAATTCTTGATAAATGTGCCTTAAACAGGCTCAGGTGGTACTGACTGTGAATGGGGGCTGTAGTGATTGCCGGTTCTGAGCCAGCGCTCTGTGTTATCATTGTGACCCTCTGTTACTTTGTATTCTTTATATATGCCTTTATGTATTGTTGTCCTATACGCATAATAAAACTGATTTCTCCTTTTTGCATATACATGTCCAGTTCATTGAGTGATTTTATGCAAAGGAAAGACATGAAATATTTATGTGGGTGCACATCACTATTACTGTTACAGGCCTTAAGTAAAGGCAGGCTCACACCTGTTTGGCCTTTGGTTAGGCCGACATGGGGGGGTGGGGGTGCCCGTCCTTTTCTAACATACCCTTATGAATACTACTGCTTCATTGAAAAGTCATGACAGCTTTGAAATATGTCATTACCTGTTCTAAGTTCATAAAGATCCCTTATAAATACCTGTTACCCTTGAGACCTTGTCAAGGATATTGCGAAATGAGGCCTGTGTGAAAGTGCTCTGAGGCACAGACGTACACCCCCAGACATGCATTCATACACATATGCCCATTCAAAGCCAGACATTCCATTAGCATAGCACATACGGGCAGTCACCAAGGAGCATGTTATGCAGCTTGACAAGTGTCTATAAGGCTTGTTTGCTCAATAACTAAAATGGGGAACTCGAATTACATCCTCGGAGACGGTGTCTTAAAATATTTCATTCAGTGAAGGTGTAGGATACTGTGCGATTTTGTGTGATCTAGGAAAACAAAGACTGTCAAAATAAATAATATGAGGACTATATGGAATAACATGATAATGAGCGAAATGCCGCCGCAGGGCAGCCAATCAATCGCTCCATCAAAGTCAAAACATTTCCTTTGAGCAGTAAAAAAATGTCAGGCAGTACAAGGGATCAAGTTTTAAGTGCCTTGTAATTCAGACAGCTAGTGGTTTCCCTAATAAACTCTAGCCCAACTTGAAAACACATGTGACTCTCAGCATAGCAGGATAGTGTAGTTGAACTATTGACAGCTTTTTACACAACAAATGTTTTAATTCTGAATGGAAGAGATAATGAAAATGATGTCACTATTAATGTTACCACTCACAGGTATCTTCTTAAACGATGATACATGACACTTCAGGACTGGCCTGCTGAAACTCAGGGATGTATATTCATGTTTAACTGACAGTGATAAGCCATGTTATTACTATAGGCATTAATCGGTTTTGAATGTTGATGTAATAGGGAATGGTGAATTACATGGAGAATACCTTTCAAACTCGAGACGATTTTTAGGATACTACTATAAACAAACGTTTATCTGTGTAATGCTGACATACATCGGCATCATACATGGGGGGGGGGGGGGCACCCCCCCAAACAAAAAAAAAAATAAAAAAAAGGGGGTTACTTACTTTTCATTATGAATCTGGTCATCCCTGAGGAAATTTCCCGGTGCTGGCAGGGGCGGAAGGGGG
>JAODKM010000032.1:1476775-1489199 GCA_026780845.1 Petrocephalus sullivani
CATAAAATACCTGTACTTTATATTCCTGCTCCCTACATGGATTACCTTACATTTGTCTATGTTAAATTTCATCTGCCTTAAATCTGCCACCCTACACAGGCCAGCATGGAGAACTGCCTCATTGATGGACTTTGGCTTTGACCTTGATCACAGCTTGCCTTGCTTTAAAAAATGTTAGCATGCCCAGGGAGGTTGGGGCTGCAAGTTGACCTTGGACCCCCAGAGGTTTTATTTTCTCCCTACTTGGGAGTTGTGGTTCCTCTCCTAAGTTGTCATCTGGCTTTCTTTCTTTCACTTATTTGTCTTCCTGTTTTTGTATTACTCTCTCTTAATGATGTTTCACAATATACCCATGTAAAGCACCTTGGAGCAACTCATTATATAAGGCACTATATAAAATTAAATTGAATCAAATAGAATTGAATTGACTTTAATAATGTGTAACTGTTAATATATCCGAGTGTTCTGTAAACGCTTCAATTAAACATATTAGAGGCGTAAAACTCAGTCACTGAGTCAAGTCAAGTCAATTCTTTATTGTCATGTGTACAATTACAGGTACCATGTACAATGAAATGCTTACTTGCATGTGCCCCTGCAGACAGTAAACATAGACAACATAGACCACAAGAACAAGATGACAAGTAAATGTAATGGCCATATTAAAAATCACCAATCAATGTGTGGACCAACCAGGTCAGGTCAGGTCAGGTTGGGGAATGCATTGCACCCACCACACAACAAAACTGCTATAGATCCTGGTTGGCAATCCCACAGGCTGACACACAGTCCAGTCCCACCCTCCGGAAAACTACTGTGGGCAGGTGTTACGTGAGTGTCCTTTGGGGATGGTCCAGCCACTAAGGTCCTCAGCAATGAGGATCCTACAAGCTAGATCACCCTGAGGGAATCGTGTGGCTGTAGAGCCGTAGCTGACACTCCCACACAATGCAGGAAATATGCCACATTCAGGATTCCCTGAGTAGCTGTCAAACCAACAGTACCCGAGGATTTTCTGAAGAGACACAGTAGCTAAGGAGTCCTGTCTACATCTCAGGCCAATGCATGGCATGTCTTGGAGCCATAGAGCAAGACAGGGAGCACCAGGGCTCTAAAGACTGAATACTTTTTTGAATACTTTAGTACACCATGTTGCAACTTGGATGACCGGACCAAGTAAGTTCTCTCGATTCCAAAGATAGAGTCTTATCTGTGCATTACATCTATCCAAAGCCTGATATAAGTCGGTGTGAAAATCAACACAATTTGCATTTTTCAGGTTCTACGGGTTAATAGCCTGGATCTTAGTTTTTAACTAGGGCACTAGGAAGCCCAGACACTTAAACTCCTTGCTCAGTCTCTCAAGCACCCTGATCAGGACCACCACTGACACTGAAGATCACAGCATCATCGGCAAAGCCAAGCTCAGTGTATCTTTCTTCACCAACAGGTGCCCCATACATGCTGGACCCCACAATCCTGCCCAACACCCAGTCCACGCCAACAGTGGACAGAGTAGGAGCAAGAATACACCCCTGATGAACCGAAGTATCAACTGGGAAAAACAGAGAGGTTCTGCCTCCACTCTGCACAGCACTCAGGGTACCAGTGTACAGGCCAGCCATGACATCCAGCAACTTCAGGGGTATCCTGCAAAGTCTGAGGACGTCCCACAGGGCAGCTTGATCAACAAAGTCAAATGCTTTTACAAAGGCTACAAAGAAACACTGCCAATATTAGTGTTTGTGGTCAATGAGAATCCTGAGTGCCACAGTGCAGTCGACGGCATCCTGTTGAGGATGACCCTAGCAAGGACATTACCCAGCACTGAGAGCAGTGCTTCCCCCCTGTAGTTGCCACAATACAGGCAATCACCCTTACCTTTCCAGATATGGACAGTCAGTTGAGATGTCACCCGTCTCTCAAATGGAAACAAAGATTGCTTGTCTTACCACAAGCCTGGAGAAGTGCAACCCCGAATACCACAGATCCTGGCAGCTTTCCCTACCCCCAGCTGGTTTGCTACCTTTGCAATCTTTATGAGATTGGGTGGTTCACAGCTATTCAGAGGATCAGTCTCAAGAACTGTGGACCTAGAGATGTCCAATGTCCTAGCCAGAAGATCAGCTTTAAACAACTGCTCAAATTAGCCAGCCCAGTGGGTTACAACAGCAGTGTTATCCATATGCCTGATTCGTCATCAATTCTATAGTGCGTTAGTGACTCAGTGGCATAGACAGATGTGTATCACATTCCAGAGTCATGAGTTCAAGTTCAAGCACCATGGCTGCTTTTTTTGTCTTATAAACCAGTTTCACATGGCAACGAAAACCCTCAGTAATTAAAAATTTGTTCAGTATTTTAGCCATTAATTTGCCTGTGTAATATTTGCGTTCCACATGTTATTTTCCCATGTGATACTGTATACATATATATATAGTGTGTACAGCTTTGTCGTTGCGATGTGCGCAAGTGTAATAATCATACCGCATTTGTCAGAATGGCTTTGTGTCTGTTAACAACTCGACACCAGCAACACCAACAACTTTCTTGATACACTCTATTGTTAGATAAGTTATATTTGGCAGTAGTTCATATCGGGTAATTTCATGTTTTTCATTTGATAAATATAGCTTATTACTCAATGTGATATTGCGATGTCATGTTCATGCATCCCCAAATATATATTTATATATGTAATGCATTTTATCATATAGCAAACAAAAGTGGGTAAACAACATCCTCTCCAGTCATACCATACCCATGAACAGAGGAGTACATTAAAAGTACTCATAACTACATTTTCAAAGCATTTGACATTATACGTTTCTACAGCAAGATTATTTAATATTTTTTACCTTTCTTACATGACGATTACCCTCCTTAGACTGCATTTTCCACATTCTGCAGAAACTAAGCTTCTAACGACACCTCGAGAGCTGTAGTTTGAACTACACAAGTTAATGACAGTGTTCGCAAACGTTCATTTGAACTATGGTTTTGGGTAGCACCTGTAACGTTTAACAATGGATCATACTATGTAAGTCCACACCATCGTTACCTCCATAGTTTGAACTATGGTTTCGGGAAACACCTGCGTCGTACTTGCATACTTCTAACTACGTAAATTGCTAACATAGTTAGCAACACCCCTTTTGGGAAATGCACCCCTCTATAGTTTTCCATGGCCTGGCTTTCAGGGGCATTCAGGGAATACTTATTACCCTGGAGTTCAATAAAGCAATCATAAGGGCGGTATGGAAGGAGCGAGGTGGTACAGGACATACTGAACCCTAGTCTCAGCTCCAGGAAACGGCACACAGGTTTGGGTAGTCCACCTCTAAGGCAGCAGCTGGGAGTCCCAGGAACGGGGGAGTGCAAAAGGACTGAGAAAGACAAAAGGAACTACAACCAATCACCAAGCCCTTCTCCCAACCCAAGTACGGGTTATGCATGAGCTGACAAGGGTGCCTCAGTATGAGGGGTGCAAGGTTATGTTCTCCACATGATTGCTTGACAATAAGGAAGTGACATGGGTCACAATGATTATCTTGAAGCCTCTGAGAACTGAATCCATGTAGTGGGAATCCCCCATTTCTTAACTAAGGCAGTGTCTCATTGGCCCTTGATCAAGGCTGTGACAACCTAACGAGTAGACCCCCATGCCAAGGTGGCAGGTAAGGACGTGCGGCGTTCTGAGGAGGGGTTTACAGGGACCATGTCCATCACCACCCTCTTGCTCACTGGTGGGCATGTCTTTTAGTGGACAAGACCCAAAGAAGTGTCCTCCCTGGCTACAGTACAGGCAAGCCAGCTAGATCTAACACTGGTACTCCAAATACAGGGAGGTGGGTCCCGTTTATTTGCATTGGCTTCAGTGAGGGTTCAAGCATGGTGGGACAGGTGAAACTGCCTCTCTAGTGGAACTTCTTCCTGCACCTGTGAGGTCAGTTGTCAGTCCACCGATTCTTCAAAAGTTTCAGGAATTTCCCTGGTGGTTGACTCGTCCTTGATTTTGTCCAACAGCCTGTGGAGGCTTGCTTGTCCCAGCTGTTTGTCATTGCCAGGGTCTAAAACACAGATAAGATAAGATACAATTGCATAATCTGGAATAAAAAGGGTCTCCTGGCGAATCTGCATTTGATGCACAGATGCCTCTCTACATCTGTAGAACACGCAATTCATCTCCTTGGTGAAGCAAGAGAAAGAGGTACCAGTATCCGATGCAGTGGTAGCCCACTGCCTGGGCGTTGCAGTTACATATGCCAGGTTCATAGGAAAAGAGGGCAGCAACTCAAACCCCAGGGAGCATTGTGACAGGAATGAGTGGCAGGTTCCAGCTTCACTGTTATAATGTCTGGGAGGAGGTACAGTTGTGCTCATAAATTTACATACCCTGGCAGATTTTGTAAAATGTGTACCATTCTTTAAAGAAAACATGAGTAATCAGGCAGAACACATCACTTGATGGGATTCAAATTAAACTATGAGACATCTCAAAATAGCACAATCATTAAAGAAAACATAATAATTAAGAAAATACTGAGATGGTCAAAAGTTTGCATACTCTTAGTTCTTTAGCACCAATGATGGCTTGTAGTCTTTTGTGATAGTTGTGGATGAGGGACTTAATTTTCTCAGATGGTAAAGCTGCTCAATCCTTTTGGCAAAAAGCCTCTAGTTGCTGTAAATTCTTGCATGAACTGCATTTTTGAGATATCCCCAAAGTGTCTCAATGATCTTGAGGTCAGGAGACTGTCATGGCCACTCCAGAGCCTTTACTGTTTTCTGCTGTAGCCAATGATGGGTCGATTTGGCCTTGTGTTTGGGATCATCGTCATGTTGGAAAGTCAAAGTGCGTACCATGCGCAGGTTCCGGGCTGATGAGTGCAAATCATCTTCCAGTATTCTCTGATAACATGCTGCATTCATCTTGCCATCACCTCTGACCAAATTCCCTGTGCCGCTGTAGCTCACACCCCCCCAAAACATCAGAGATCCACCTCCATGCTTCACAGTAGGGATGATGTACTTTTAATCATAGGGCCTAGGGCCATAGGTCCTTTGACAGTTCTTTTGCTTTCCCCATGGCTGAAATGTGCAGGTGACTGTCAAGAGCCCAGAATCTCACTGACTTTTTATACACAGACACTAACTACAAGCAAATAACTCACATGTGTGGACAATTGCCCTTAATACCCAATTTACCTGTTTGTGTCAATTTGTGTGTATATTATCAGGCCCAAACTATATAACTATATGATCAAGGCCATTTGGGTGCTTCCACTTGTAATTCTGATTAAAACAAAAACACAATTGTGTGATATAAATGCCCCCCCCAACTCTGAATGAAAGAGAAAATTGCCAATATTTATGAGTTATACGTTATGGCAGGGTATGTACATTTATGAGCACAACTGTAGGTCTGGTTTGCTGGCTTGAGGTGGTGACTGAGCCAGACACAGGCACTTCACCTGTGAGCCGAGTTTCATCATCCTGACATTGAAAGACATAGCAATTTGTTAATTGCCACTAATTTGGAGTTGTGTCTTCCTAGCTGGATGCTTCGGTTCTGTAGCATCTCTGCCAGATGCTGTACTCCCATGGTATTCAATGATTCTATACCTGTAACAATGATGAGTTGCTGTAGGGAAGGTGCGGAAACAAGTCAGGACTGAAACACAGATGAGCTGAAAGGAGACTTGAGTGAGGCAGGCAAAATCAGAGTCAGGTGGTAAATATTGTAAATAATATGGGCAAAACAGAATCCAAAAACTTCAGGCAAAAATTAGTTGCTAAAGAAGCAGGCAAAGGTTGGATGAGGAGCAGAAAACCAGAGGCCTGTACTATGAAGGGGGTTTGAACAAATCAGACTTAACCCGGAGTTAATTAACGAACGCGGGGTTGACAAAATCGGGTTCTCTCAATCGGTGTTAATCAATACTACGAAGCCAGTTAAGAAGTTGATATGTTGAATCAGTGTTAACATAGAGTTTGTGTGCGTTCACCTAAATGGAGCACGTTCAGCAGCGCAAATCACCGTTTGACTCATGGCACGATCGACATATTTCAAGGAGGAAGACTGCCGGCTAATTATGCATGTTCATATAACACTTAACAGAAGTTAAGCCAGTGTTTAACAAACAAAAGATTTACAAAAGGACAACACGGAAGCATACGTGTAGTGCGAAAACTTAAAAATCTTAAGTGAAATACTATCAAAATAGTAGATCAGTCATAAATATCTTAAAGAAAAAGCTATCAAATTCCAAATCACCACCTTATGTGACTCCAATAAATGAAGAGAAGGTGAACCTAAGGTAGACGTGTAGTCACTAGGCTGTATATAGATATATATAGGCTATATATAGGCTATATATATATATATATATATACATACATATATCAGATCTAAAAGCATATTATAAGAAAAACACCTGTACATTGATGCAGTGAAAAGATTTGCGATTCACATAATCGCCCTTATGCTCTCGAATGAGTGCACTAATTTGGATGTAGCCAATGATGGGTCGATTTGGCCTTGTGTTTGGGATCATCGTCATGTTGGAAAGTCAAAGTGCGCAATCGACGATTCCTATGTCCCTTGGGAAATTGTGTTCAGTAAAAGCCATTTCCCTATGAAAATAGACTGTTTTAATGCTGCTGTTGCATAAAACCCTTTAATCGGCAGAGCACTTAAATGACCAGGGAAAACCAAAAATGCATTTAATAGTCTAGTTAAATCAGGGGTGCCCAATACGTCGATCGCGATCGACTGGTAGATCGCGCGACATTAAAACTTTAATACATTAGGTTACTATACGTACTTGGATCCCTTCTCTTCTAACGCGTCACCCGGCAGAACACGCGAATGTATTGCGAGCTAATGAAAAACTCTGGCGAGCAAAGGTGACCCAGCTAGCCTTCCGATTTATATCTACTAAAAAGGGATATAAAAAATGAGTGGGGAGCCGGACCGAGTAAGGAACAATAAATGTATTGTATTGTATTGTGCTGTACGGGTTCATGCAGTGGTGAAAGGTTCGCCAACATATACTGTACATATTCAATTCAATTCAGGTTATTTTTATAGCGCCCTTCACAACATAGTTGTTCCAGGGCGCTTTACATGGGTGTGTTAGAATACACTGATATATGCAAAACAGAGTGGAACAGAGAAAATAAAATATAGAATGAAAGAAAGAATAGAAAAGAAGGAAAAAGCCAATTGACAACGGAGGTGAGGAACCAAAAACTCCCAAGCAGGAAGGAAAAAAAAAAACCTCTGGGGGTCCAAGGTCAACTGGCTGCCCAACCCCCCTGGGCATGCTAACATTACAGAAAATGAAAGAGTGAGCATGCCTGCTCAGAGTGAGGACTGTTGTTGGGAGCAAGCCAGAGTCCAACAATGAATAAATCAGTCCTCCATGCCGGCCCTTGAAGGCCGCCCGATGATGTTTTAGGTCGTAGTCTGTATCCACGACGTCACCCCATTCTTGGGACTAGCCAGGACTCCAGCTCAGATGGTGCCCACCCTGGGCACCATCCTGACATGTGGGAAGGCAAATGGCATGGATGGTCAGAACACGCATGGACACACCGATGGACAGGCGTAATTGGCAAGACCATTTTGACCAGGTCATTTTAAAAGCTCATATAGCTCGCAAGTCGAAAAAGTGTTGGCACCCCTGGGGTTGGATAGAGCAAGCACCACTTTGCTAACAGTATTGTTGCTCAGATGTTCAGCATCACCGATCGAATACATAAATTGGCCACTGGCACTAGCAGTTTTCAGTCATTTATTGCTTCATATGTAAATCTATCTGTATAATGTGTGTCTGTATTTGTTAATCATTCATGCATGTTTTTAGCAGATATGCGTACACTTTAAAAAGAAACAGCAGATGGCGCCATTACAAAGCTTTTCAATAGAAATATTTAATGTTGGAAATTTGAAGTTGAATACCACGACATAGTTTAATAAGCTAAATATTCTAACGAAACGCCAAAATGCTTATTATTATTATCATTAATAATAATAATAATAATAATATATCCAGGAAAGGGTCTATAGAAATAATCTACTTTTGAGTCAAATTATCTTTGAGTAATATATATGAACATACATCAGTTTCACAATATTTTCATGTGCAAGCTGACTTATGGATTGTATCTTTATGTAATGCACAATGCTGAATTCAATTTCCACGGCAGCTTGATGAATTTTATTTGCTCTTTGAATCTTGCCTGTTCTGGTGACATTGACTTTACACTTAAATCTTCCCCTGGAATTTATATATGGGTAAATTCCAAGGACAGATCAGCTATTAGAAACTTCAGAATTTTTTGAAAACTTCTCATGTTCCGGTCTCTGTGAAAAATTGTTGCAAGGTGAATTTTTTTGCACCATCCCAGGTAATAAAAGTAAAACTCTTAATCTAAGCAGTAAATTTCTGTGTTAATTATATATTGGTGTGTTCTGGCACTTTTTACGTCACTCTCAAAGTCACATACATGTTACTTGTGTAAGAGTTTAATTAGGCTATGTTGTGTTGATGGGGAAGAGGATCTACTTCTCCGCGCTTGCGGAGGGAGCACGGAATGAGACGGGGACAGCGGAAGCGGAGTGAGGGAGGGAGAGAGAGAGAGAGTTGGCGCGAGAGCGGGGAAGCAGCGGTGAATGTGTAGTGTCGGCCCTGAGGCTTGTATCTAACTTTATTTTAAAAGGAGAGTAAACGCATAAATATCCGAGTGCGATTTCCTGCCTCGTTTATATTCCCCCAGAACGAAGCCACAGCGAACCCCGTGAGAAACGTATATGCTTATACCTATAAGGTGAGGCGAACGTCACACTTGAACAGAGTGAAATGGACAAAAATAATTATGACTTTTTCTAAAAGTTCTTGATACTCAACTAATTTTACTTTTGCTTCTAAGAATTAGATGAATTTAAGTTTAAGTTATGTTTGCACATTGATAGCTAGCGAGTAGATAGATGGATAGATGGATGGATACGTTATTTATCCAGAGGGAAATTTAGGATGTATTCTCTCATAGGCTACTGAACTCAAGAAATTCTGTCATTTTTGTTTTGTCTAAGCTTCCTTCTGGATAAATAAAGTATGTATCATCCATCCATCTATCTTTTTACTGGTGGACAAACCAGCTAGTGTATGGCAGTAAGAAAGTTTTCAGGTGATATTCTGATGTTCTAGATTATATGGTTGTTTTAACCAATAATCACAGCATAGTTGTCATTACAGAATCCAGTGCAGCTACATCAATTTTTCTTTTGAGTAGAAATGAAAGGCTTAAATCTGTAAATGTTTGTCTGTGTCTCGTAACAGAAAAGGATATGCGAAGACTCAATTATTTTGTACTTCCTCCCTGTACAATGACAATAGAGGCATTCTATTCTAGCCTGTCTATAAATCAAGTTGTATCCAATGGCAATACATTCATGAACCATGACACCATTAGGGATGCAACGGTACTCGGTAAAATACCGGACCGTTTGGTACGCGCACGGTCCGGTACACCCTTGTGTACGGCGGTATTTCGGTTTTGCACTTCCTTTTGAAAATGGCGCTTTACGCTTATCAGGCCCCGCGACCCTGTTCGGATAAGCGGGTTGGAAGATGGATGGATGGATGGATGGATGGATGGAGGCTTATCAGGCTACTGTTAACCCTTTCAACGGAACTGTCGGCGATGCCGCGTTTCTTTCTCCTGTATTTCCGTTTATATCTCGCTGAAATCTTCATGTAGAATCATAAAAAACTCAGGCTATATCCGTAATCTGTCTTCTTTTCAAAACGCCCATTTTCGGAAGTATTAAAGTTTTTTAAATTAGGTTAAATCGGCAAAAAAGTAAACCATGTCGGTTTTCTTTGTTTAACCTGCTTCTGGGGCGTGCAGTACCGCCCAGTTGCGAAGATCGCTATTCACATTCTAAACAGCCGCATTTCCGCCTATTCAAATCGCATTCGCTTGGTAATCTAATGAACAAAGTAGCGGTGAAATGCGATCCAGGTAAATCCCCATTAGCGCCAAAAAAGGGGGGGGGGTGGGTGGGTATGGCTCATGCTTACACATGACAGCTCCTAAATATTCAATGGAAGGAGACCAGAAATAGGTTTTTTTTATTTACTTATCCAACTGAATGTGAATGTAGAATGTGAAAGTATGTTTACTCTGACTACTGTGTTGTGTTTAGAGCACTTTAAGAGGCAGTTTAACATTTTTTTTAAAGTGTTTTTCTTTACATTTTGCAAGTTTGAATTTTATTCATGTATACATATTTTATACATAAATAAGAGGCAGTTTATTATTTGTTTTGTTGTGTTATTTTTTGTAGTGTTGTGTTTAAACCGAACCGAAACCGTGGCCCAAATACTAAGGTACATACCGTACCGTTGGATACCTGTACTGTCGCACCCCTAGATACCATATGGCTTTTTCAGTCTGATATACTAAGTGCATTCACACACCAGTGATAAAATGATGATTGCTGCAATTTTAGTTGATAAGCAGGCAGGTGTTTGGCTGAATGTTTTCCTCCCGCTGTTCTTGAAACTAGTACTCAGAATTGATTCTGCAATGCTTTTAATCAGGGAGCTGATTTATTAATGTAAATAAATACATTACATTAAGTAAATAAGTCCAGTAAATAAGTTCTCCCCTGTCTTCTATTCCCCATGTTCTGTCATAAAGGTTGCAAGCTACTGTTTAGTGCAGGGATGTCCAACTCCAGTCCTGGAGGGCCTCGGCCCTGCACATTTTTGGGTTTACCCTCATTTAACACACCTGATTCGACTCACAGCTCATTGTGCTAATTACCACACAGCTCTTCAGCTCAATCGTTTAGGGTGGAACACACAGAGAACTAAGCTACACAGGACACTGGCCCTCCAGGACTGGAATTTGACACCCCTGTTCTAAAACCTTCAGCATCTCTTATTAAAAGACTTAGGTCAGGGGTGTCAAACTCCAGTCCTAGAGATGTGTTAAATGTTCAGGGCTGTGTGTGTTGTAGCCCCTCCCATTTTGACCCATCGTGGCCCAGTCTTCAGTGCCATCCTGGGGTGTGTTTCCCAAAAGCATAGTTGCCAACTTTGTTAGCAACTTACATAGTTGGACCCATGCAACTAAATGAATCTAACTATATATGTTGCTAACAAGAGCTTTTGGGAAACACACCTCCGACCGTGAAAGAATGACGGAAATCTACAAAAGAATCGGTTGTCCTGGGATTGGCTCTGGCTTCCAGGGCTCTCTTCACCCCAGAGATCGAATTGCATGGGCTGCCCAGTTCCCAGCCTCAGCATGGGCTTCCAAGCCAGAACAACCAGCCTTCCTGCAGGCTGAAGACGTAGATCTGTAGATGGCTGATGAGGTCCAATGGTGCATGAGGGAGATGGAGCACCTCCACGAGCAGCCTGCTTCTTCGCTGGTCCCCACTATGGACCTGAAGCTACCCGTTGGCTCCCTGACAGTCAGCTCTCACCACCAAAGGCGGAAATGGGGGATCAAGATGATGACTGCACCCAGCCCAGGAGACGCTTCCGCTGCTGTTGCCTCTGCACCCAAGTCAGGAGATGCTGTCACTGCTCCCAGACTCAAGAGGACAGTGTTACCACCGTTCCTGACCCAGAGAGGGTCTTTTATCCCTGCTCGCCCGTGTCCACCTCGTCACCCCATGCCTCACCTCCTTGTCCCTCGTTGGCACCCAACTCTCTGGTCACTGCCAGCCCTGTGCCTGGACTCTGGTTGCCACCAGCCCAGAGGAAGTGAACCTGGAGCTCTCATTGAAAGACTTGGAGTGGGACCCTCTAGGTCTGGCCCTGGGTACTGTTCCACAGGCCGCTGCCTATGTCCAAAACCCAAACTACTCCAGCTCTCAGGTCTGAGGTGGATATCTTCATCAGAGGTCCAGGAATGGAGTGGGGCGGCTCTATATCTCCCAGAAAGGGAAACGAGGACATGCCTACCCTGCTCTCCCCCTCCAGGTCCCCCCTCACTGTGGTGCCTCCTGACCCTACAATTCTACCCAGTCCCTCTGACCCTCTGATGCCCTGGAGGTCCCACACTTGGTGGATAGCATGCTCTTGCTCAGCTGTTCCTATGGCGTCCTTTGGTCTCGGCCATGCAGGCCCCTCTGGTCCCTATTCCTGCCACCAACTCCGCCCCTGCCCTGCAGTTCCAGCGGTGCCTTCTGGCTCCCCGGGACCTGCAGTGCTATTTAGTCCCCAGGGTCCTCCAAGGCTCGGGAGGGCCAATGTCCTAGGGGTGTCACCCCGCATCCTGGGGCCCTTTAGACCCCCCCCCCTCG
Source organism: Petrocephalus sullivani (assembly GCA_026780845.1). Classification (NCBI taxonomy): domain Eukaryota; kingdom Metazoa; phylum Chordata; class Actinopteri; order Osteoglossiformes; family Mormyridae; genus Petrocephalus; species Petrocephalus sullivani. The sequence goes on from JAODKM010000032.1 coordinate 1,489,107, forward strand.
CCCCCCCCCCCCCCCCCCCGCCCCCCCCCCCCCCCCCCCCCCTCCCCCCCCCGCCCCCCCCCCCCCCCCTCCCCCCACCCCCTTCTCCGTCTT
>JAODKM010000032.1:1507263-1526543 GCA_026780845.1 Petrocephalus sullivani
TTAAAAAAAAATTTGAAAAGGTTTGTAATTTTGAAATAGGTTCCATGGTGTTTAAACACCCCCCCCCCGTGCCCCCCGGGCGGGGGGGGGGGGGGGGGGGGAGGGAGGGGTCCGGTAAAATTAGAGGCAAGCCCCCCGACTGCCTGTATTGGCAAAATCCTCATTTAGGTGATTTAAGAGCAGTAGGATTCTCATATTTAAGACCAGACAGGTGATGCAGGAGTTAAAAAAAGAACCTTGTCCCTGTATCGGTAGTATTCAGTACCATTTTCACTATTTTGTCAGTGCTAATAAGCAATTAGGCACTTGCAGATTAAAGCTGTAATTATGTACAAATCCACAGAGGACCTGAAGGAATTTCGTGGTCCTGTGTGATGCTGGAAAAAGGGGTTATCAATAAGCCAGAAATGTTTGTGTGCTTAACTTGGAGCATTAGCATGGAAACAGAGGGCCACAGAGGTCTCCCATGTAGCTGCACAAGCCCACTGCTTCTACGCTAATCCGCACTTTGTGCCGCAATTACGCAGATGGGCCACACGAGGCGTGACTAGAGCTTCCACACAGTAATAAGCCATGCCAGATTTAGCAAAACAACAGTCGGTTATCTAATCGCTACTCGTAAACGTCCGAGATGAGTCTCTTCTTAATCTTGCGCATTAATTTAACTTACCCGCTGGTATGTGGAGCCATGCTGTATATCTGTGTCGTGTGAATCGGGAACCAGGAAACCGGTTTTCCCGCTGAAGATGATAGAGGTTGTCGCTAATCTGTAGCTACAGCGGCTGGTTTCTGCTGCGGCACTACTTTTTTTTTGTTGAGCTGCGAGTCGGTCCCTGTTCACATATAGTATAACAGGTAAATACCAGGGAAGCTTCTGGAAGGCTTTCGCCTCAGGCATCGGACTCCAGAGCTAACACTGTTAATCCCCAGTGGCCTCGGAACCCTGGGTACAGCAGGGGGATTTTATCGGAGAAAACTCAAGTCACAGTAGTGGCGCTCAAGCCAGGTGCTAAGGGTTATGTGGCTTTTAGCGGAAAGATGGCTAATGCTTAGAGTATCGCGGGGCCTCCCTCTCCCAAACAGCTAATTGCCTAAGGAGTGGCTGCCAGCTCCCTCCTGCAGGCCCCTTTAATAGACAACCACCGGCAGTCACGGCTTAGGACCCGTCGACCTTGCTGACCCTTGGGGCGCCTGACTGTAAATCAGGAATCTGCCGGTTCCGCCAGAGATCCCAAACAGGGCCTGCTTATCTCCCTGCCTCTTTTCCTCACTCTGCTGGATGGATTAGGTAATTGCAAAACTGCTAATGAATAAGCCATCGCACGCCACATGATATTCGCTCCTAATTTTATGGTGTTTTTGGCTGTTTCTGCTGCACCTCGCTTATATCGAGTAACCCTTTCCTGTTATCTCCGTTGATGTCGACACAGTGTTGATATCAGGGTAAGCTCAGCAGCATAGCAGGGCCCAGAGATGAAGCTGTGGTGTTTTGTCACACGTCCAGCTCCCGAACTGCCTTCGCCCACCTGTCCCTTGTTGTCCATGTCCCTGGCCGTCGTGTGTGGGCGATGCCCACACCTCAAACCTCATACCACCTGGCCACACGGCCAGCCTACGGCTCACCTGGGTTTTCCGTTTCAGCGATCGGTGGGGGGGAGTCGTTTTACAGGTCGCTGCTGGTTCATCAACACCGGCCCCCTTGGCTGTCTTCCCAGGAACACCATCTGTGGGTGGACTTGGGGGGCGGGGCATCAGTCAGAGCACCCCCCCCCCCTCAGCCCCCCTGCAGAGCCGATTCGCTGAACCGCCTCCGAACGCTTGGTGATGCCCCTCCTCGGGATGGTGTCAGCGGCAGCCTATTTTGGCCTGATTTCAAGGGATGTACCGTGACCCTGCTGGCCAGGTGCGACTGTCTGTGTGTGTGTGTGGTTTTTAGGTAACCAATGGTAACCATTCGTGGTGACCAATGGGAGCAATGGAACCCCAGGCAGATGATCACACATCGGGGGGCCTCTAAGGGGGTGTGATTGTAGGATTTGACCCTTAGGGGTGTTCCCCCACCCCATGCCAGGTTCCCCACTATTAAATGTGCCAAGGGGGGTCCTGATGATACGTGTATACAAAAATACAATATAACAAATTGCTAAATGGTTTTAGAAAAATTCATATTCTGGGGGGCTGAGTCATAAAAAGGGAGGTGATGCAAATAATGTCTAGAACCCCCTATGGTGAGAACGGTCACCATGAAACAGGTTAAATCTTCAGGTCAGGTAAGGGGCAGCAGGCCTTGATGGTTGGAGGATGGGGCTTGTAAACAAAAGTTAAAAGGTCATACCTTTGCCACCTTTCATCTGGACATAACTCATTATCTTCAGACAAAAGAAGATCTACCGAAATGCAGTAAGTATTTCTGCAGCCTCGTCAGCAGCCAGGCTACCCCCACGGCACGCACGTGGGCCTCCTAAGTGCGGTGATGCCTTCATCCCCAGGTCCCAGACTGCCGTGGCTCCTTGCCCTGAAGCGGAGTCGAGGCCATTACCCGCGGTGCTGCCAGCGTCGACGGATCAGCCAGGGCCGCCGTCGTCCCGCGATACGCCTGAGATAAGGAGGAGGCGGTGTTTACAAACACGGCGGGCCTCGCACCGCCGCTGCGCCCGGCTTCACTCTGGGTTTGTTTGTGTCGGCTAGAGACTCGCCCGCCTCTCTCCTCGAAGCCTGTCTCCCCTCTGCATCTCTGAATAGCATGTAAGTGCTTATTCCAGCTTCTGCAGAATGCAGCTGCACCTTTAATATATGCCCGCTGATGTGGTCTGATGCGATATGACTGGGCTTGAGAGTGAGGGTGGATGTTTTTGAGTTGTGTTTATTTTCGCCCTAACAGGAAGCCTAGAGGAATCTCCACTATAATTTTCCAGTGGATGAATGCAGGTTTTTGGCTGGTTGGACCGCTCTGTTCTGCTCACCAGGAGACATATGGGTCTAGGTGGGAAATGATGGATCTGCTGGACTGGTAACTACACCAGCAGATCTATGGGTAACATTTCAGGAGATTAATATTCAAGAAGGCGATGGACAGCCATGGAGGGTGCTTGGGGCCTCCTTCACCCCCCTACCAAAACCTGTGCATGCTGAAAGACATAGCCAGACTCTCCCTCTTGGAGCAAACACACATTCTTTGTGTCATTACAACGGTGAGATATAAAACCCGAGCGATCTTGCTTCTCTGTCAGGGACACCTGACGGGGACTCAACATTCCCATGCCGCCAACATATGCCCAGGTTTCAGTTGAGGCCGGCACCCCTGTGGCCCCGCCCAGTGTACACACCCCCTGCACTCTATCGTACTGAGGATGGCCCTGCCGCGACTGCATGCCACGTGTCAACCTGGTGATAATTAAGGACGGCAGAGACAAGCGATCGTCTTTCCTTCCCAGTGTCACCGTGACAACGCCGCGGCATCAGCTCGCTGTGACTCTGTCAGTCTGATACCCTCTCCCCCTCCCCCCGCTCATCAACACAACCACCTGGTTGTGATTGACCCTGCCAGGGCCCGGGGACACACGGGCAGCATGGGCTAAAGTTGTCACAGTTACGGTGATGGCTGGTGTGCCCGACACGTTGCCACATTAACGAAATCGGTCGTGCCGGCTTAATCCGAATTTCCGGCCGTCGGAGTGACCTTGTCCAGAGCCCAGCTGTGCATCCCGGGGGGGGGGGGTAGGCTCTCAGGCCAAAGGGGTGACAAATGTAATAAAAGCCAGCTGGTAGCCATTCATTAAGCCGACGGCTTTGAGGAACTGACTGTAAAGATGAGGAAAATGAATTTTCTTCCTTACAGAGTATCCATCCATCTATCCATCCACCCATCCGTCCATCCATCCATCCATCCATCCACCCATCCATCCATCCATCCATCATCTAATCTGTTTCCCCACTAATGGCTGCAGTTTGCTAATTCTGCTGTGAATGGGAGGTGGGATGTATATTTCCAGTGGTAATTCGGGAATCACTATCAATTGGCAGGTCTTCAGAACCAATAGCAGCATCTCTAACCCCTCAAACAGCTGACAGGCAAACAGATTCTCCCCAGCACACAGGTTTTTCCACAAAAAACATCAAAAACATTTTCTAAATACCCCGTCCCGCCGCTCCCAGTGAAAACCTAACAACCTCTAGAGGGGTAACGGACTTTTAATCAATTCCTTGCCTCATCTGTATGCGTGGACTGAGCTTTACTCTCAAACCCGAACTTGCAGAAAAGGTCATATGCAAATGAGATACATTATATCTAATTAGGAAGTGCCCCCACCTAGCATGTAGAAGGCGCTTTTTCTCTGAGATCTGCTTGCCTTTCTCTGAGTGGTGAGTCAGGCTGACGTCTTTGATCTCTACCAGCTTATTGTGATGCTGAGGCCGCAGGGGAATCCGCAGGGCCGCCAGACAGCAACCACAACATCCCCATGAATGGCAAAGAAGAGGCCTGTGAGGGCTGCAAAAGGGGCGTGGTCGGTGGCGACTAATCACCAGGTAGAGGGGGTGGGACCAACCGCCTCAGGATTCCTGCCTCCCGACCCCACTGGCTCACAATGGGCCCCTGCTCCTATATCCTGCAGAGCCAAACCTCTTCCTGGCAGGGAAAAATAAAATAATTTGTTAAATACCACCCCCAGGGCTCCCCCCACCTGCCATCTCCTGGCTTCCTACACCTTTCAGACTCCACCTTGCCCACCCTAAAGCAATCTCCAAACTAACATAGTGGCTATCTCAGGTAACCAGCTAATAAGGCTGATGTGGTCACATGACCTGTTTATCAGCCTGTGATTGGAAGGTCACCAGTTTAAAGCGCGCGGTTGCCATAGCGATTACATCGTTGGGCCCCTGAAAGAGGCCCTTAACCCTGGACTACTCTGAAGACTGGCTGCTTCTGCTTTCTCAATTTTAAGTCATTTGGATAAAAGTATTTAACGCTAATGTTCTGTTCCGCAGTAACGCCTCTCCCGGCGTGCCTCAGCGAGTGGCTGCACTCTGCATTCGCCAACGCCGAGAACAATCCAATCGCTCTGCCTGCACGTCTCCGTGGGGCGAGCTGAAGGCCCCGAAAACAAGTCGCCTCCCAGCAGCTATCGATTTATTTCTAGAGAACGCTCTCAATTAAGTGCTCCTGTTGTAATTTAGGCTGCAAACCTCATTATTCCTTCAGACGGGGGAGTGTGAAAGCCATGTGCAAACCCACCGCTGTCATGGAGGTCTTACTGAAGTATATGTGTCACAGTGAGCAGGTTGGTGGAGAATCTCCCGTGTTTATCTGTCTAAACGCTGCCTAAACGCTGTCTAAATGCTGTCTAAATGCTGAACAATGTCTGCACTCCTTCCCCAAGTATTATTTAAGATTAGTTTGGCTCAATCTGTGTATGGATGGCGAAGTTTGTGTTGGGAGATGTGTCTCTCACTCCCAACCTGCTGAGATCAAAGGGAAGAGAATAAAGAACATCTGAGGCTCGCCCATGCCCCCCTGCCCCCCACCCAAGGCTGGGAGGAGACGTAGGAGTTGTCAGTCGGAGTGTGGAAGGAAAAGAGAGATTGGGGGGAGTGAGAGAGGGGGGGGTGTGTATGTGTGACAGAGAGCGAGCGAGAAAGAGAGAGAGGGAGAAATATAAGAGGACACCGCAGGAGAGGAAAAGGTATAACAGCCGATTAATTCCCCGTAAGGCTAACCATGTCCTCAAGAGCTCTCTCTGTGGCTCTGCTCGCTGTGACTCTCGCCGGATTCCTGGAAGGTAGGAGTGCGTCGTGCCCGAGGAACTTGGCTTCTGGACCTTGAATTCTTTCAGGTCCGTACGTGATGCAGAGACGCTGCTGTTTGAATCAATTTGCAGGAGCGAGGGGGAGGACGGGAGAGAACTGAGGCTCAGGTAACAGAGGAATGCCTGAATAGGCAGAGCATTGCTGCAAGGGAAGACGCGGGTGGCTAAGGCGAAAGGCGCACAGCTGCCAGGTTTTTAACGTGTAACAAAGAAACTTCTATGCATCTCAAAACCATGTAATTGCACCAAGACGGGAAACAGTCTATGATAGTGCAGATCACAGTAGCCCAGAATAATTTGCACTGCATATCTGCCAGGTTAACTACCCTGGTAAAGTGTGATCCCAGGCAGTGTGTGATCTCTAAACTGTGTGCGAGGGGTTGGTTAGCAACAAGCAGGATGCGAGGCATTAAAACGTCATATGTGTGCATCTCCCACACCATCAGTGGCCTGGCTCGCACTGGAAAGCAGTGTGTGTGCGTTCAGCTCTGTCGTCAGGTTCACTCGCAGTCTTGACCATCCTAAAAGACAGAGCGAGCCGGGGCTGATGTGCTTGTGCGAGTAACCGTCCTCAGGTTCTCCGAGGAGCTCGCAGCTCTGATCAGCGCAGTAGCCGCCTCTTACTTTGGAGTAATGTAGCAGCATAATCAGATAGTAGAGTGAAAACTATCACTGTTATTCCCAGACATATTCCCATCCCAGTCTCTCTTACTGCTCTGAGGTTACTAGCGGTCAGCAGGCAGAGGGGGGCGCTCTAACCGTGGAGTCTGCCTCTGTCTGACAGGGAATGGGGTTCAGATGCAGAGGGACGTTCAGTGCTGTATGCGCTACTCCCAGGAAAAAGTCAGAGCGAAGGACGTGCTCAGCTTCGAGGAGCAGACGGAAGGGCCCGACTGCAGCATACAGGCTATCATGTAAGTATTCGGAGCATCCTGGGACACCCGGCAGGCTGCACGAGATTCCCTTCAGTGCTGCAACACAGAGTCTAGCTAAAGGTCATTGTGAAATAGTTCAGATTCTTTTAATGGTAGCTGGATAGTATTCAAAGGAATCTGACTGTATTCCTGGCAGGAAAACACTCCGAGCCCTTAGTTATAGAAAATAATCACGACCCTCTGAGAATTCTACCACTGAGCTTGGAACTTGTCTCATATATCTTAGATAAACATCTCACTCATTCTCATTTTCTTGTCTAGATTAGTTAACTATGTGGCTCATTAACTTTGGTGACATCACCACAGCCTGTACACCAAGAAATCTGTGAAGTGTGCTGACCCCAGGGATAAGAGAGTGAAAAGGTTACTGAGGAAGCTGGCTCTGAGGCAGAGCACCAAGGCCCGCACCACCATGTGGCTCCACCCACACAGGAACCTGCCGGCCATGGCTGAGGTAGCCCCGCCCACCACAAAGCCAGATACTCTGGGATTGACACACGTGGCCTTATTGCCATAGTACGACTCACCAGAAAGTCTAACCTGACGTCGATCTCTTAAGTTTGTAATTATATATTAATTATATATTAGTATCGAAAATGGATGGATGGATGGATAGATGGATATATGGATGGACGGATGGATGGATGGATATCCGGGTGGAAACAAATCAGTATGTTAGAGTGTCACTGTATATGTAGAATACGTTCAGCTCTTTTGCTGTTACATCCTTTTGAATCTGCAGTTATCAATGTTCAGTATAGTACAGCATAGTTTTATAACTCTTCAAACTGCATTATATCAACATTTTATTATTAATTTTTAAACCTTCTGACCACCTGAATAATTATTATTGTCATTAGACATTAACAGAGTTTAATTATATTTTCCTTCATTTCAGGCCAAGTAAAACGCCCTGAGGCAACAATCATATATAAACCAAGTTGGACTCTTCGACTGTTTATTTGCCCTTGTCGTTCCTTTGGATATATACATAGAGGCCAAGCTTCTCTTATATACTGTATGCAATTCACACGCTTCTATATGTAGCAAACTCTCCAGACCATGGTTAAAGAACTGTTGTTGAATATACCAAAGCATTCCACTAGTTATGCTTTATTTCATTTTTAAGGACAGTTTTATTATCTGTAGCTATTCCTTGTAAATTCTATGCCTGGGTAGGAGCTCGGATAAGCCGTCAAAGATATTATGATATATAATTATGTAGAATAAAGGATGTAGGGGAAAAAAACTTTAAGAAATGAAGTGTTCTGTTTTAAACTTTTATAAATAAATCCTTTAAAGACATTGGTTTTCATTTATTTTACACAATGACTTCTTTTCATGGCTCAGTGGGCAGCAATGAAGCCTCACACCTCCAGGGCTGTGGGCTGGATTCCCGCCCCTGGCTGTGTGTGTGTGTGTGTGTGTGTGCCTGTGTCTGTGCGCATGTGTGTGTGTGTGTACGCTGTGTCCAATACTTCATGTTCTCTCCTCGTTCACAAAGGGTTTTGCCTGCAGTGGAAAAACGTGCAGTTTAGATGCATGGTGCCTCTAAATTGCCCAAAATACATAACTCTGGAATGATGTGCCCCACAATTTCATTTCCTTTGCATCCTGGGATAACACAGCCCATCACAGGGTTCCCACACAGTGCCAGGGTTCCCCTGCTTCAATACTGTCACAAGGCGCCCACGTAGTGCATTCCTGGACAGCACAGGCCATCACAGGGCTCTCACAAAGTGCTAGGGTTCCCCTGCTTCATTCCCTGTGCATTCTGGGATAGCACAGCCCATCACAAGGTGCCCACACAGTGCATTCTGGGAGTGTACAGCCTGTCACAAGACTCCCATGCAATGCATTCTGGGATAGCACAGGGATCCCACACAGTGCCAGGACAGGACACCAGCTCACCACCCCGGCCACAGTTACCCACTGGCCGGCTCTAATCCAGCCACATATTTGCATACATTATTATAATATTATTATTGTTATATATTATTATATACCAAATACCCTTAAATATACCATCGTATCAAGAATCATATGCCTGCATACAGTTCTTTGTCATCTTTAATCAAGCCATACGGATCGTACTGCTCCTTTAGAGCTACTTTCTGTTCCTTTTCTGCACAGTATGAGGCTTGATTGCACACATACTTTGAGTTTGGTCTAAATGTTATTATCATCAGAATGAATATTAAACAGCATTTAGTGGGAATACATGCTTTGGCTTCTCGTCTTCTGAAAATTCTGCTTCACCAGCCCTGTAAACCGGCATACCATCAACTGAGCCCTCCACAGAACTCTCGTATGATTTACGAAAAAGTATATTTTACATTATGTGCCTTACGCATCATATATGCCTTATGTGTTCATTATCAGTGTACTCAGATTTTACAATCTAGTATCAGCCAATAAAATGTCCAAACAGTTCTTTTACTTAAATTAATGCTGGATCATGGAAGGGCAGTACCTGGACGTTGGTTCAGGAATTAGGGTCTGGGGGCATGTACTGGGGGTGAGGGTAGCATAAAAATGCAAGCTGCAAAATGACTGGTGGGCGGAGATTTGCAAGAGCTACCCCCCACCCAGGGCATCCATCCCCAGCAAAGTCAGAGGGCAATTCAGATTCATGACCTCTCAGAACACAGGTGACCGTCCACTCCCATGTTTTCAGAAAAAAAGCTTCTGACATCATCACCAGGACTATGTATTATAAATCTACAGACAGTAAAAGTCATGCATTCTGTAAAATACAACTAACTGCCTAAACTGTCCACATCTGCCACACTAATGAATGTCTTTGGTCAAGCAACATTTTGCAGCTTTTTACAGCAAAAAGACTCTGCCTGGGATTATCAGTTACTGTCACTGAGGAATGTGGTTTATTATTTGTAAGGCCTTTATACATCACATGAGACTCATAACAAATGTGTGCACTAAAAAGAATCCAATAAATATTGTGATTGTTAAATTTTTGGTTTTTCTGGAAGACAATTCTTGCACTTTAGCGAGGAACACATGCAGGACAAACTAAGGCTGCTCGGATACTCAGACATGCATCGAAGCTGCACTGAAGAGTAAGAGGGAGACACGAGAGACACACCTATATAATTATAATTACAACCTTTTTCACTCCCACCCTACTCACATGCTGGCTACCAGGATTAATGACAATCAGCCTGTGGGACATTAATATAAAGGCTTAGTCTTAACGACAACAGCTCCCTTCCTCTACAGTCGGTCTAATTTGCATCCATTCACATGGACCACGAACACAAAAACAGCTTCCTCTCTGATTAGTGGCTTTTTTGCAGTTTCGCGGAACTTGGCGTGTGGGTGGAGTTACAGTCAGGGTCAGCTGACCAGATTGGGAATGTTGGTAAAGGCAAACAGACCCTGGTTTCTGGTGACAGGACACAAAGTGCGCTCTTTTCTCCTTCCTGAAAGGCTGGGTCCCCGCGAGGCTGCGAGCCCCGCCCACTCCCCTAGCCACCCGTTGCCGTTCTCATTTCCATCCCCTACAGGTTTCGTTTTTGGTGTTTCGGTCCCATTGCTGCCTCCACGCCTGCTGAAAAAGGCACTATTTTCATCAAACACAGATCCCATTTCCTGCCAAGCCCTCTGTCACATGGTTCCGTTCCCACCCAGCCATGCGAAGATATTAAACCTTCCTACCCCAGTCTCTCGTCTGCTAGCTTACATTGACTGAGTGATGCATGTGAATCTGCTGAGGTCTATCCAGAGAGCACACTACTGTTTGTAACGAGAGTGTGAAAGACAAAGGGTAACTCTACCATGTTCCAAACTTCCAAAGTATGAGTCTGCACTTTGCTACAATGCTTTGAAATGCACCAAAAACAGGAAACTAAGCATTTAATAAGAAAAAAAAAAACAAACACTCCCAGATAAAACTTTCCCAGCATCAGAAATAGATCTTAAATTGTAGCATCAATGATCTGTGCAGAGATTTCAGAAGTGAAATCTCTGGCTGAAAGCTTTTGAAGTGTATTATTAAACAGATATTTAATATGAGTATATTGAATAACACCACATTCTTCATTAGGAAGACCAGATTGAAAATGAATGTGTACAACATTTAACTGATCTTTACAGGGTCTAACAGTCATCTGCAACAATTATTGAGTGCAAGACTTTAGATTGAATTAAGACTTGAAAAGAAGTACTATTTTTATGTTACACACTTAGCACAACAAGTGAACACTGAGGTGGATTCAGTACCACTGGATTCGACTTCATCTTCTTAATGGCCAGTAGTCTTCTTGCCAAAGGCATTTTAATGCCTCAATGACTAGAAGCTCCATTAGACTTTACTTCTACTATGACCATCATAGTATTTTAATGCTTTTGGGAAACACAGCCCAGATCAATTATCACCTGCATTAAGGCCCACTAACGGAGACAGTTAATTTCCTTTGTAATGCTCAGCACTGCAGTATTTACGCACCATCTCTCTGCCAGGTGAAACCTTTATTTTGAACCAAATAGATCAATCAGCACGTCTGATTAAAGCCTGCAGCCCACAGCGCTGGAAGAAGACAGTGTGCCCACCTTTAAAGCTTTATCATTCTGTGGCCTCAGTTTTGTGATTTTATAACTGATTTATAGCTAAAAATGTTCCATTACAGGATAAATGCTGCAGTTACAATTAGACCAGGAAAAATGATCACAGGCATAATTTCCATTTAAATAGTCGTCACATTTTTAGTATTTCATATTAAAATATCCCTTTCCATATCTAGCTTTCCTTCTTCCAACATGTAAAATATGTAAAATTATTAGTGCCAGTTATTTAAGGCAATTTCCTAGTTCACTCTATATTAAAGTGCTCTGGTTAAATGCCTGCTTGCAGTGTTTAACATGTTGTTTTCATGCATAAATGTGCTGCCTCTGAAACCAACTCAGAAATTAGTGAAACTTAATAATAGCACAAAAATATGTACATTAATGATTAGTTTGTTGTGTTACGAAAAGTGTTGATGTATTAAATTTAACGTAACTGTATTAAACTGTATAAATTAGTGTAATCACACTGGCCTTCTTTAATATCAATATTTTAGCTCATTTCTACTTTATACTGGACACAGTATTTTCTTACACTTTGTTACCAATCTTCATATTAGTGAAGAGGATTAATTTGAATGAAAGGACCCATAAGTTAATAACTCTCTGTGTTTGTGTGCCTCCATATTTGTAGCTTAGCACCCTTGCAAATGTGGCAGATCTAAACTGGTAAATGGAGACAAATTAGCTCTCCAGGTGCCAAATCAAAACAGTTAGTATGCAAAGTCGCAGTCACACTGACCACACCCCTGCTAATACCCTGACCTGCATGCACATGACACTGGGAGCCGCTGTGAGCTGAATTCCATTGTTTTGTTTTGCTAATTTTCCCCAGGAAATTGATGCAGGAGAGTGTCTGGGATGAGCCTCCAATGGAATCTGAGGTCCACTCAGATACATTTACGTTTTACATTTGTTTACATTTATGGCATTTAGCTGACACCCTTATCCAGAGTGACTTACAGTACATTACAGGGATTACAATCTCCCTGGAACAACTTGGGGTTAAGCGTCTTGCTCAGGGACCCACTAGTAGTGGGTGGGAATTGAACCAGTGACCATAACCGGAGCCTCATACCAGTAGGCCACCACCATCCTCCACAGATACAGGTAGACTTGTCCGCTTCCCTTCTGCGGGACACAAAACAAACATGATCACAGCTATTCATTTAAATGTAACAGGGACGAGCTTTTCTGCACAGATGCTCCTAACCCGAGCAACTTGTTTGGAATCTTACACTACTAAGGGGTTACAGCAATTTCAGCCAATTTCCTTTTGGCAAGCCAATATTGTGCAACATGGAAGAACAGCTTTAAAAGATTATGTAAATATGAAATTTAATTTTCAAATCATATTTTTCTTGAATTAGTTTCCCCACTAACAACCAACAGGATACACTTGCAAAAGGAAACCAGAATTGTCTCGCTGAAACCCGTTATACTGATGAAGAGAGGGCTCTATCCAGAGACCGAAAACGTGACTCATGAACGAGCAAATGTCCCTCATTTGTTTCAAGATGTCAGTGCAGTTGCTGAGCGGGGTCAACCAGCTGCGTCCATCAGAATTATCAGAGCGAGTTTCCAGGACTTACCACCTTTATTCATCTCTCTATTGCTCCATACTGAGGCCAGGACCCTCCGCGGACACACCCACAAACTCTCCCGCTCATTAACGCATAGAATATCGTCTCCCCCGTGCCATTGAAAAACATTTCATGTTTTCAATTGTTCATATTTTTCACTGAAAATTGAAACCATCTGGAATTAAGCAAAAATAAGTACAAAGAAAGAACCGTTACTATAAACTAATCACATAGATTGTACCAAACCATTTCACAGGAAATCCAAGCCCCCTAACTAAGTGAGCGTGTCCCGTGACGGAGCGGAATCCCACCCAGCACCTTCCCCTGCTCCTGTCCGCCAGATGAGCAGTGCAGGTAAAACACCAGGCTTCACAGTATAATACCACGGGCCCGTGTTGTCATCTGTGTTACTGCAATCATGGCCTTGCGCTGCATGCACGCCTCTTAGGAGACTGAAATGGGGTACTGAAGACCTGCAGGTGGGCTCGCACAAATAGCAGCATCATCATCATCACATATACAGCATTACACCGTTATGAAGACCACAACACTGCCCTGGATAACTGGAATAAAAGACGCATGGATGGCTCTGTTCTTTACGCAAAATATTTGTGGTATGCTCAGAGAAAACAGTGTTAGGAGGGACATTATATAAAATTACTTTAATTTTATTTATATCATATCCCATTACGTTTTTGCCATTAAAAGACGCATCAACGTCCATATATATACATTTTTTCAATATAAATAAAAGTTTCATAAACAATGTCTCCATATTTATTTAAACATCCAGGATATTAACGTCGCCCTGGGATATCATCACTGTTACAGATCATTGTCTGTGTGTGTGTGTGTGTGCGTGTGCGTGTGTGTGTGTGCGTGCGCGCGATCTCCCCCCTAGACAATGGCATTAAGTTCTGATGGACTCCTGCCCAAAGCTGCCATTAGCAGCAGGCACTGTGACCCATGAGCGGGCTTCGCACATCGTTACCGCCGTCATCCCTTCTTTGCGGACGCTGATCGCTAATTTGCATCTGCATCACTGGCTGGAATCTTAAGTACCGTGACGGCCGGCACATCCCAGCGGCCCCCGCCGCCTCCCCGCATAAAGGTGCCGGGCCGGGCCACTCGGCGACCCCCGCCGCCACGCCGCAGCATGCTGACCCGGCTCTTCGTGCTCGCCCAGCTGCTGCGCCTCGCCGCCGGCAGGCCGCCCGCCGCCCCCCTGGAGGACTACCTAAGGCTGGCCGACGAGTCGGCCGACGTGCGCTCGGAGGCGCTGAAGCGCCTTCTGGAGGTCTTCGGCTTGGAGGACGTGCCCCACGCCCGCGACCTGCACAAGCAGCCCCCGCAGTACATGCTGGACCTGTACCACACGGTGGCCGACGCCGACGGGCTGACCCGGGACCCCGGGCTGCTGCAGGGCAACACCGTGCGCAGCTTCTTCGATAAGCGTGAGCGCCGCCGCCCACCTTCAGCACCGGCTCATATAGCGATATAGATGGTGATATCCGCTCATATAGCGATATAGATGGTGATATCCGCTCATATAGCGATATAAATGATGATATCCAATAACGGGAGCCCTCTGCTGCAGGTCCCAGCACTGTCCCCCCCCCCCCCGTTATCTCTTCTAACACCGTGTTTTTATCTCCAGTTCGCAGTGAGCAAATTCAGTTCCTGTTCAACCTGACGAATGTTGCCAAGAACGAGAAGGTTCTCACGGCGGAACTTCACCTGTTTAAAGTGCGGCCGCACGTGTCCCTGGCCGTCAACAGGCACCATTTCTGCCAGGTAGGAGAAGTAGCCTCACTGTGTGTGTCATTCTCACCATGGGTCAGCAGTTTGTCTTAGCCCTTGCTCAATTGGCTTTTGAGGCTGAAGAAAATGTGTTTGGTCATTGGAAATTGCTGCGCTGGATTTGCAGTGGACTGGGGAAAAGCATTGCCAATTGGTGCTGTATTTCTCTTCTAGGTTAGCATTTACCAGATAGCTGATGGCCGTCAGAAGAACCCACAACAGAACAAGAGACTGCTATCCTCGCGGCTGATTCCGATTCACTCCACGGGGTGGGAGGTGTTCTCCATCACACATGCGGTAAGTCTCCCATCCCGTCAGGAGCAGAGGGTGCCTCACCTTAACAGACCACAGCAGAGGCTGTAAGAGCACCTCTTTGTATGAGCGATACGTTTTTGGTTCCTTTACATTTTTGGAAACGAGTGGTGTCCCGTCCTGGGTTGTTCCCTGTTTTGTGTATGTATCCCCTGGGATAGGCTCCAGACCCCTATGACCCTGAATAGGACAAACTTAATAGAAATAGGACAGTGAATGGATGGGTGGAATGTACATAGATTCCTTAACACTAAACCATGCCGTTTGTGTTCAGTTGATTTTTGATTTTGAGACTATTTGTTGTTTTGTTTTTGTAGGTTAAGTCTTGGATGTTGGACGAGGGTAACGACCTTGAGCTTATGGTGACAGTTAGGACTCTTGGGGTGAGCCAGGTGGACTCCAAGCTGGTGCAGTTCGCCTCCGGCCGGGACCACCACCAGAGCAAGCAGCCTATGCTGGTCCTCTTCACGGACGACGGCAGGAGGACAGCCTCGCTGGAGAGCACTTTGAAAGGTGTGAGGCTTGTCTGAACATGGCTGTTGCAATGTTTGGGTGTTCCTGACAGACATAGCAGCATAGCAATTAAATATAATTGACTTTTGACCAGGTTGCAGGTCACGTGTCAGAAACTTGCTATTATATTGCCTGAATAGCTTCTGTGAGATGATCTGCCTTACAAAACGTAATGTAATGGCTGCCATGGACAAAAGTAATTGGCGACTACAATTATTGGCTACAATGGATGCTTTAGATGGGTTTATATAATATTGGTGAAATATTGAACATGATCACTAGGAAGTGTATTAATTTTTATTTAAAGAATCAATATAGTGCATTTTATTTATGGTGATTGAATTATGTCGTTACATGATGAATTGTGTTCTCAACACTGTGACTTTTATTTCCAGAGGCCCAGGACAAACCGGCACCCTCTAGCCATCCACATGGCATAAACCCGGAAGCTGCACCCCGAAGAGGGCGCTCACTGCATATCGAGGATGAGGAGCAGCCGACTCCCTGCCAGCGTTTCCCGCTATATGTAGACTTCGAGGAGATCGGCTGGTCCAGCTGGGTCGTGTCCCCCCGGGGCTACAACGCCTATCACTGCAAAGGCTCCTGCTTCTTCCCGCTAGGACAGAACATGCGGCCTACTAACCATGCCACAGTCCAGTCCATCATCCACGCCCTCAAGCTCACCGAGGGCATCAGTACTCCCTGCTGTGTCCCCGACAAGCTCTACTCAATCAACCTGCTCTATTTCGATGACGACGAGAATGTGGTACTGAAGCAGTATGACGACATGGTGGCAGCCAGCTGTGGATGCCAGTAGCCCTGGCCAACATCCCACCGTGCCAAATATACCACAGAATATGGTATTACCGTAATACCGCCCAAGCCTAGCCAACACCCCACCGTGCCAAATATACCACAGAATATGGTATTACCGTAATACCGCCCAAGCCTAGCCAACACCCTACCATGCCAAATATACCACAGAATATGGTATTACCGTAATACCGCCCAAGCCTAGCCAACACCCTACCGTGCCAAATATACCACAGAATATGGTATTACCGCAACACCGCCCAAGCTTAGCCAACATCCCACCGTGCCAAATATACCACAGAATATGGTATTACCGTAATACCGCCCAAGCTTAGCCAACACCCTACCATGCCAAATATACCACAGAATATGGTATTACCGTAATATCACCAAAGACTTGGCAACACCCTACCATGCCAAATATACCACAGAATATGGTATTACCGTAATATCACCAAAGACTTGGCAATACCCCACCATCCGCCAAATATGCCACTGTATTAGCGTAGTACCGCCCAGACCTAGCACTAGAAGCCCATGACCATTGTTGTTGTTTGTAATGTGCTATGGATGCATTTGCAGTATGAAATGTTGTACAAATTTAACGGATGTAAAGCAGACTGGCTCTGACTTTGCTAGTAAGTTTATTAGGTTTATTCGACTGACCCTGAGGTTTAAATTGGATTGAAAGTGTAAGTTAACGGGTGGGATGTGTACGCTACTGTATTCCCTTATGTGGGTGGGATGTGTACGCTACTGTATTCCCTTATGTGGGTGGGATGTGTACGCTACTGTATTCCCTTATGTAGCATGTGGTGATGGGATTCGGGTGTTTCCAGGAGCCTTGTGACATTGTAACATATGTAAATAGGTATAGATATTAATATATATGCTGGGGTACAGACAGCAGATCCCGTAGATGTGTAAATATATTAATGCTGTAGCGAAGATTTTGAAGGTTTCTTTTGTTGCGAGGTTTAAATAAATAATGGGACATTGTTTTTGAAACCTTTTGTTTTGTATTGAAAAGATTTATGTCATGCATATATTTTATCTACCAAAGCACATTCATTTTGCAGTCAAACGTAATGGAATGTGATATAAATAAAATGAAAGTCATTTTATATAATGTCCCTTCTAACATAGTTTTCTCTGAATGTATCACAAATATTTTGCGTGAAGAACAGATAGATAACAGGAGAGCAAAGGCAAAGCCCTGCGGTCACTACCGGCCAGTCGCACCTGTGCTGCACAGGTGTGGCGGGAGAGGGAGGAGGGGTCAGTCAGTACTGATACAGGAGAGACATTACAGCTGCACCCTTTAATGCTGTTAAAAAGTATGTATTGTGTCTCGTATATGCAGGTGTAGATGGAAATGGACAGCCAGCGATGGCCTTCTCCGGTACAGTGCCTTCTTTATTTTCGTATTTGCATTTGTATGCAGTTCATACCCAGGCAGGCAGTGGTTCAGTTGCTGGCTTCACACCTCTGGGGTTTGGGGTTCGAATGACAGCCCGGCTCTGTTTGCTTCTCCGTTCTCTGTTGCCATGGGGTTCCTGGTTTTCTTCCATGATCCACAAATCTGTGTGTGTGTGTGTGTGTGTGTGTGTGTGTAGTCTGCAATGGAGTGGCATTCCATCCAGGGTATACTCAAGCCTTACTTCCCCCCCCATAACTCCTGTATCACAAAACTTGACTTTTGCGTTACCAGGATAACTTGTCATGTTCATGGTCATGTGGGTGAAATGCACGCTGACTCAGACTGGGGCGCCTTAACCCCGGCGACGTTAAAGTATCTGGCTGAGTGACAGACGTCACGCTGTGAAACAAGCCCCAGGCTGCATGACCTCGTGATAAAAAGGCTTTGCAGAGCCAAGTGCCATGTTCCTTTCTCCTCTCCGTCCTTCTCTGAAGAAGTGTGCCAGTGAGCAGTACATCAATAGGTCCAAAAGAAAGATCTGTGCATCATCTGCATATGCAGGAAAACGGGCGTTCTTTGCTGCAGTTTCTGCTATGATCTTCCCAGGGAGCGGCGTGCACAGGGAGAATATCGCCAGGCAGGGTGTGAGGGTGGGCATTCCTCAGCATTTTATTTGTTTAATCCGCGGCACTCACCGGCACAGCTAGCTATAAAACATTGCATTTTACATAAAACACAGTTACAAATGCGAAACGTTTACTATTTACAATACAAATTTTGTACAGATGACATTCTGCCATCATAGTTTCTGAAAAACATATATAAGTTAGAAAGTAAGAAATATCCAGCGCGGCATGATTGGATTGGATCACTAAAGTAAACAACACCTCATTATCTCACCATAACATGCATCTTATCTCAAAGCACATTAAAAATGTCTGTACATGTAGGCATGCATTCAATAGGAGAAAGACTTCAAGACACAAAATTATGAAATATCGTACAAAAAGTCAGAGCGTAAGACACAGATAGTAGGATGTTAAAAATGCGTCAAGAAGATAGTTAAGGCTGTATAACTATGTGTCTTCACATGGAGGGTACAGGAAGAGTGTTTGGGATTTTTTCAGAACTGCTACTTGGGGGAACTATTGGTGTTACTTCAAATTAACATCCAGATCATTATCAATGGTGATATGGACGTCACATAAATATAATTAGCTCAACGTCCATTTTATAGCCATACATACAAGGAAGCCAATGGATACATTGTAACCCTGTAACAGAAAGGTGGAAGGACACAGTAAATGCCTGGTAGTCTGCAGAGACTCAGGAGCCAGGAGCATAAGAGGGAAAACCACAACACAACAGAACGGCCATCAGGTCCATTGCAGGATTTAAAGGAGCTCCACCAGAAGCTCAAAATACATAAGAACATAAGAACATAAGAACATAACTATACAAACGAGAGGAGGCCATTCGGCCCATCAAGCTCGCTTGGGGAGAACTTAACTAATAG
>JAODKM010000032.1:1562678-1577736 GCA_026780845.1 Petrocephalus sullivani
CTGTTGGTTAGTTATTACAAAGGGAGGCGGAGCGAAGGGTTAAGGAGAGCAGAAGAGCTAAAGAGGAAGAAAAGTGCTCTGAGCCAGTGAAGTCCAGTGATGTCCAGCCTTGGGGCAGACAGTAAGGCTACAGTCCTCACAGTAAGACACAACGGAAGAAGCTGCTCTTCTTCTGCTGCTCTGAGGTGATCTTCATCCCCTGGGTGCTGCCTTGCGGAGTGTTACCCTCCTAGAACAGCCAATCACGGTGATGCATGAGGAGGAAGAGGTGGGAAACAAGAAAACAAAAACACACTGCATCTCCAAACCAGTTATCTAGTTCTTGACCCCTAATTGGATTGTATCCCATAAAACTTAATTATCTTACCAATTTCTTGTCCATCTTTACTTTGATGTCTCTGGCAAGTGTCATAAATGCCTAAAACAGAAAAAAAGATAAGACTGCTGTCAAAAAGCAACACAGCACGACAAAGCCAACCCTACAAACCCTGCAACGAGCTAACCCTGCAACAAGCTGGCCCTGCAACGAGCTAACCCTAATTGCAAGAGCAGAGTACGAGAGAGATGGCCGAGGAATGTTTGGAAACTCAATGGAGAGGCTGTCATAGTGCCCCGAGCTGGCAGCAGACCACTTACATTCTCCACATTGATGTTGGCCTTGGCGCTTGTCTCCATGAACTTGATGCCGTACTCCAAAGCCAGCTGGAAAGCAGGAGGCGGTCAGGAACAGGCACAGCGATGATGGCGCGACGCTGTGTGGCTGACATTTCCCCATGTGACTAGTGTAAGTCACCGGGCCTTGAGCACGCCGCTTACCTTCTCCCCTCTTTCTCTGGACACTTGCCTCTTGTCATTAACGTCACACTTGTTGCCCAAGACCATCTTTTCCACGTCTGCTGACGCATGCTAGTGTGGGGAGGGCGCGAGTAACGGGCAGATGAAGTCATTTGGAACAATTACACTTAAGTGTGTTAAATAATAACTACAATGCAATAAAACAAGTGTACCTCCTCAATGTTCCTTATCCAGTTCTTGATGTTATCAAAAGACTTCTCATTGGTAATGTCATATACTAGCATGATGCCCTGCATTAAAGGGAGGAAAAAGGATGAGAGGGTGTGCATTACATGATGAAATACTAATTGTTAAAGATACTAATAAAAATCCAATTACTCCATCCAGACATATGCGAGGCCGACAGGGGAAGATACATGCAGCGGCCGACAGGGGGAGATACATGCAGGGGCAGACACTAACCATGGCTCCTCTGTAGTATGCTGTCGTGATCGTCCGGAACCGTTCCTGGCCAGCGGTGTCCCTGAAATGTATGTTTCAGGTGAGACCACACAGAGGTAAAAGCCTCACACGCAAATTCCGGGAAACAGGGGAAACAGTGACATGGCAGATGATGTCACTGGTGCCATCATTTAGTGAGGTTTTAAAAGCACCACATACATTTGCGGAAGTAAAATGTTTATTACATAGAAAAAGATTATTTTACAGCATCAAATCATTCATATATGTCAGACCAACACTACTTTTTACTATTTTTACAGAATCATCTTAAATAATTTGTCAATTTTTATACAATAAAACGTGATTTATAGCCACTTAGTTTTGTGCTCCCTTCTTACAATATGTATAATTTCCTATGATACAGACCTCTGTTCTAACAAGATCCAAAAGTATAGCAATCCCTATCAACACTTTCAAATTTCATTCCTTGTATTTCACCCTATTCCAATGAAAAGAACTATGAGGATTTTACTAAAATGATCTTGTTTTAAAAGTTTCAGACTTATGTGAATCTAGTCCATACTTACCATATTTGTAATTTAATCTTCTTCCCATCTAGTTCTATTGTTCTAATTTTAAAGTCAATACCTAAAAAAGAACAAAGTATGAGCATTCAACATATAATAAATTGATATGACAATAACATTTAAGTTCTGTGAATTAGTCATATAAATAAAAAGCAGACATCAGGTGTGGTGCTGGGCAGTGTGTCCATTTTAATTTCCAGTACTGTATGAATTTTTCATATACCATGCCATTGCATAGCTGAAACAACAGCTGTAACACTTCAATAGGCAGCAAATGATATAATATTGTTTGCTGCTAGAGGCACTATGGATCGCTGTACACAGTAACAGTGCATACCCTTCATACTGACAGTCATAACTTTATAACCCAACAATCCTCCATTTAACTGCCCAGAATTATAGTATTTATAGTATTTCAGTCTGTGCCTGATAATTTGGATTATGAGTAATATAATTAGACTTGCAATTAAAGGCATGTCGGTAAAGCAAACTTCGTGATATTATTGATTTATCACGGTAATAATTATTAAAATCATGCTGATTTATCAAACATGTTGTTATGAAGATAAATATACATTAATCTGATACAATTAAATTTAGACAAAGTTTTTATTATTAATAATAATGAAAACATGTTTTATTCATGTACACACTTGCTGCCGCGGTAAGGGTGAACTTGATATACCATGAAACCTCCGTAATCTTAAAGAAATACCATGATAGAAATCTTTGATCATACCACCCAGCACTAATCTGGCGCCATATAATACTGTCAGAGTTAAATGCAAACTGGCCAAATCAAAATAGTATAGCTGAGCATTTCACTTAATGGAAAGTATCACAATTCCTTCTAGTATATTACTATAAGAACTTCTTAAGTAGAGTTTTTCTCCCTCAATTTTTTAAAAATGTAACTAGAACAAATCAAACAAGTGTCAAACATAAATCTTAGTCTATCTGAACACTAAGTGGATGTAAATTTTCAAAAACCCAGAAGCGGTCTATAAAACTACAAAATCCAATATTATAAAAATCAATCCCTGAATGGGGGCTTATGGATAATTTTTACTGCATTTGCTTAGCAGAGCACCTTAAACTTACAACGGAACTCATACAGTGAGGAATTCATCTAATTCAGGTCAGTACCTTTGCATAAGAACACAACAGCCCTTCAAGGACATGACCTAGAACAACCCTAGAGCCTTAGCTGCAGTGCTACCATGCCATGAAACATGGGAAAATACATTTTATGCATTTATTTTGTTTAGAATTATGTGGCCAGCTGAAGTAATTACATTTTTAAACTATGTCCGTAATCCTAGTCATAAAAGAAACCAAACAGAAGAAACTTTTCTTGACAGAATGAGCTTTAAAAAGAGACTTCGTTCAACCTGACCACTTAGTCACCAACAGGAAAGGGAGCACATGCCAGTGTGACTGGGGAAGTATTTTGGTCATTACAAGAGCTCGTAGAATGATACCTTTTAAGTGAGATGCCATAATGCTGCCTGCTTTACTGATGGCGGCAAGCTGCCCGATTCAAATTAAAGGTCAGGCAGTAGCCCAATAAGAATGATAATAATATATATAATAATAACAATGATAATGAATGAATATAATGCATTTATTTCAATTAAGCCCATGAATATATACTTAGTTCAACTTGATGTTTCCTATTTACACAATTTCAGAAGCCACTATTTACTTTATTTTAAAAAATAAAATGCTACTACAGTTGAACAGTAATTTTTTAATCAAGTAAAAATATTATATTTTATAAGGAATCACATTTATTTGTAGTACGAACAAGAGGCATTTGGGTGTCACTCTTGTGCCAGCTGGTGCCAGTACTCCTGTCACGGGAATCAGCATCCCTGCCAGGGACCTGCGGCGGCCACCGCTGTCACTGCGAGCAGGGGCTGGGGACATCTGACCGACGAGGCGTCCTTACTGGTTACGCCACTTGCGACATGCCCGGCAGGAATAATGCCGCCTTGTCTAAGATCTCCTGTCGTAACCCAGTGGAATGATACAGGCTAAAGTTCTCACATGCTTTCATAATGAATCACACGTGTCCATCGTGACCTGTAGCTACTCTTCCTAAGTGACACGTCCCAGGACGTCAGTTACCGCATCACATCCTTAGATACTATAAAGCGGCAGTAAAGATAAAACATCGATTTCAATGCCTCGCCGATCGAATATCAGTAGGTGTTAAGGGCCGATTTTTACCTCGGACTAGCTACGTAATACCAGAAATTATTTCTCGTACAACTGAAGGCAGCTGAGCCAGAGTTAGCGCGGGTACCGAGGGCCAGCGCGGGGACCCGGCATAAGCGGAACCGCCCGCCACCAGCAGCCCGGAGGAGCTGCCCGCAAACATACGGCTGTTTCCGCAAACCGACCACAGGCTCATTACAATGTGCACCTCTTACTATTGCGCTATTAAACAAAACTAAACTCCGTCAGTACATTTAGATCGGCCGATCTACAGCCGATTATAGCCGATGTTTAACATGATGTACAGCTGCATACATCACCAAGGACTGGTGACAGGGAAATAACATAAAGCACCGAAAGGCAGGCTAGAGTACCGCTACATGTCCCACAAGCTCCAAAGCCGAATTAAGCATACAGTAGTTTTATTGCACGTCTGGACCGCATCAGTCACCGACCACGAACTTATAACCGCAGTGTTTCCTTAATATCACTCCCACATGGAGTGATGCTGTTACAACCTAATCATTCTTATATTACCGCTCGATATCTGCATAGCTAGCCGATCGTGTGGCCAGATGCAGGCGGGCTGCTCCGCACCTTCCAGCCGAAAGAACCGACAGTGAGCACAGGGAAGCCGCACGTACCTATGGTGGAGATACCTGTATAGATACCTATGGTGGAGATACCTATACAGATACCTATGGTGGAGATACCTATATACATACCTATGGTGGAGATAAACGTCGAGTTAAAGGCGTCCTCCGAAAACCTGAACAGGACGCATGTCTTCCCGACCCCCGAGTCCCCGATTAACAGCAGTTTAAACAAATAATCGTACGTCTTCGCCATATTACTCGCTAATGCGGAAATCCCGCCCGGCGCCCGCAGTGACTTGCGTGGAAGTCGAAGGGGGAACAAGTTGCGGTCTAATTGGGCCCGAGAGACGCCATGTTCGCGCAAACCCGGCCCTCCGGACGCCTCTCACATTCCGCGCAAAGCACACCGGAAGTCGCGGCGAACGTCCCGCCCACAAGCGGCGTGACGTCACCACTGCTTCCCGATTGGCCGAGCGGGATCGATATTTTACATGCGGAAACAGCCCAGTCCAGCCGTAACAGATGTGCCTTTACCCTCTGCTCTACACAGTTTT
Source organism: Petrocephalus sullivani (assembly GCA_026780845.1). Lineage (NCBI taxonomy): Eukaryota > Metazoa > Chordata > Actinopteri > Osteoglossiformes > Mormyridae > Petrocephalus > Petrocephalus sullivani. Next base: position 1,567,872 of record JAODKM010000032.1, read on the forward strand.
TTAAGTTTGTGCAATTTACGGATTTTTAAAAGTTCTTTTTAAAAGACAATGCACATATGTACAATATAGATATTTTTACAGTAATATAACAGGGTTGCCAACTTTGGCTGGAGATTTTCCATTTCAGACAAGTCTGCACTCACATGCATATGCATTTAGGTGTATGTAACAGTTTTGGTTTGTAAACTACCCCCGCGGTTTTGATGTACCTAATTTTAGGTTAATGATGGAATAATATAGATTTGCCGAAATCTATCTTGCGTGAGAATCTGAACGCATGGGTGTCACGCCAGATGCGTGAGTAGCCAACCCTGATACAAAGGCTACACCCCAACCACTGAAATCAATGAACCTGAAAATAAACACAGGAAATACACAAATTATATATTTATTTTACGAAGTAGTATTTTTCCCACCATCTCGCACAAATATCTAAACATGCTGTTTTTTTAATGGTTGGAATCCTTACATCGCTACAATTTCCACGCGGCCGGAAATGACTTCATCGGGTCGCGCAGCGGAGCGGCGCTCGGAGGACTGGCGCCCTGGAGGAGTCGGCTGGCTTATGTTTACAGAAGGGTAGTTAACTACTGTTAAATATTTAATAGTTTCTATTCTTTTTAAGATCGTAAAACGCAAACGTAGCGTTTTCATTATTAAGTTAAAAATAATTGAAACAGTGTATCCTAGTTAGTAAGCAATGGTCGTTGCGTATATGTGGTATTTGTTTTAAATATCTGAATTGTAATTAATAAAATTAGAGTGGGTAAAAAGGATTTGTGTTTTTTGATGTTATGAATACATACGTATTGGCATTGTTGACATTTACAAACCAGTTCATTTTTCTAAGAGTCTAAGACTGTCAAGACTAAGTCACCAGAGAAATAATCATTTGTAAACATGTGGCTGTAGGCTTCTAAGTCTATACATGACAAATGACAAAAGTTCATGGAAAAATGCCGCGGACAGTCCAGGGGCTTAAGGAATGACGATAAAGCTGCCAAGAGAATCCTTTCGAAATGCATTCAGCCATCAGAATGAGATTTAATGACCATGTAACTTCACGGTTACATGGAATTTGACTTGGCATTGTGCTTACAGTAATAAAAAGCCAGGGAACAAAGTACACGTAAACAAAGAGAGAAACATAAAACAATCCCACAGGCAATGATCCATCAAAAAGTTGTAAAGCAGTATAAGTGCCCACTCATCAACTGATATACAGTACAGCGTGAAGCCTATCCCAGGAAACAACGATGCCAACACACACATAAAATGGCAATTAATCCATTTAGCGACACCAATTTGCTGTCATTGGACAGTGGTAGGGACGTCTGAGACCATGGAGGAGATCATTCAGAGACACAGATTCACCTGACTGCATGTTTTTAGACTGTAGAATAGAGGAACATTTTAACTTGACAGACATAGAGCAAGGTTTTGAGCCCCCTCCTCCCCCCCACCAAACGCAGCTCCTTATGCATTTTAAGTCACGCCCACCGGGAATTACGTGATGTAAGTGAGGGAGGCTGCCTTCTCTATTCGTCTGTCTTTGCTGAAGAACAGGGGTTTAAAGGGCTGCTCTGTCTCCCAGCGAGCAGGTGCACAGCTTCCCATCCATAACCAAGTTTTGTTTCTAACGGACAAACACGAATACAGATAAAATGCCGGTAAGTGTTTTCTTCTGGGAGATAAGATCGTAGATCTCAATGATTTTATACTGTAGAATAACACTACATTGTTATTTAAAACATGAATTGCATTTTGTTTTCTTGTAAAAATCAGCAGAACTTCGTAGTAGTCAGTAACTTTGTTTAGGCCTATTTATTCATCCTTATTTTGCCATGTACATGAAGCTGAGATGTAAACACGTTAGTAAAGATGTAAAAAGTCTTAACAGTCAGTTGATTTTTGAAGAGCAATTATGACATTCAGTAAATTTAATGTCTCGCATAACATTGCATTGCCTTAACGATGATGAAGTCATTTTAGGGACTTTTATCTAACAGAAACGAAACTCAGCGCGTCGTAGCCGCAGCACAAGCCCGGGCATGTCTTTCCAATCTTACCATTTTCAAACAGTAGGGGGCGTCGTTGGTAGTGAATTTCTTCAACTATGCTAAGCACACGTATTTAGCCATCCTATGAGATTTTATGCGGTGGTTAATTTAATGAAATCCCTAAATACCTTTCTTAGGTATTTATTTCGCATTTATAATGGACCATTCCGATTCCATTGTAATGTAGGCCTACATTTTTCCCTCTTCATGCACAAATGAATTTTAATGCAAGTGTGACGAATGATCTCCTTTGGCCTGAAATGATTTTGACAGCAAAGCAAAAGTATTATAATATGTACTGATTTGTGGGGGACAGCTTGCCCGGGACCTGATGTTTCCAACGTATGAGGCTGAGAGGCGACGACACAAGAAAAAGAGACTAGTGCAGTCTCCCAACTCATACTTCATGGATGTCAAGTGTCCAGGTTAGTAAAAACCGAGCAGAGATCGGCAATATTTCGATTAATTGTATTTAAAATATGCATTTAATTACTTTTCAGTATTTTGTAATTTGCTTGTAATTTGTAACAATATACAACATGCTGTGTGAATCGCATAAAATGCTTAAAATATGTCATTTTATTTTCTGCCATTTTAAGAATTTTTTTGTGTGTTTATGGGTGCGTTCGATTTTTTTTATTGATCATGTAGAAGAACATCTCAAAATCTCGTAGAGGAATCATCCATAATACAAATGAGAAATTTCCAAAACGTTAATAAAGTGCAACACAATAATTACAGATATCCAGTTTCTAATATCTACCCAGAAACTTTTGGTTACAGGGCCTGAGAAAAACATATGTTCCAAAGTTTCATCTGACATGTTACAGACGGTACAAAGTTCCATCTCGAATTTGAACCTACTTTTAAGAAATTTCGCAACTGGATAAACCTTATTAATTATTTTGAAATGAGTTTCTTTAACCTTTGGGGGAATAGGCCCTTTAATAAATTTAGCATGCGATTTGTCCACACTTGACAAGGTGCTCACATCAGAACCCTGTATATTCGGTCCTCTATTATAACCATGAAACAATTTAGATTTCAAAACGGCACAAATTACCTTGTTATTGTATTTACTGTCACTTAAATAAAGATCATTTATCACTAGGTTGGGCAACACTGGCGTAACATTAAGGAACTTTGTTGTGTTTTTTATCAACTGAATCAGTGATAAGGGAATCGCCCTACAGATCTTACTGGATTCCCGATAAGAACAACTGAGATGATATTTACTTAAGAAGGCTGCATAATCCAAGAGGTTACCATTGCAGTCCATTATATTATACACAAACAGGATGTTCTTCTCATAACAATTACTCTTAAATGTTGACTTCCTATTCATCGTTATCATGCTATTGTTCCATAAGGTTTAACCATGAGGAGTGAAAATGTGGGTAAATATCATTTTCCAAAAACAAAAAATCTGTCTATAAGAATTTGACAACTTGACAGGATTTACCTCAAAATCACATTTTAGAAGAAGCTCAAGACCTCCTAATTTCCTAAACAAAGACCTTGGAATATAAAACCACATTGAATCAGGCTGCATCAGATATGCTTTAATCCATTTAACCTTAAGAGTTTCAATCATTGATTCAAAATCTGGAGCTCTGACATATTCTTTAACTTCTTTTGATATAGTGAGTTTTATTTTTCCATAAAAACTGAAAGATTACAGAGTTGGTTCTTTTGATATTGCTGGTGGAAATATACAAAGAGTGGCATGGATGAATTAACTAAGATATGCCTTCCGTTTTTGACAAAATAACCCTACCAAAAATAGTAAGGTCCCTGGTCAGCCAGCGGCTGAGGTGTTGCTTCATGGCTGAGTGCAGCTTGCTCGTTGTGTCCCTCGTTTTCCAAACAAACTGGGTGCGTTCGACGCTTACAGCGCTGGCATAAAGCGATTCATTCTGCTCATTTCTGATTGGCCAAAAACTAACCATCATGCACTGCACCAGACCAGAATGCATCGCTTTAAGCCAGCGCTGTAAGCAGCTGCAGGAAGTTGAACGCACCCTATGTAGGTTGTTAAATTATTTTTTGGATTTTTAATAAAAAATATATATATTTTAAAAGAGTGAAAACGGTTTCTCCTTTGAGTTTGTGCATGATCTGGGCTTGTTTGGGCCTGGTGCCATGCAGCCAGGTTGTCCGACAGCCTGACCCTTTCCCTCTTGGTGTTGCTGGAGCAGGCTGCTACCGGATTACCACGGTGTTCAGCCACGCCCAGAGAGTGGTGCCCTGTGCAGGCTGTTCCTACGTGCTCTGCCAGCCTGGGGGGGGCAAATGCCGCCTCACTGAAGGTAGGAGGCAGCCAAGGAAATTTAGCATCAGCATTTGCTTTATATTCCTTGTTTAAATACTGATAAAATTAGTTATTATTATTATTATTACTATTGTTTGCCAAATAACCATAACGAATGTAAAAATGAAATATTTGGTTGGCCCTGGTAACACCATCGCTGTTGTCATCGTTCCTTGTTTTCCTTCCATTTCTCCAGGCTGTTCATTTAGGCGGAAGATGCATTGAATGCCTCTGACCACATGCACTGAAGATGCGTCTCTAATGGGTTCTTTGTCAACTGAGTATAGAGGGAGAGAATGGAGGAGAGCTGGTGACGCTGGTGATGATGACTGAACGTCACTTGGGGTGTTTCTCAGTACCAGAAATGCAAAGATCGTACTTGGGGGTTTTGCCAGGAGCCATCTTGCTAACTTGCCTAGCAAGAACAAAATTGGGGTGCAGGGAATCATTGGACTGTTCTAGTTTGGGGACTGATGCATTCTGGATATTTGGGGCGGGGCACGAAGAACATCTGGGGGTTTTGTTGTTCTCTGCACTTCTGTTCTTGGCATTGGATCTGCTCTTTGGCAGTGGAAGATGATGTAAAATGGGTACAGGAGAACACAAGTACGGTCAAGTACGCATACCGAGGAACACCCCTGAAACCTGTGTGAATCGTGTCCGCAGCTTATGAGGGCACCTGCAGTTCTTCAGTAGCGTGGGGCTTCTCGTCAGAAATTCATAACTGAACCGGCAAATTGTCTAGCATATGGCATCACAGCATTTATAAAATAAAAAAAGCTATTTTCCCCTTTCTGGTATATTTTCCGTAGAAACATTGAGAATCTGAAATATGTAGATTTTAAGCTCTTTGCACATTTCATATAATTTTAATTCTATGCATTTGGGAATAACCACAGTCAGTAGTGATTAAGGTGTATTTTGAACTTATATAAATCTGTCTGTTTCATCCACAATCAGTAGCTTCTCAAGGAAGATCTACAGGTATCACAATACCTTACAGTTAGGGTGAAAAACAAATTTAATATTGCTGTAATTAAACAAAAATCTGTTTTCTTTGTTGTTTTTTGATCTCCCTTTCTGTCCTGTAATGCAGCACTAGATGTGTGTACTAGATCAGATTTCAACACAGAAATAATACTGATAATTCATTATTGAAATAACAGGTGGAATATTGGATCAGTGGGCACCCAGGACATGGGTCATGCCTGCAGGCTTGGGGTGTGGATTTTGCGTGTTTTAACTATGTCCACATGGGTTTTCCTTCCCCTAAATTCCCCGCAACGATCCAACTGCATCTGTCTTTTCCGAACAGACACAAGAATAGATGTGTATAGCTGTGTATGGAAAGGTAAAAATCTGCTGCAGTTGCGTTTCTCCTAATAAAATATTTTACCGGTATTTGATTTATTTGTATTTTTGATTAATTTATCGATCATTGATTATTTAAAACAGCAAATACCCAGCCCTGAGGCTGAGGTTTGTTGGTAAGAGCCACTGGTCTGATTCTGTGTTCAGTGCTTTGGACAAACCACATTAGGGGAGATGCTATCTATTTCAAATAGAATTTAATTAAATGCATCTCCCATTTCAGGCAGCATTACTGAAGTGTGGAAAAGGTATGGCTGAACTTTGGGAAGATCTTGTTTGAAATGATTTTATTTAAAGCCTAGAAAAAATATAACTTTACTAATGCCTTCTGTGTCACCTGAGCTGAATCTGCAGTTAATGCTGCTATTAGCTGAATCCAGGCTAATTAATGAAGGCCTGCCAATGAAAACCAGCAATGTACATAAATGCGGTGACTAAGTGTATCCACTAGGGGGAGCTTCTCATTCAGCTGTACTTGGGTACCGATATTTCCAGGGTAGGGAATGGGAAGCAGGCCTAGAGATAGTGACACACACACACGCACACAAACCAGGGGTAAAGGCGATGGCGCCGATGGCATGGGAATGTCGCAATAAAGGTAGCATAGAAATATAAAAGGTTTCAAAGAAATTTATTAGATTGAAGGCTGGGAAAGTGAAAGGAGCTAAACAGACTAAGTGGGGAGCATGTGAGGCAGGTATTCCATGGCACAGGAGTGTGAAGCCATCCTCACTTTTAAATGAAGAAAAAAAAAACAGTGACAATGATTTTTTTTCCCATCTTGTGGAAGTTTCCTGGTTATATGAAAGAGAGACTAGTCTTTGGTATTGATAGGTGGGTAGTCCCTCAGCAGAATGTTGGCCAGAGCCTTCAGGGATAATGTTGTCAATATCTATCATCAAATCAAGTATATACAATTCGTATTTATACGTTTGAAGATTTAATGCGTTTATTCGCTTTAGTGTCATTTCCGTTCCATCTCATAAACCGCAGGAATGTAATTTAGCAGACAGATGCTAGCACACAGTCTCCTCTGTGCTGCAGCTCAGTGGGATTGAAAGACAGCTCTGGGAAATCAAATGGGTTGCAAAGTCAGCATAGCTGTGGTTACTCTCACTGCCATAAAGCGGCTATGTAGAGAAATATCAGGCTTTTCCATCTAGTCCCGGTCAGACGTAAAACTCTGAAGATTTCATTCATAACTTTAATATTTCCTTCAGTAAACCACCAATAATGCTACATAATTTCCCATTAAATCAGTTCTGTCTAATTTCTAAATTCCCTGCCGACGGGACGGCTCCTGCACAGCACGGGGGACAGTGACAGATGGGGTGGTCCCGACTTTCCAAGGGCTGTCCCGCACTCCTCCTGCAAGCGCTAAAATGGCGACCAGATCTCTCAACACGAGACCATTCCTGTAAACATGATCATTATGGATAACATATAAGGGGATATCGCCTACAAATCGTGGCACTTTAATGAAACATAAACAATGACTTAGGGGTGCTGAAAGATTATGGAGATAGATATAAAGTTAGTCCCCACGTTTCTGGGGACAGTACTGCAGCTTGAAAGGTGAAATGGCATTGAGTATCCATGGAATGTTTCTGAAATTCTTCTCCATCTCCATCTTCAGTTTTTTTTTCTGTTTTATTGTATTATAAGCTGTTCAGTTCTTGCAGCGTCTGGTCCAGAACTTGGTGCATTCCCAAGTTTTCTTCTTTGGCATTAGACAGTTTCTCTGGAAAACAAATTTAGGTAGCAATATTTCAAAAACAGGACTGCAATTTTCTTTTTTTTCCTCCCTAGCCTTGAAAATATAAAGTTTGGGTTCACTGTCAATATAATGACTATAAAGACAACAGCCTGCAAGACAAAAGCAGAGTGTAGTGTATGCTAGTGTGACCACCGTATATGGCAAAAACCGCACAGTTTTAGCTATGCAAAAGTTAAGGCAAACTACTGAGGTACGGTTTGCATATTTCAGTTGCGTATAATGATACCAAATCTCACTGTATTCATTGTTTGACGTTGGGGAGGAATATCATCCTGAATTGCATTGCTTCTGATAAAATTACACATTGATATAAGTTTAAAAGAAACTGCTAAAGTCTGTCGGCCACCTGCAATATCCCAAGCTGTACCAAGCTGTCATGTATCACAGCGTAAGCTGCAGAGCAATAAAATACAGAGGTATGTGGCAAATGTGCTGAACTCCCATGAATTCATTTTATCACAGCAAAAAGTAACAGCTAACAGATGAATGGAAAGACAAAGGCATGATTCGGCTGGAAATGATGCATAGCACACAGAAGGAGGGGAACGACAGAGATGGATGAAGGTGGAGTGTGAGAGCGATACAGAAATAAGCGGCTTTGCACAGGCTATAGAAAAACTTTATTGGAGATTTATGATTACAGAGACTCTCACAGAGCTTTGAGAGAGATAAGGCACGGGTGTCAGGCCCAGGGAAGGAAGTCAGTGACTCAGAAGAGAGGCCAGTGCTGAGAGCCATCTACAAGGAGGTCATGTCATTGAGGGCATGGTCCAGCTCCTCGCTTATGGCTTTGTACTTCAGCTTCTGAGCGTACAGTTCATCTGTAGGTCAAAGGTCAGCAGGCAGCAGAAGCAGGTTGGCAGCGATTGGAGGAAAGATGGAGAGCAGGAAAGGCGCGGCAAGAAGGCGGTAAATCCAGAAGAGAGGGAGAAGGGAAAAAGAACAGCTCATTAAGGGAATGGAATGTATTAATGGCTGGGGGAGAAGTCACAGCAACTTTCCAATGTAAAAAACAGCCTCTGCTAGTAACCAAAATGGTAGCAATGACTACAAACTGTCTCCTTAAGCAAACATTTTAATTACAGGTGTACGCTTTTCCAATAGAACAGCAATGCACATACACCTTTCATTACTAGATTAGTAAATTAGACTATGGATTGCAATATCTACATCAAGAATAGATGCCTAAAGGATAACGTTCATTGCTTTCGGGAAGCACTTTTTAAACTTATAATTCACAGCACAGCAAGTATTACTTCTGGAATAAAAATTTTGCTAGACGTTGTCCTGATTTTCTGATACCAGTCGTAGACAAAATATTTTTACCTTCCAAATCGTCGATGGATTTTTCCAGTTTGGCCACCGTCCTCTCGGCAAACTCAGCTCGAGTCTCAGCCTTGGAAGAGACAGAGTGACGCAGGAGGTAGAAAAGAAGGCAAAGACGTTATGGTGATGAAACACAGGGCAATGTTGCCAGGCAACTGCCAACCAGGTGAGACAAAGGGCAACTCGTGTGGATCTGGATCATCAGGAAAAGTTGCCCACTGCTGGCGTTTTTCAGATAAAAATTTGTGCCCGGCAACATTGCTCAAAAAGCTGCCCTGTGTCTCATCACGTTTGGTCTCGATATGCGGCTTCCCAGTCAGTGACGATACAAACGGCCGCCTCACCTCTTTCAGCTTGTCACTGAGAACCTTGATCTCTTCCTCGTACTTGTCCTCCTTTTCTGAGTACTAAAAAACAAAATTAACCCAAATATTGCTTAAACTAGAGGTCTTGTGAGAGTCTGCATAATGCTGCCCAAGTGCTACATAACCGCCTTGCTCCATGTAGCGTGACATCATCAGTGAGGCGAATATGCGGTGTTGCTAAGCAAAAGGCCCAGGGAGGAACGGGTGCCAATGTCACGGAGCAAGGCTGATAACGGTTCTTACCAGGCCAGATAAACCAGGTCCAAAATGAATAAAACTGCTGTACAATACATGGACTAAAATAAAAGAAGACGGTAGAAAAATGTTACCTTCTCAGACTGAGCTTCTAGAGACTTGAGGTTGTTGGTGACATTTTTCAGCTCTTCTTCCAGATCGCTGCTCTTTCTAAAAAGGAGACGGGTCATGAGAAGAGCAGCTGGGAAGACTGGCCCAGAGAGGAGCAACACTATTCTGGTGACAATACTCAAATTACATCAACGTCTCAAGTCAACAAAAGTGCCTTTAAGCAGCTGGTGCCGGTGATGTGGACACAAAAGCTCCAAAACACTGAGAAGAATCTGACAGAGACTTTTTGTCTCTTCCGCTGCCTCTAATAATCACCTTCAGACTGACACTGATCCCAACACAGTCCAGG
>JAODKM010000032.1:1582584-1594710 GCA_026780845.1 Petrocephalus sullivani
ATGTCCCTGTGCGACTGCCCTGTGTGTCTGTCCTGTCTCATGTCCCTGTGCATCTGCCCAGTCTCATGTCCCTGTGCGCCTGCCCTCTCTCATATCCCTGTGCGCCTGCCCTGTCTCATGTCCCTGTGCGTCTGTCCTGTCTCATCTCCCTGTGCGCCTGCCCTGACTCATGTCCCTGTGCGCCTGCCCTGTCTCATGTCCCTGTGCGTCTGTCCTGTCTCATCTCCCTGTGCGCCTGCCCTGTCTCATGTCCCTGTGCGTGTCCTGTCTCATGTCCCTGTGCGACTCCCCAGTGTGTCTGTCCCGTCTCAGGTCCCGGTGCATCTGCCCAGTCTCATGCCCCTGTGCGACTGCCCTGTGCGTCTGTCCCATCTCGTGCCCCTGTGCGACTCCCCAGTGTGTCTGTCCTGTCTCATGTCCCTGTGCGACTGCCCTGTGTGTCTGTCCTGTCTCATGTCCCTGTGTGTCTGTCCTGTCTCATGTCCCAGTGCGTCTGCCCTGTGTGTCTGTCCTGTCTCATGTCCCTGTGCATTGGCTCTAGGCTCAGTGTGGATCTGAACTGGTTAAGCAGATGGGGAGAGGAACAGAAAAAACGACCTGACATCCATAAGTAGACACACGTTTTCGCGCATTTATGTGTATTAGTGATGTGTTCCAGTCACAAACAGCAGAACAATTGAAATCCTATTGCTAATATTGTATACCAGATTTCCTAATGATGAAGAAGGAGATTTAATGGATGTATGGGGTACGTTTTAGAGTACACGTTCTCCCCATTAATTCACTGAGAAAATGTTCCCAGTACAACACATGGTGATACTATAGAATTGTCTTTCAATAAAACACTATTCAGTAAAACAGGAAATGACTCCTCCCTGCAGGCTTCCATCACCACACAGGCAGAATGTATAAACAATAAGCAGGCATGGACTATCAGGGGCCACGCTGACAGACGGATTCGCTCAAGCCAAGTTACGCACCCAGGAATTCTCCGGCGGTGGCAGTAATGTACAGCAAGGGCGATAAAAGAAGACTAACAAAAGGCTCTCGCCACCATCACACTTTTACACGCGCTATCAGGCAGGTCAATGAATGACACAGTCAGTGACGGGCAGCCGCATGCAAATACAGGAAGATTGAGAACCAAGACAGGAGACGAACCAGAGATAAAGCGGCTTTATGGAGCCACTGAGTCGGGGGAGATAATAGAACTGAAGTGAAATAATTTATGTTTAGCAGAAGCGCTAACTGTGTAGCCTAAAATCTGTACAGCAGTGATGTAAAGAGCAAAGGAGGACATAATAACCCTAACCCTAACCCATTGCAAGTCTCCAGGGGAACAGTTTGCATAGTCGTACATGTTTATTCAAATAGTCTAAACAACAAAAACTAGAGATTGTGGCCAGTATGTATTTTAAGCGAGAAATGACATGCAATCTGTCAGTGAGTTCTATAGCTGACATAATACCGGGTGGGAGCCAGAACCTCACACAGTCAGAGATGAGTGCTGTGTGAGTGTAAATGTCCAGTGCAAATAGTGACCTGAGGCCGTTACATTTCACTGAAACGAACAACAGAACATATAAAGTATAAAGAACTGACTGATTGTACATTTCATCATTATCAGGATGTGCAAAAACAGAGAAAAACACCTTATAAATTGTGCTTAAATTGTCAAAGATTAATATAATAAGATTCAGAGACAGAGTTTAATGACTGACGTTCAAAAAAAGGCAGGAAAGTAAAAGAGAGGAAATCAAGCTCGGCACTTCCTCCCCCCACCCCCGCTCCTCCCACGTCCCGCTCAGCACACGCCGCCTGTGGCCACGCCCCCTTCCCCTGCAGCCTACCGTGGCCTTACACACAAGCCATATATGGTAAAAACCACTCGAGGAAATACCCTCAGGATCTTGTCAGAAGCCAAACTAAATTGTAAAAGGAGCCATCTATATTAATGACTCATCATAAAGAGAGTTGTCACATTCCTTACAACTCCGACCCAGCAGAAAAAGTCAGCATTTGCTGCATGACAGGGGTTGGTGGGCTTGGATACATGCTGTACAGTGGTGTCATTTGCTGTTATCTATTGTAATTAGATGTCCAAACTGTATTTAGTGTATTGATTTGACACACTGATCAGCACATACGCATTTCATTGTATTGTGTTCACGTCAACAAAAACAACCCCGAAGCTTAAACCTTGGACAGCAGATTTGATTTTGTGACGGCAGCGTTTCAGGACTGACTGAAGACTGATGCCTGTTACGTGCAGCAAGGTGTGGCTGTGTCTCTTTGCTGCTCCAGGCGGACGGGGCTGCTGGGGTCTGCTGCGAATGCAGCTTCTCTTTACAAGGCGATTCACGGCAAATGTATCGCTGGGAAACATCACCGCTGAAAAAGCCCCATCAGCAAGCAAGAGCGACAAAGTGAAACACACGCGTGTACGCCTTCTAGAGAATTCCGAGAATGTTACTGCTTAGGTCACTAATACCGTATGTCAGTGTTAGCGGGGCAATCAAACTGAGAGAGCAATTTAATTACTGCGTAAACTGGGCCTGGTGGTTTAATGAGGAGCACGAGGCCGCTATCTGTGTAGGTGTATTCAGCGCCGGACATGATAAGCTGCCGGTCCCCTCATGATACGCGGCCAGCGAATGTGTGAAGCAGATCACAGAGATCAGGAAGGACCAGGCCTCTTACTTCAAATGCTTCACATGTCCCATTTGTAGTCACGTAACTACGGGGAATGCAAATGGGACGAGGCTGCACAGCGAATATCTCACGGCTGCTATATTCCATTCAGCAAATACAGCCACAGATATTCAATAAACAGTGTTAAGGGTATTTCTAGAATAAAAGGCCGAACAAGATGACTTTCTATATGCATTTTTCTATCAGACCGACTCCAGCTTGATTTCAGAATTCCCTACAAACATACTTGCAAGTCAAGGTAGTCACAATTCACATCAAGCCAAAAACTCCAGCCCACTATTCGGGCGCTTTTAAGAAAGGCGATATTCCCGGGGCACAATTGCATCATTTATTTCTCTGAAACAATTTCCCATGGTGCACAGCCTTCTGTGAGGCTCCGAAATGTATGGAAAGCTGTGACCTTCCTATACAGTTCATCTACCGGCGTTCTGCTGATTTTTAATTTTCTAGTATCCCCTTGGGGGCAACCCTCTGTAGACATTTTCTTATGTCTGACAGCGGAAAAAAAAATTCCTAAACTAAATTTTGTGGAGTACCACATATAATCTATCCGAGAGGGAATTGAAGAGGAGGGAAACTTCGTTTTTGCACGGGATAACATGGCTCACACTGTGAGCCCCTACACAACAGCCATCTGGAACCCATTGACTCACTGCATACTTTCCAGATCATCTATTGGTGAATTTATAAACCATATTGAGTATTGCCGTTGCATTATTTATTCATAAAAGATTCTCTGTAAAATTATTATGCTCTATATTTTAAAGGACCTCATAATAATGAGATTTGGTTATGTAACGGAGAGTGTAAAACACAAAGATCCTAAAACCTGTTGAGCCAACATCTACAGGCAGCTAAGTATTATGAGAACGAGGACCCATACATTTTTTATAAAGAACCGCAGGAAATCAGTTCCTGACATGAAAACTGGGTGTTTGAAGATCAGAACTGTATTAAAGAGTTGTCACAACACCTTAACGAAATTGTCACTGGCATATTGGCCAGAAGAGGGCACAGCTCCTAGGCAGCAATAACCGTTTAGCCATAACAGCCCTCTCAGCAAGGATCTCACTGATCCTCTGAGCTGCAGCTCAGACGACAGGAAGTGCAGCAGGGAATAATGCAGTCAGCATCCTGGAGTACTTCCTGACCTGGGGAGGATCCCAAATGTTGCAAAACTAGGGCACTTTTTAGGTAACACCCCTTCCAAAGAAATGCTTTGTATGGGTTTAGCTAAAGAGAAGCCACTACATACATACATACATGTGTTTTACTTTGCTTGGAATTTTCAAATTCCAAGTACATTTAGTATTCAAACTATATCTGTTATGTATTCAGATTAACAGGAGGATCTCCTCTCTTCCTAAAGAAACAGCAAATACTTTTCAATGATGTGTTAATCTGAAACTTTTCCTGCTCACATTTTTTTGAGACGTTAAACGTTACTGGCAGAAAATAACCTTTTAACCTATTCAAATGAATGATTTCAAGTAAAGATTGCACAACTCAGCCATTAAACACAGTGACCTCTGAGGAACAACCTATCACAATATCTTAGAAATTCAGGGTTACAGAATGGCTGCTTTCAGCCTGAGCGGTTTACAGTGGCAGACACCATATAGCACTGAACGTAGAGGGGACAGTCACACTGAACATGCGACAGGCCCAGACACATCACTGAATTACTGATAATGAAACTTCACCCCAAAGGTAGGAGATGTCAGGTTAAGTTAACTGCACATACATCAGGACACAAGCAGCACACAGCCGACATCCAGCCAGAAACAGTGGCTGCAACCCAATATTTTCTACTGCTAGGAAATAGTGCTCTTATGAGCAGACTTCATCCCTTCCGGGCGGTAAAACAACACAGGGGATGTACTTATGATCTGAAATACAGTAATCATAGTGCAAAAGAAAAAAACAGCCCGTCATAGTGGATTCTACCGTACGAGAAAATAGAAACTTAGAAATTGAATGGCTCGGATCATGGGGTCTTTTTTTAATTAATAGCTATTTTACGCAATATGTCAGAAAGCAAGTTATTAGGCCTACTGGTGCATGGCTGTTTATAACGGTATAGAAGGAAAGGATTTAACTCGACCGTTTCATAATTTACATAAATGCTGAATGGGGTATTCACCCCATTTCAAACACATGGTTTCAATTAAAAATAATAAAAGGGCACTTCATTCACTACTTAAGGAAGGGCAATATTCTCGCTGATGCATTCAAGCACCACCAAAGCGGCTCCTTTACTCACTGTACAGGTAATCAAGTTAAAACAGTCTATCTGCAACACAAACTGGTACATTATATCCGCGTTTATTCCCATATACAGGAGCGCGTAAACAATGTATATTATAACAATCGCGAGCTAACGCATAAAGAGCGACGAATGCTATGGTCCTGGCGAGAAGACCGAGGCGCTTCTTCTTCGGGACAGACCAGCGCCTCTTTGTAAAGCGGCCAGAGACGGGGCCGCGGGAATTAGGGCGCATTCTCACTTTCTCGCGGAGCTCCCGTTCGCCGTCCAGGTCTCGCTGCAGGACCTGCGCGCGGTCCTCCGCGTCGTCCGCTTGCTGTTGCAAAGTTTGGATTTTTCTTTTCACTGCATCCAGAGAATTTAAACCTGCCATCGTTATACAGTGAAATGGAAATAATCTAAATATATGCTAAATTTTATATTAAGAATATAGAAATTTAGTTAAAAAGTATAAAAAAGGTGAAAAAATAATAATAAATAGTATACACAATTGGAAAAATTATAATAAATTCTTTGGGTGGTGCAAATAGTTTTCCTAGCCTGTTCTCTAAAATCGGCCTTCAACTAAAAAAAAAGTCTTTCCAAATGAAACTAGTCAATTCCGAAATACTGTGTTGCTGATAACTGCTTAAATATAGCTGCGCTGAGATTATATTTCAATAGCTACATTCACAGTGTCATCTGGTTTTTGGAATGAAATATCGAGGCGTTAAAAAGGGCGACGTGCTCCAGCAGCGGATGGGAAGATTAAAAAGCAGGATCGTGCTGAAAAGTTACGGCTAAAATCGCACAAAGCTGGGAAGAGCCGCGTTCCCGGTGACGTCACGGCCAGGGGGCGGGGCTTGCGTCGGCACTGCGGATTCTCAATGAGGGGCCTGGTACACTATAATGAAACAGGATGTGACTTATACGTATTTGCCTCGTCGCTGTTCTCTGCTGTGCCTTTTACAGGACCAACAGGAATTAAATACCGTTTACTCAATTACGTTCTTGTATCATACGTGTGCTTAGGTACTTGTTAAATTTTGATGTGGTAAACTGTAGCTGTCTGTTGCCCTGAGAACATCTGCTTAGAAATGATCAACTGTTGCAGGGATAGCTATTGCAAACTTGACTTTTCTAAACACAAAGTGTGTGTTGTCTAAATAGAAATTCTTTGGAACATTTGCTTGTTGGAATCTCTTCCATTGTCTGTGCCTGAATTTATTAGGAGAGCTGCCTTTCTACAGGGACTCAAATGGTCTTTACATAAAGTGATCTATACTCTTTATAACAAAAGCTACAAAGCTAAAAATGTTGTCGGTATAGAGTGGTGCAGATAAGCCATATGCACGTTTTTTTGGTAATGACTTTGGTATTTTGGGGTGGATCTTTGTGTAAGCTGAGCTCCCTGCCCAGCTACAGGAAAAGTCCCCCAACTCCGTACAAACACAGGACCGTAGGCTGCTCTCTTTGCTTTGGCAGCATTCCTGGGATTCCTGCACCGCTGCGTCGCCTGGCTTAGCAGAGCACGGCCTGCTGGTTCTCTGCGGCCTTATCAGTGACCGCGCTGCACGATGGGCTTGCCAGCTCATGCTCGCAGCGCAAATGGGGCCTCGTCCCAATATGCTACCTTTAGCTGGATAAAAAAGTACCCCGGCTGGTTTGGCACTTTAGGTACTACAGCCTTTAGACCAGGTACAAGTCAGTGGAAAAGGGGAAATAGGGTAGCAGAATATGCTTTCTGGTGTGATGGGAAGACGGCCTTATCCTATCCTGTCCTTATCGGGGTCATGGGGGGTTAGGAATCTATCCCAGAGGCTACAGGCACAAGGCAGAACCCAGGATGGGCCACCAACCCATCACACCGCACACGCACACATACATAGGATTCACTCACAGCTATGGGCAAATTAGTAACTCCAATGAACCTCCGTATGTTTCTGGACTGTGGGGGGAACCGGAGCACCCGGAGGAACCCCCACAATGACACGGGGAGAACATGCAAACTCCATACACATGGAACCCTGGTGGAGACTTGAACCGGCCGCAGTGCTAGCCACTGCACCACCAAGTCACCCCATTAAACAACTTATAACTGGATAACACCAAATATTTTTTTTCTCTTTTTGATTCCACATAACAGCAAACATAACAGCTCTTTTATGGTATTTAGATGTGATAAAAATTCATTAATAAACCAACCTACTTGGTGCCTGTAGTAAGGCTACAGTTTACCTGTATACACAAGTAGATAATGAAACATTCCAGTTTCTGGTTAGATTGGCTTATTTACCATGGTTTGTGCCTGAGCAAGCTATAATTTTGTTGAACTGAGTTTGTGTAAAATATGAAATGATGTTGGCGATATTTTGGTGTGAGTAATTCTCAGTTGCATTCTGAATGCTGTGGAGCATCAGGTGTTAATGAATTAATTGAGGTTTTAATGTTACTTTTTTCTTGGGGGAAAAAAGTTTGAAATATAAAAGTAGATAGCAAATAATGACAGGTAATAATATGGTACATTCCTTCCAATGAAAAAGTTTTTGGGGTGTGCCTCAGGAATTCCATCCATACATTTTATAACCAGGTTTGCATGGAGCCTGTCCCAGGCGGCATAGGGCACAAGGCTGGGAAACACCCCAGATGGGATACACCCCAGATGGGATACACCCCAGATGGGAAACACCCCAGATGGGATACACCCCAGATGGGATACCCCAGATGGGAAACACCCCAGATGGGATACACCCCAGATGGGATACACCCCAGATGAGAAACACCACAGATGGGATACCCCAGATGGGATACACCCCAGATGGGATACACCCCAGATGGGAAACACCCCAGATGGGATACCCCAGATGGGATACACCCCAGATGGGAAACACCCCAGATGGGAAACACCCCAGATGGGATACACCCCAGATGGGAAACACCCCAGGACTGATTTTAGCCAGTTATTATATGGTGGCCTGAATAAGGAATTAGAGGGTATTAGCACAGTTTGAAATAATGAGTTCTTAATAATTTTAGCAGTATAGTTACCAGTATCACACAGATTGCTTTACACAGTCTGTTTTGCTACAGCTACTGTCTTAGTTGGTCCAGTGGGTTGGAAGAGGTACCTACAGTGGGATAATTACCCTTCAGTGGGATAAATACCCCTAGTGGGATAAGTACACCTCAGTGTGATGAGTACCCCCAGTGGAATAAATATCCTCAGTGGGATACGTACCCCCAGTGGAAAAATATTCCCTGTGTAATAAGTACCTCTCAGTGGGATAAATACTCCCAGTGAGCTAAGTACCCTTCAGTGGGATAAGTACCCCTTAGTGGGATAAATACACCTCAGTGTGATGAGTACCCCCAGTGGAATAAATATCCTCAGTAGGATACGTACCCACAGTGGAAAAATATTCCCTGTGTAATAAGTACCTCTCAGTGGGATAAATACTCCCAGTGGGCTAAGTACCCTTCAGTGGGATAAGTACCCCTTAGTGGGATAAATACACTTCAGTGAGATTCGTACCCCCCAGTGGGATAAATTACCTTCAATAGCACAAGTAACCCCAATGGGATTTGTACCCCACAGTGGGATAAGTTCCCCCAGTGGGATAAATTACCTTCAATAGCACAAGTACCCCCCAATGGGATTTGTACCCCACAGTGGGATAAGTTCCCCCAGTGGGACAAATTACCTTCAATAGCACAAGTACCCCCCAATGGGATTTGTACCCCACAGTGAGATAAGTTCCCCCAGTGGGATAAATTACCTTCAATAGCACAAGTACCCCCCAATGGGATTTGTACCCCACAGTGGGATAAGTTCCCCCAGTGGGACAAATTACCTTCAATAGCACAAGTACCCCCCAATGGGATTTGTACCCCACAGTGGGATAAGTTCCCCCAGTGGGATAAATTACCTTCAGTAGCAGAAGTACCCCCCAATGGGATTTGTACCCCACGGTGGGATAAGTTCCCCCAGTGGGATAAGTTCCCTCAGCACCCTGACCTACAGTTTCAGCAGCGTTTTCTCTTTTCTTCTAAGATATCTCCCATTAAAGTATCATACAAACCCAGCCCTGCATAGCCGTGGACCTTTGGCAAGATCGGGGGGTATTTGGCGATTAAGAAAGCCGGACAAAGTGGACCTGGATTTAAAAGTGATGCCTTTTACTAAATGAACTGTGTAGCAATCATTAAAGGGATAAACATAGCTACTACTTTTGCTTAGAAAATGTTCCCGGCTGGCATATGTTTGAAGTGTCTGCATGCTAGATGATGCTGTGTAGGTGTGACTCTGAACTCACATCTGTAGCCTTCTTCTCCGACAGTTCCAGCTTCTCCTGGGCATCTTTCAAGGCTTCAGAGTATTTGTCCAGCTCATCCTCAGTGCCCTTCAGCTTCTTCTGCAGGGCCAGCAGCTCCTCCTCCAGCTGGAGACATATAAGACGGAAAGACGGAGGCTGACCATCGTCTGTGGTGAAGAGCCCGCCGGGAGCGGTAAGCCGTGACGTCCGCCACAAAAGCCAGACGCCACTGCGATTAAAATGTGTTGTGAAACACAAAGCTTTCAGACCGTTTGATGATCAGTGTCATAGTTTAACCACAGTTAAACAATAGCTATCACAGGGCTTTAGCGAGACGATCTATCTGCAAAGTAACCACACAGATAAGTGTGTCTAGCTGAGATAAATACTAATACCTAATATAAATCTCGACCTAATATACCTAATATAAAACACCCTGAATTTATGAGGCAATATGGAAAAAAGACATTCAATTTGTAAAGCTTGGTATTTCATTACTTATAGAATGTATTTTTGAGTCTTTCCGCACCTTTATAGATTAAACATTATACATATACATCGTCTTCCTTTCATGCTAATGCCAGTATGGAATGTCAGCCAATGACTAGGCCCTTAATCACAGTTTAGTAGTTTATCTGCAGAAAATGTGTTTCTAATTGCAATGACAGAACAAAGACAAATGAGAAGCCTTGCCGAGAGCGTTTATTTTTCATTACGCATTGTTTAAACTGGAAAGTTCTTCCTGTATTAATCACCTTTCACATGTATTAATGATTTTAAGAATTTTCACGCTGTGCTGATTTCAGAAATTGTTATGATGACCATGTTCGCATAGTGAGATAAAATTGCCCAACCTCTCTTCTACAGAGATTTACGGGGCAGAGAACGGCACGACGCGTCCCAGGCTCAGGGGGCTTATGGAAACCATTCTTCAGTATTGTAGCGGAAGTGGTCCTGTCCTAAAGCGCACTGTCAAAACGGGGCATTAAGAAGGTAACTGCTTTCACTCAAATGTTTGGACAGTCCATTGAACATGATAAGCTGCTTACACTTCATGGCCGCACATAGTTATGCTAAGCATGCATGCTTCTCTGCCATCTCTCTCCCGGGCTGAGTGTTGATTGCTCCGAGTGTTGATTGCCCAGTGTTGATTGCTTGGTGTATTTTTAGTCCAGACAAGCTTCCCCCCAGTGTGCTGCTGATCTCACACCCTTGAATCAACAGAAGATAATGTATCTTTCCTCATACTTCTGTGTTTGGTGCCTTCCGAGCAAGTCCCCGATAATTCCTTTGAATTCCAGGCAGACTCTTACCCGACCCGATGGCTAAGAATAACAGTGATGTTGCTGAGTGTGAAGGCAAAAGCCACCCCCAGCCCTTGGTGCTTTGGACAGTCATGGTGCGGCTGGATAGCCTTATTGCCTTAGAGCCCCCTTTCGCTGTTTTGCCAGCTTCATGCTTGTGATCAGTTACAGACAAATAGAGACGGCAGGCCTGATTATTCCAGTATTTCTTATTCCAGTCATTTCTTATACTAGCCTTGTTTCTGCGCGTATGTCAGTACTTATCAGTCGGATAGTTGCTACTTTTCTAGACATCAACATGGCAGAAATGAGCTACACGGAGAAGGAGACGTTTACCTTCTGCCTACAAGGACTTAAGACAGAGGAGAATCCTTTCTCCCTGTATTCTACGGTGCAGTTTCCCTATCTAGCACTTTGTTGACCTTCAGCTGGCATCGGTGATCTCATGGTATTGAATGCACCATACATCAGTTCTTCAGTTTGGTAGGATTGGTTGGTGAAATGAAGTAAAGACCGACCAATTAAAACTGTTGCTACAATTTCTGATATAGATGTTTCAGATGTATGGCAAAAGATAAATATTACAAAATTCTGGAAAACAACTTAAACATGAACATATTATCCAAACATATTATGAACATATTAACCAAACAACCAGGATTAAATAACCAATAGTATATATGTAATTGTTCAAATAAAAGCTACAACAAACAACCTTTTGTAACTTATTATTCTGAGACATGTCTTGTTTGCTCCAGTCTAATATCTTACCATTAGAGAAGCTCATTATTCCCACAGTTGCAACATCTGATCTACTCAGCCTCCTGGGGGCAGAAGCTGCCTCAGACGACGGGTTTAAACATTTCATGAGACCTTTGTTGTGCGTATGCCACTGTCTACCAGTCAGACAGTGATGTAATACTGCCAGCATGAATCATTACATCTGCAGGGCTGTTAGAGAGCTGCGCATTCTGCCTGCGATTCTGGGAAAGCAGCATCCCAGAGGAGATCCTCCCGGTGCTCCAGCCGCGCTCAGCCCTGCACCCCCCCCCACCCCTGCCCTCCACACCTCACCTGCTTGCATTTATCCTCGGCTGCCTTCTTGTCCGTCTCTGCCTGCTCGGCGCGGTCGATGGCGTTCTCCTTGTCCAGTTTCAGCATCTGCATCTTCTTCTTGATGGCTTCCATTTTTTGGCTGCGGGAGGCTCTTGCCGGGTGAAGAAAAGTGAGAAGAAAATGAGAAGAAGATCTGGTGGATGGTGCGAGGCGGTTGCTTCGGGGAGAAGGGGGTCGCCGGGTCAGAGCGGGACAGGAGTGCAGGAAGAGAGGCGAGAGAGAGGGAGATGTGGACCAGGACGGCCGTCAGTGATTTAAACTCCTAAAAAAAACCCTGACTGGAGGTTTTGGAGGCGATCGCAACCCCCAGTGCCCCCTCCCTCCACTCTCCCTACTTCCCCCCCCCCCCCCCCCCCCCCCCCCCCCCCCCACACCCCCCCCCCCCCCCCCCCCCCCCACACCCCCTCAAAAACCCTCCCCAAAAACGGGTTCACTC